>JARFXV010000643.1:0-445000 GCA_031761425.1 Cosmopolites sordidus | reverse complement strand
TAGTTTAGGTAACTTTTTGAACGATCCCCGTAAACTCATAAAATGAATTTTTTGAACGACTTGGTTTAACTAAACTCGAAAAGATTGACCACTAAACCCCAAATCACTTCTTTAAACTTCACTGAGATTAAATCATCCCCTGATGATGCTAACATGGTCAGCTAAACTTGCGTCGAGAAGTTTGAAAAAGAGATTTGGTGTTTGATAGTAAATCTAAGTTTAATCTTAAGTTTAGTGTTTCACACCGAAGGTTCCAATAGAAGAATTGACTTGGTTTAACTTAACAAACGCTTCTGAATCGATAAGTCAACTAAATTTTGTTTTCCGTTATTTTCCAATATGTGGATGCGTACTACCAGGAATTTTAAACTCTATATACAGAACTTAAAAAAAAAAACAAAAAATGCGCTTTAGAAATGTTACAAATTGCGTCACAAATAGGTTTTAATTCTATCAGTTAAGTTAATTCTAAATTAAAAATTATAGTATTAAACCTGTTTTAGGTTATTTGGAACTAACAAACCTAATGAAAACACAGAAAGGCACAGCAGTACTGCCGCACCAATTAAATCCGAATATAACAGTGAAAAATCTTCGGTGGTGGAAGTAACCAGGCGACCTGTATATATCAGAAATAAACCGACGTTCATACAAAAAACTAATGGAGGATTTTACATAACAACATCATCCAGAGGTTATATTTCTAATATAAGGTTTGATAACGACGAATATAAAATTGATTTTTCTTGCAGATGATGTCAGTACTACTAAGCGACCTTATTGGGTGAGTAGTACTCAGGCTCCTATATCTAGCACAGTTTATATTAGCTCAACGGGCCCGCCAATTTCGAGTACCACACATATAATAAAACAAGCCAACGAAGAGGGTGTAATAAACATCGATAAAGATAACATTTCGCCATCGTCGCAAATAAAAATTAGGTATACCAAGTTTGAACCGGTAATACTTCAAAAAACCATATTAAGCGATGGGAGAGTATTATATCACTGGCACAAAAGTTTACCCACTTCAGCCATAGGTTTACCAGGTAGGTATCGCACTAAA
The DNA here is from genome assembly GCA_031761425.1 of Cosmopolites sordidus. Classification (NCBI taxonomy): domain Eukaryota; kingdom Metazoa; phylum Arthropoda; class Insecta; order Coleoptera; family Curculionidae; genus Cosmopolites; species Cosmopolites sordidus. The sequence continues at coordinate 443,934 of JARFXV010000643.1, read as the reverse complement.
ATGTTCTAAACTAAACCAAAGAGTATTCCATAAGAGTGTCAAAACTTTGAAACGTATAATACGTAAGATACATAATTTCAATAATGGCAACACTGTTTCAAATATAAAGGCCACATATGCAGTGTTCAGTGTGATGTGTCACATTCACTATGGGAAGATACAGGATTCAATATCGCATAGAAATTATTCGTATCTATTAAATGCGTGTGTCAGCCTTGGGGGGATATTCGAACGATATAAAAATTACCAGATAACGAGGGTTGCTATTTATCTATCCGGAATTGGCAACAATAGTGTTGTTAGGCGCCATCTGACATGTGCAATAAAGTTTGACACTGTTTGTGTTGTTTAGTGATTTGACAATTTCATCTCGGTCAAAAAGTGGAATTAACTCGTGAGATGATGGCGTGGTTTATCTCAACAACAGTGCATCGATCAACTCATTTCGACTTGTGGCTATGAACCACCATCTAAAACCACTGCATATCACTGGTTTAGTGGATTCAATGGTGGCCGTCGTTCGCTTACGGACGACTTTAAAAAGTCCAAAATCGGATTTTCTTTACCTTACTTCTTACATTAGGGAAGGATATCGAAGTGTTTGGCTTAAACATGCCTACAGTGAATCGGTATTAACATAGATTTTTCATAATTTTATAAATACTATAAACCAGGTTCATTTTTAAATTTAAAACGAAGGGAAGTTGCCTTCGGTCAAGAACATTTTATTTGTCTGCTTGGCCTATGTAATATGTTTCCTTTTCATTGAAAACTGAAAAAAAATAAGCGTCAGCAATATTAGGCTCAAATTTTTGAATGAAAACTAAAACCATGACGCATTTTTTCTCTTTATCATATCTATGATAAAAAATTGACTGATGATTACATGAATTTTACACAGTGTGCTCAATGAGAAAAAAAAGTTTACTGGGAAAATGAAAATTTGATACACATTATATTTTAGTTTCATAAAACTTTTTCTTTCCCACTTTTCTTTCATAACCTTCCTCTTCTTCTTTCGGAGAAAATTATAGAGACCAAGAAAAACATGATGTAAAGAAGTAAACAGTAGGGGAATAAATAAAAGGGTGTTAATTTAAAGGGAGTTTAAAACAAAGCAGTTCTGATATCGCTTTTTTGCAATGAAACTGGACAGGTCTCATTAAAGGGAAACTGACTTGCCAAATTCTTTTTATCGGTTTTTATGGTACCATAAGGTTTGTCAAAACTAGCTGGAGCGTGTGCATTATTTAAATTTAAGGACCAAAGTTCTATTAGACTGAATACAAAAGGGGAAAATAAGTCATTGTAGCGGCGGTTGATGCATATAGCTCATCAGGCAGCCGTGGCCTTGAGTGATACTTGATACTGTGCGGGAACTGATAAAGCAAGATCATTATGTGATATACCGTGAGATTGAGGAATCCCTGGGCATTAGTATGACAAGAAATGCTTAAAAATACAATCGTGGTGCATCAAAAGCCGTATATATCTACACAGATGACGAATCTTGGATCTATTCGTATGAGCCCGAAAGTAAACAGCAGTCGACTGTATGTTTACAGTATGTATACAACTGTCGACTGTATGTATGTTTTTTGGGACAAATCTGTGAGTGGCTACAGTGCCTCTAGAGGAATCGTAAAGCGGTTAATTCTGTCTGGTACACAACCATTTGTTTGCCAAAAGTCTTTCAAGAAATATGAAAAAACAACCAAGGCAGGATCATTATTCACCATGACAACGCGAGCTCTCACACATCGGACAGGACAACACCATATTTGACCGGTCAAAACCTCGAATTAATGGGTTATCCGCTGTACAGTCCTGATTTGGCACCAAATGATTTCTTTTTGTCTCCGTCCATGAAGAATAAACTACGTGGTCAACGAATTTCGACGCCAGAAAAAGAAGTTGATGCGTTCAACATTCATGTTTTGGAATAACCTCAATCGAAGTGGAAGGTGCTATGAAAATTGGTTCAAATGTATGCAAAAATGTATGGATGATCGCGGAGAATATTCTGAAAAACAATACCATTTTCAATGACAAATATTTGTTTTTATTTGTTATTCCAGAGACATAAACAGCAACCCTCGAATCACTTGTAGTTATTTTAAAGATCTGACACTCTTATTGGACAATCCTTTACAGTATACGATCAATCTGTTTTACTGTTTTATTAAAAGCACCGATAGCACAAATTATACCGCCTTATGAAGTATCGTCGGAGTTATTTTCAACAGGAAAAAATGCGGTTCAAGAACCAAGTACCACGCCTGAACCCATAACGACTACGACAACGGAAAAATCTAGCTGGTTGTTTGTGCCTTTTAGCAGTTTCTTTGGCGGATCACATGAAGAGGAAACCACTGTAAGCAAAATACTTTTTTTTCAAACACTCAGTCAAGCAAAATTGATTGTTTTGTGCGTTGTTATAGATAGTTCATTTTTTAATCGAATAAGATACATTTTTTACTATGTTATCTATATCACTTATTTGATCTTTAACTAACTGTGTGATTATAGTTTCGTAACCAATGTTAGTTACATTATCATAGAGTTTTAAAGTCGTGTTTGATAATGCAACATTGTTTACGAAACTATAGCCACACAACGATAAAAATAAAATAAGTGATAGATAAAGTAAAAAAAAAATGTTTTACTCGACTCAGTCAGTCAATTTGAATTTTATTTTCCTTGTGAGTTGTATTATTCTCTATCTATATACCACTATGATTAAAAAACAAGGTGACAAACATACAGTATTTATTAATTTATTCAAATTTATTTTGCCTGCTTCAAAGAAATTCCCTCGCACTGTAATACGAGAGTTGCTATTTACGTATCCAGAACTGGCAACATTGGTGTTGCCAGGCGTCATCTGACATATACATCGTAAAGTTTGACATTGAACTTTTGACTGTATACGTACTCAGAACGTTTTGTCATACGGACGCTATTTGTGTTGTTTCGTGCGATGATTTACTACGACTTTTGAAGTGGATTATTTCAACAACAGTGCATCGATCAACTCACTTGGACTTTTGGCGATGAATTGTGGCTGTCGTTCGCTCACGGAGGAATTTAAAGAAGGTCGTCCAAAATCGATTGTTGTGCCAGAAAACATCGATACTGTGCGCAAACTGATAAAAATCGTCATGTGACATGCCATGAGATTGAGGTAACTTTGGGTATTAGTATGACAAGCAAACACAAATTTTTACATGAACATTTTGCTGTGAAAAAGATTTGTGGCGATTGTTGCAAACAAATGCTCAAAAAATACAATCGTGGTGCGTCAGTCAAAAGGCGTGTATAACATCTACACGTGACAAATCTTGGATCTATGAGTATGAGCCCCAAAGTAAACAGCAGTCGAGTGTATGGGTCTTTTAAAATGAGCCAAACTCAATAAAAGTTTTCGTGCAAGAAGCACTTCGATGCAAATGGTGGCCTATTTTTTTGTGATAAATGGACATGTGGCTACAGTGCCACTAGACAATCGGAGAACGGTCGGACATATTAGACCGAACAACTCAATATTTAACCGGCCAAAACATTGAATTGATGGGTCATCCGCCGTACCGTTCTGATTTGGCACACAATGATTTCTTTTTGTTTCCATCCGTGAATAACAAACTACGTGGATTTTCGATGCTTCTTCGGTTGATGCGTTCAAAATGCACGGAATGCACCTCAATCGGAATGGAAAAAGACTTACAAAAACTGGTACAAGCGTTTTTTTCCAGTTTTTGAGACAGTTTTTATATTCGAGTTCCGGTATTTCTTTCAAGGCGGCCAGCGAACTCTCTTGAATGGCTTTTATAGGCTCAAAACGGCGTTCATGAAGTGGTTTCTGTAATCGGTGGAATTGGAAAGTCACACGGTGTAATTTCGGGTGAATATGGTGTTTGTGGAACGGCATTTGTTTGAGTTTTCGTAGAAAATTGACGGATAATTATTACGGTGTGCAATGAGTTGTTTTGTGCAACCATGAGTTGTTTTGCCACCAATATTCAAGTAATATTTACAATCTCTCTAATACTTAATCGGCACAAGATCTTTGATTTTGGTAAAGTTATTCATTGATTGGTCTAGAAGGTCTTCCTGAAAAAGGTTCAATTTCAACAGATTTTCTACTATCACCAAAGTCCTTGTACCACTTGCAAACCTTTTAATTTTGACAGCTTCATAGCAGTAACACTCTCTTAACATTTTTAATGCATCAACATAAGAAATATCGTTTTACAAATATAGTTTGGTGTAAATACTCTGCTTTATCCATTATAAAAGGTACTACACTTTCTAACTTAACAAGCGAAATGATATGAGTATTTTCATCTTCGCCCGATGGCAAGGAAATCATTGTGTGCCATTCTGAAATGCGAATTCAATCAAGCCGAAAAAACCACCCCAAAACTGGTTGGAAATCAAAGTTTACTTTTATAAAGTTATAAAAATCAAAGAAACATTGTTTCACAAGCACCATAGTTACGAGATATAGCACCGTGTGGACAAAACTAATTGGTGGACCCCGTTTGGAATCCATACAAGCCATACAAGTGCGTTTGCTGGAAGACTGGAAAAATTCGGTGGAATAAGTGTCATGCAGTGAGAGGGGTTTTCTTTGAAGAAGATAAAATCAATTTGGATGAATAAATAAATACTCTTGATGATACCTCATTGACCACATGATTAGTGAAACGCGCGTCGAGTAATTAAAAAGCAAATGATTTGATGTTTAGTGGTAAATCTCTTTGAATTTCCTGCAGAAACTACATAATATCAATATTTAGAAAACTATGATTAAGAAATATGAAAATAGAGATATTTTATTATTTAATTTAGAATATTTTGAATATTGGCAAATCAAGTCTTATATTGGAACATTTGTAACATGAAAACTATACCTTTTTACAACAGAACACCCAATATGGAGATAACGAACTCAAAAAATTTCGTACATGACAAGCCAATCGTAAAAGAAACTCTTTCCTATAACACAACTTCACAATGAGTATTATTAGTTAGTTAATAATTAAATCTGAAAATCTATGAGGTTGAATTATCTCGCGATGATGTTAAACATTGTTAGCGAAGACACATCGAGAGATTAAAAAGTGATTTAGTGTTTTGGTGCAATTCTCTTTAAGTTTAGTGTTTCACACCAAAGGTTTCAATATAACAATAAACAATAAGTGTTTCGGTTAATAATGCCGCTCTTTTCGCAAAATTTTAGCGTTTATTTCCATAACAAAATAGATTACCTTAATAATCAAAGTATTAGCCATCGTTAGCTATTACTTTTTCCCATCTTTCTGTCAAATAATGGATTCCGTGCCAAAAGAACTTTGATCGAGCATCGATCGAAATAAGTGGTAGTCCGAAGGGGCTAAGTTGGGTGAATACAGTGGAGGGGCAGCACGTTTCTTCCAAGTATATTGAGCAGTGGTTGTGATGTTGAAGGCTGGCCTAGGTCCACCCAGGATTTTTTGCGATTGCCAAATAGATCCACTTTTCACAAAACTTTTCTCTCTGGCAAGCAAAATTTTACAAGTGATTTTTCACCTTTTAGTGTCTTTTTCCTTTATTTCATATGGAACCCATTTTTCTTTCTTCTGGATCTTTCCCAATGTGTGTAGGCAATGACAATTAATAACGAACTGGTTTTTGATGGCATATGTTTACCTTCCAAAACACCATAGACGTCATTGGTCTATACCAACAACTGTATTAGTAACGCCATCTCTTAGCAAAATCGATATTATTAACCGAAACACATTAACTAAATCATGGCTCAATGGCATCAATTATTGCATAATTAATTAATAATTTAATAATTAATTCATTATTCAATAATTAATAAATAATTTAATTATTAATACTCCTATAATGAATATTATTATTTAAATATTAGACTGAAAGTACATCTGTAAGTCCTACGAGTACAAGTCCCCAAACTGCACCGTCCACTACCAGTGGACCTGTTAAATCTAACACAAACAATTTGAGCAATGACGACATCAAATTACAGGTACGCAAATAATATTTCAGCATCAGATTTGAAAAGTTCTTTTTATAAATTATAATTTTAGCATCAGCTTAAATTTGTTATACCGGTACATTACGACGACATCGATGCCTCTCAAAGCAAACCTTCTGAATACGAACGTTATCCATATATTTCTAAACGTCCTACTAGCACGGCCACGGTACAACCCTCACTACAGGTAATTAGAAGTTTGGCTGTTCCACAAAGATATGGTTTGGCTTATACAGCTCCAGGATATGGTCTAACCATAAACAATGGCTTGTACAGCAGATACTCTAGTAATTATGGACAAGGATACCAAAATATAGCTTTGGAAAAACAAAGTAGGGGTATAGATAATGTATCTGTGCAAGAATAAGTGGTAGAGTAAGTAACAGTATAAGAACACACATTTTTTATTTAACAAAAAAAAATCTATTGGCACACACTGTATATGTAAAGTATACACACTGTATAAATCGAAAAAAAGAAATACCATTGTCTACCTCATAAAATAAGACTGATTCATAGTATAATTTTAAACTTTATTTAGCAAAATCATAACCTGTACATTTCTTATATTAGATATAGTTTTAGATAATTTTTTGACCGGTAATACTTCAAAGAAGTATTGTCGCTTTTTCTAGGGCACTGGGGAAATCTATATTTTCTTATTTAAAAAAACTAAACCTTATGTAAAAAATAACTTGTATATCTTATAAAGATATCATATATGGCTGGAAAGGTGCAATTGAGACTTTATATACTTTATAACTGTTACTAATATTTTAGCTACTAAAATTATCTTTAAGAAATAAAAAAATTTATATAGTTTACTTTATTTTTTATTTATTTTTAAAACCTTTTTTTTTTAATTTTAACTACACTCAGTAAGAAAGTATCCAAACACTTCATAAGTATCCACACACTCACACAAGTCATAAGATACGAAAAATATTATAATTGTTTACCCCATATATTATTGAAAGACTTCTGAATATTGGAAAATCAACTGTTAAATTCAAAAAGTTTCTAAGCACCTGTATTGGTGCAAACACAATAACATAAACACTTTTGTTTAAGAAAGTACACCGTATACAGCTTGATTCTTTGTTTACATTTCACAGTTTTATCTAAATACAATTCATGATTTACTCAATCAGTCAGTGGCGGCTCATGGGTTTTTAAGGTGGGCGTAGAAGAAAATAGTGCTGATGAAGATTTTTTGTTGCTTTCCCCCAACATCCAAAAGCGTGCAGTCATTAAAAAATTTAACATCAATCCATCTACAAGTGCCACCGAAATTGCAGGTACTGTTAACGAAGGTTATCATGTATCAGTAATGCCTCAAACAGTCCATAATATTATTAAAAACAACGGTTGCACGGAAAAACGCTTAGTAATAAGCCCTACATAAGCAAGCAGAACATGAAAAAACGCATCGAGTTTTCTAAAAAGCATTTAAGCAAGCCGGAGGGGTTTTGGCAGACTGTTATCTTCTCTGACAAAAGCAAATTTAATGTCTTAGGGTCGGATGGAAGAAAAATAGTGGGGCAGAAGCCAGGGGAACATTTAAAACTAAAAAATATTGTACCGACGGTCAAACATGGGGGTGGCGGAGTGCTTATTTGGGGTTGCATGGGAGCTGCTAGAGTTGGGATAATGGATCAATAATACATTAATATATTAAAAAATAATTTAAACGACAGTGCAATTAGATTGGGGATAGAATATTTCCAACAAGATAACGACCGCAAGAAATATACAGAAATGGCTGCTGTACATGCACCTAGACAGCCTGGACATCACCCCAATCGCCAGATTTGAACCCTATCGAGCATTTGTGAAATGTCCTATATTGGAAGGGAACTTAAAAAGAAAGGCATTAAAAACAAACAACACCTTAGAGAAGAAATTTTACCTGAATGGACTGATATAACCCAGACACAACAAAAAAATTAATTTATTCAATGAAAACCCCTTCATTGGTTATTACAAAAAGTGAGGGTGGACCAACGGGCTATTGAAATCAAATTTAAATATCTTTGTTTAAAACAGTTTTGAAAAATGTTTTGAAATTATTGTTGTTTACGTTATAGTTTTATTTCTATCGAATGTTTTGTACAATAGAGTTTATTATTACACAAAATTGTGTTTTTAATCAATTTTAACATTTGCCGTTTATTTCTCCCAATAAAGAGGTTTGTTTCAATTTCAGGTGTTTGGAGACTTTTTTTACTGAGTGTATATATAAAAGTCTACAAGAAGTAATTTCGTTTTCGAACGTAGATGTACGAGGTGTTTAAATATAGTAATGAGCCTGTTGATTTGATTGTCTCCTTCAAAGTGGTTGTTTTCGGAAGCAGGCCAGCGCCGGAGATGGTTTTTCCACTCCTTAGAGCACTACATACACATGTACATATTTTACATTTTTCTGTTTTCAAGTGTAAGCCAAGAAAATCCCTCGTCATCCGCGGCCCTCTATCCGCAAACCCCGCAGTTGACGAGGGATTATATAAATAGTTCCATGCGCATGATCTGAGTATGAAGCTCAACAAAGCTAAACGCCGCTGCATTGTACCCTTCTACATGAAAGAGGCTCATAAAGAAGAGTAGTGAAGAATATTTTTGAGTAAACGAAGTAGGATTAATATCTAAATTTCCAGTATATTTAAATATAGTTAACTATATTTACTATATTTAAATATAGTAATAAATAACATATATTTAAATAAATTAAATAATATAGCTAAATACATCTTAGTTCGTTTTTTAAAATTAATTTCCAGTAGATATCGGCGGCCTCAATTAATTAAAATAAATTTTTCTAGAATTGTTTCTTGTTTTTCTCTTCTCAAAGTTTAGAAGGTTTGGTTTCTTTTTAAACATAGACAGTTTTCAAAGCAACCCAATTGTTTTTCAGGAATCACAAATGGCGAAAAATAAATTGTTTACAGTAGTATTGAATTTTTAAGTTAATTAACTTAAATAGTAGAATATTAATTTGGAAATGGAAATATAAAGTTTTATAAAAAAAAACATCCTGTAGACCTGATAATTATTAACGAAAACTGAATCAGTCATTTGGACAGGGTCATAACACTGTTAAATCTTCTTGTGTCATTGGTAAGAGATTCAAAAACGGACTAAATATATGTTACAATTTAAGAAGTAGCATAATAACCACTTACCAATGCCAGCAACCTCACTGCCTCCTCTTTTACCGGATGACTCAATTGAACCCTCCTATACAAAGGATGACTTTCATAATAGTTGATCAGATCTACCAAGCTTTCAAATTCTACGCTCCCAATTGTATACAAACGTCCTTCCAATTTGATACGACAGTGCTTGATTTTTCTATCGGCTCTAGATGTAAAAAACACAAAAAATGTATTTAAATTTAAATACATATGTGAATTATCACAAACCGAAAACTTATTGTATAACAGTTTGTGTCATTTTCACTAGGACGAACGAGGAACGCCCCTTCCGTCTTGTTTCTTTTCAATACTTCTTCAGCTTGTTGTTTTGTTGTAGATTTATGGTACCACTCTTCGTTTTCGTGTAAGTTTGGTTGAGGTACGGGTTCTTGTAAGGTTATAGAAAAGTCAGCCGTTACCAGAGGAGAAGATCTGGGAAAAAAAAACAATTTAGAACACGTTATTTGGTGGCATAAAGGCGAGATACCTGTAGTGTGCAATGAGACTATAAAGACTATCAAAATATCTTCCATCGATAAGGAAATATTTTGTCTGTTGTCTGCCTTCTTTGGATTTTATTCTACAATGATTGACTTGGCCATTTCTCCAAAATGAGAGACAATATTCTCCCACAAAAGTAACACTGGCCCTTACTAAAAAGGTTCCATCACCTAGGAAAAAAACGAAAATACAGATTATACAGATAATATATGGATAATACCTAAATGCGAATAAGCTCTTAATAACTGTTCAGCCTCTTCTCTCCCCTTTGCTAACCGACCATGAAACCATTTTTCACTAAAATGCAATTCTTCATTTGGAATATTTCCATTAGGTCTTGAAAATGAGCTGGCATCGTCTTCTTCATCGTCTCTAAAAACATATACCGCATGAAACAACTAACTTCTATTTGGATGATTCATAGATTCGAGCGTTTATTAAAATATTTAACTTCGACATGTAAAAATAAAGTAATAAGACCCGTGTCGTAGCGTTCGATCTGAGTAATGTCTGAATGATTGTGGAGTGTTCATATATTTTTTTTCCTTTATTTGGGTTTTTCGCCACTATCTAAAACTCAAAAAATATCAAAAATACCTGTTCTTATTGTCTGGTAAAAACAAAAAACCAAACGGAGACAAATTTCTCAGTGAATCTTTTTTGTAATAAATATGTCAACGATACTTACATTGTTGACATATACAAAAAAATATATTTACTTTCACTCGTTACTTTATATATTACCAATTAATATAATTTATTTTTTAGTTTAGTTTTGAAAACGGGAGGAGAGTACCCTCCGAAACGTTAACGTTAAAAGTTTGTAAAATTTTTTATAACATTTTTATATCTTTAAAATTTTGCTCGTTAGGCAAATTTATTACAAAAAAGATTCACTGAGAAATTTATCTCCGTTTGGTTTTTTGTTTTTACCCAGTGATTCTTTCTTTAAATAAGAACAGGTATTTTTGATATTGTTTGAGCATTCGATCTGGCAACACTATTGGCTTCCCGTTTAGAGGGAAGACAGGCCAAAACATGATGCGTCTTCAGTACGAGTTTGAACTTCCTAGAGTCACTTGGTGGTTCGTGGCAAGTCATTTCGTAAAACGGTTTTTTTCAATCCGCCCTAAAAACTGAAAGTAGTATTCTAAAAAGTAAAAGTTGTTTCCCCTCCAAAGGCGAAGCAGTGTTGTCAGATTGAAAGCTACGTCACCATACTCATTACTTTACTTGCACATGTAAACTCTACCGAATATTCTCGATGCAGTTTTTCACTATTAAAGTTTACGTTGACGGTTCTGTTGTTTCCAAAAGACCATACAAAAAAACGGTCCGTCTTTATGAATCATCATACTACCTATACCATACTTTTTGCTTACTTTTCTGACACATCCCCATCTTGTTTGTAATGACTGGTATAAAATAATTTATTTGAATTTAAGATAAAAAAATGCGGCGTCCATTCTTTATCGACCGGATCTTCGAGGTACATTACTCCACTTTTAACGGCATTTCTAAAAAATAACAGTTTGTATAACTAAATTATTAATATTCGTTAAATTCAAAAAAGGGAAAGAATCTGTTTGATATAAAATAATTAAAAAACAGAAACAAACATAAGGAGATGCTCTATGTGAGAATTATAGAGGTATTGCTTTTGTAGATACATGTTAGAGAGTGAGTAATAAGAAACAAACCGAATATTTATGTTGAAGGAATTTTGGCGGAATATCAAGCTGGATTTAGAAAAACACATCAGTAACTGAGCAAATTTTATTCACTTATTCATCTTTTCATATATGAATAATCTACGCACTAAAGATTCCAATATAAAGATTGATTTATAATTACCTCAAGTCCATGTTATCTGTCGAATCGGTTCTAGACAACAAAGATGAACAATCGTCCTGTCCTTCTGGCAGTTTTTTGTGTTTTAAAATTATTTTATGACGAAGATTGTAAGGCGATGGCAACTCAGTCTCATTTTTATCATATGGTCTAATCAAAAGCATATCACCAAATACATCCTAAAATTGAAACAAAGTAATAAAGAATGTTTGAATTGAAAATAAGAAATTGTTGCCTGCAAATTATTGGCCATCTCTCTTTGTTGCGGTAGAGAACAGTTGTCTTCAATAGACAATATTACAGGATAATCAGACGTTGTAAAAGCATGTTCCTTGATCGTTCGAATAACATCAATAAACCTGATTTTTGTGACCAGTGTATGGCCATGGTATATGTGTGGGGTGCAGTAGGGACCATCCCAACAGTCCAATTCGATACAGCGGCAACCCATTCGCAGGCAACGAGCGTAAGCCTCCACAGATGATTCAGATGAAAACTGGTCCCCAGTTAGATATCTAAAAGAAAAATAGATATAAAAACACCAGTGCAAATTGATCAACTATAATTTTAAAAATTTTTTAAATTGCAGAATTTTAAAAAATTAATAATTTGGCCTTCTAGCTAATTGAAAAGTTCGCGGAGCGACACCTATAGAGAAGTAAAAGAACTATAAAATCTACTATATTTTGAAGCTTCGTCCTTCATGTCAACATATGTGAAGTTTCAAGTCGATCTGCCAATTCATTCGTACAAAAACAGCAGCTTAAAGTAAACTAATCAATGCTATTTTTTAAAATGGAAAATATTGAAAATCGTGTAGTGATTAAATTCTTTGTAAAAAACGGTTTAAAGGCAATGGTAATTCATAGTGAAATGGTAAATATGTTAGGGGAGTTATGCTCCTTCAAAAATAATGGTTTGTAAGTGGGCAGGTGAGTTTCAACATTGTCATACAAGCCTGGATGATGATCCTCGTTCTGGACGTCCAAGAAGTGCAACTACTGAACAAATAATTAATTCTATACATGACATGGTTACGGATGACAGCCATGGACATCTCAACTGAATGGGTGTTTAAAATATATATATATATATATATATATATATATATATATATATATATATATATATATATATATATATATATATATATATATATATATATATATATATATATATATATATATATATATATATATATATATATATATATATATATATATATATATATATATATATATATATATATATATATATACATATATACATACATACATATATATTGAGGTACCGCATAGTAAATTTAAATATCCATTTAAATAACATAGGATTTTATTTTTTGACAGAGAACATTACTGTGGAAACACTATTACATATCTTTGTAGGAAATTGAACGTTATTCTAGGCTAAAGTTAAATAATAAATTTTTACACTTTTTCAATTTTTCGACCAAACTATCAATTTTATCGACAAATGTTATTCGACCTTTTTTGTAGATCATTCCATTTCCTATAAATTTTCATTAATAAAATTTTCGAAACTCCGAAAGGATCGTGAGGTATTTAAATTGAAATGTGATTTTTTTTAAATAATTGGATTTTTATTGTTTATAATTGATTATAAAATTAAAATTATTCAATTTTTCAACAGAAAATTACTTACTTATATTTGACTAACTTTTAGAAAAGCTTGCGCTTATTCAAATTGAAAAATAGAGATTTACTATACTTATTTTATAACTAGAATATTTTTTCAACTGTTAATTTTTGATTTGATAATTCAGTCGAAATCAGCTATTTTTACGAATCGAGATGTTTAGTAAATATATATTCTCTGGGAATTAAAAATAATCTTTCAAATTTCTAAATATATTTACAAAAGACTGGAACACCTCATTCCCAATAATGAATACTTAACAATGCATTAATGTTACTCGAATCAAAAAAGCTCGGCAAGCTTGTGATTTTAGGAATAAGAACAATGGGTCAGCACATTAAATCGCGGTAGAAGGGGAGATCCTTGAAGGGCTATTTAATCAGTACGGATAGTAGTTATATAAATTACATAATTCAAAATCTTTTTTTGGTTTTTGTGTTTCGCTCGTCTTGACCTTGAAATCATTACGTAGAAATAAGTACAGTAAATCAGTATTTTTAACTAAGTAAGTACACCTTTTTTAACAATTAATTGGATATAATAAGTAATTTTCAGTTGAAAAATTGAATATATAAAGTTAAAAGTAACTTTATAATTAATTATAAACTATAAAAATCCGATTATTTAGGAAAATTCACATTTCAATTTAAATAAATCACGATCCTAACGGAGTTTCGAAAAATTTATTGTATAAAAAGAAACATAATTAAGAATTCGATTCATTTTTCAGTAGCATATTTATGTCGATGGGAAACGATTCAACAATATTTTGAACCAAAGTCCGCATACCAAAAGAGTGGGAAAAACTTGACCAAAAATACATAGAAAACTTTTTAGTCACTTCCCCGACGAATGTTGGCAACATTGGAGAATAACGGAGGTTTTGTGACTTATTAAGAACTTTTTTGTTTTAAATAATGACAAAAAAAGAGAGACTGGCCTATAGTTTTTTTCAAGGTATAATTTGTTAAAAAAGGAATAAAACAATATTTTTTTTTACTCTGTTATCTATATCTTTTATAATTTATAATAAAAGTGATAGATAACAAAGTAAAAAATTGTTTTATTCCTTTTTAAAAAATGAACTATCACAAAGTAGTATCAAACTATCTCAAACTGAACTATCACAAAGTATCAACAAATCAATTAATAATTTAAGTAATTAATAGTTAAGTAATTTTTATTTTTTCATAAGAATGTCGTTTGTTTTTTTTTTGTCAACTTTCTTAATTTTTGTTGAAATACTAATAAACGTTTGTTTTGGTTGAATTTAAAATGATTAACCATTAAAAAGTTCACGAAAAAAACATGTGTTGTTTCATAAGTTTTCGACGTTTTTATAATGTGTTTATTTTTCCTCTATTTTTCTGAAAAAACTTAATTTTAAATAACTTTTAGGCTTTTGAAGTGGAAATTCCAGACAGCAAAAAACTTAATTTTCGACCCTTGCTATATTTCACTTTTCGACGTAGTTAAAAAGCTACAGAAGCCGTTCGAGACAGTTGCGCCGTATATGGAGAGAACGCCATAGCCGATCGGGTTGTTCGATATTGGTTTGCCAAGTCCAAAAATGGCAACTGTGACCTGGACGACACCGAGAATTGACTAAGACGATGAATTGCGGCCTTGAGTCACCCTTCTGACATCTTCAATTCATGGGATTTACTCAAAAACTCGAAGCTTGGGTGCTACACCCACTAATTGTTGACAATAAAAATTGCTGCAACAAAGCTGCTCGAAATCTTGGCCGATACCGAGCAACACGTGGTCATAAACAACGAATTTTATACAAGTACAATGTACTTGTCTCTACGTCAACATAAAGCAAATAAAGGAGTGGGTGGCCGCAGGAGACACGCCAAAGACGAGAGTTAAGCAAGATCTCCATCTCAAAAACACAATGATCTGCATTTGCTGGGACTGGGAGGATCTCGTGTACTAGGAGAAGAGCAAGACGGCCGACAAGACATGTTATCTCGCCCAGCTGCACCATGTAAATAAGGTTATTCTTGCTCCACGACAATGCTAGACCTCACACAGCAAATATCGTCAAGGAGGCCCTGAATGATCTTGAAAGGGATGTTCTTCCCTATCCCCTGTACTCTCCAGATTTTACGCCAACCGATTATCAGCTCGTCGGCTCGTGATCCAACCAAATGAAGGGTGTAACCTTCACCAAAGATAAGGACCTCAAAAAAATTTAATTAATAACTTCTTCGAGTTCAGGCCTGGCAATTTTTGGTGAAACGGCATTGATAAATTGGTTGAGAGGTCGGAGATTTAAGATAAACAGAAATAAACTAAAACTTTTAACAATTAACACTACAGAGGCAGCAATCATAAACATAGAAGACACGCTGTTAGAAACTAATTTACGTAGAACTCCCTTATCTTTAAGACTCTATAAAACATAGTCAATGATACAAAGTGTCCCAAAAGAAAGTTTCTTTTTGATATAGCGATATAAATAAAAGGAGGCGATATAAAGGATAGCGATATAAATAAAAGACGTCACCGTCAGACACTTTCGGAAATTACTTTTTAAAAATAATGCCATCCAAATGAAAACCTTCACACTCACGGCACTCATCTAAACGAACAACAAAATTTTCTGGAATGGCTGCCATTTCGTGTCGGATATTTTCTTTTAACTGCACGAAAGAACCCGGTTTCTTGATGTAAATTTTCGATTTTAAATAGCCCCACAAGAAAAAGTCCACTCAAGGAAATCAATTTGTTTGGAAAAAATTGAAGAACTCGTGGCAGAGACGTCTTGGAAGTGTGCACGTTGCACCGTCCTGCTGAAACCATATTCTTTGATTATAACCTGCACAGTTTTGCGCTTCAAGTACCAAAAAATTGTCCAACATTTCCACATAACCCTCTGAATTGACGGTAACTGCGCGTCTGCTGCCATCTTTAAAAAAGTACGGACCGATTATTCTTCACGCTGACATTGCAACCCAGACAGTGACCTTAGGCGAATTTAGGGGTTTTTGATGCTTGGGTTTCGGGTTCGTTGCACCCCAGTAATGACAGTTCTGCTTATTTACATGACCGTTGAGATGAAAATGAGTCTCAAAGCATTGTTTTTATAAAATTATCGCACACACAAAGTACTCCCGAGAAACGCTTCCATACCAACTAAATTGCTAAACGCGGGGTTATCGATTGGCACGCGCCCCGCACCCCTCCCAGTGGTGGCGTTTGCGTTACCTTGTATAAACTTACGTATTATGAGATGATGCGATCCAATAATGGCTTAATGGTCGTGTCATATCTTGATAAACGGCATTTTTCTTAGAATCCCACAGATCATTTTGTTTGGAAAACAGAAAATCCAAAAATTCGGTAACGGTAAAATATGGCTCTTGTATTTCTCTGTAATTATTAGGTTATTATAATATTTACATCTTGTTTTCAACATTTTACTTATCCATACCTTTGTGGGTCTCTCAGAAAATCACAAATAAAATTCCTAACAGATTCTCTGTTACTACCAATAGGATCCTTTTGTTCATCCTTTAAAAAACTTTGTAGTTCTTGTAAACTAACATTATTTAAATTTGATGAATACTGTTGGATCTTATCAAAAATATCACCAATATTCTGAAAGGGTAAATATTAGACTAAGCCGAATAATAAAAATGTCGATAACAATGTACATTTTCTTCTAATATTAATTTTTGATATAAAATAGTAAAGTCGTCAAATCCAATTTCAGTACGTTTTCTCGTATCAACATCATTAAAAATTTCCCTTAACTTATTTGTAGGTATCTTGTAATTTACTCTAGATAAAAATGATTTAATATCTCTGAGATTTACACTGAAAAGAAAAAAATGGGATTTTTTATAAAAATATGATGACCCAAAAGTTTGTGTAATTACCAGTTAATTATTAAAATTGTTAATAGTTTTAGAAAAAAAAAATAGAAAATCATTGGAACATTTTTTTAACTAAAGGGTTGCCCAATAAGAGTGTCAGAACTTTAAAATTATGCTTAATGAGGCACTACCAGTGATAATCTGATAACACCGGTGGGCATGATTCTTGTAACATTGATGAGACTGCTCTTTTTACGTTTTATTTAGTTATTAAAACACCATTTCACAGAAATGGTCTAGTAAGTCTCATTTTCAACTACCTGCTTCTCCTTTATATTACGGGGCTCATTGAAATTATTAGTGCCTGACTTTGGACTGGACAATGTAGGAATTACCACAAGACTATAGAGGGGATATTTAAACAGTATTCTACGAACCTTTAAGAGAGTTTTATATCTTGTACATCTCTGTTGACGTGACATGGGATTGTCAAAATAAAAATCGGAACTTCTTGGTTCCAGGCTTAACAGTCGAACTTGTTAGATAAAATGCAAGTGTTTCATTTTACCGAAAACAAAATGTAGCATTTTCAAGTTTTTACAAAATGGAAGGATTGGTGTGTATACTGTAATATTGATAGTTTATGTGGTTATTCATGATTATTGCGATATTGATCACTGGAATATTTGTGGGGATTTAAAAGTGATAGGTATATTGCTAAGACTTCAATGGAGTTTTACAAAGTATTGCTGTTTTTTGTGTCTATGGGACAGTAGGGTAACAAAAGAACATTACAGTAAGAAAGAGTGACCTCATAGAACTTCTTTTGAACCTGGTACTTAAACATAAAATATGCCCCCCTTGTTAACCCAAAAAAGGTGGTTTTTCCGACTCTCGTTATTAAGAATGAACTAATGAAAAACTTTGTCAAAGTCATGGACGAAGAAGGTAATGGTTTTGAGTACCTAAAAGAAATATTTCCTCAATTAAGCGATGCAAAACTAAAAGAAGGAATATTTATTGGACCTCAAATAAGGAAGCTTCAAGTTGATTTCCGTTTTCAAGAAAAATTAAATGAAAAGGAATTGGCAGCTTGGAAGTGTGTGAAAGGATTTTTGAACAACAAGAAAGATGAATACTAAAAAAACACTTCATAGAAAGAAACACAAGAGGAAGAAGTGAAAGTTGATGTCGCTGTATGACATTTCATGTAATATATATTTATCCACAGATATATATATATATATATATATATATATATATATATATATATATATATATATATATATATATGTAATATATATTTATTACCACCAACCCTCTGTAACAAAAAAAACTGTGTGTTATAGTAATAGTAACTAGCTTATCACTTACTGATTTAAGACTAGAAAATACTTTATATACACCTATTTTCATCAATGTTACCTCAAAAAAGTTTAAATTTGTTGACTTGTGTAATTTTTATTTTATCTTGAAGAACAAATATGGCATTATGTTCTTAAAATAATGTCGTCCAACTGTCTCCCTCGGTTTCGTCTGGTAGAATGCTTTCTGGAGGGCCAATTTTCAATTACTCTTTTACAAATATCGCGCGGTATATGTTCAATGATGGCCTGAATGTTTTGTTCAAGAATTTTTAGAGGTTTATTTCTGTAAACCAGAATTTTAACATAATGCCACAAAAAATAATCAAAAAGGACATGAGATGATCTTGTCTTGACGCATGATCTTGATGGCTAAATGTCATTAACATTTCACGAAATAACGCGTCTGGGAAACTTTTCATGCAATAAATCGATTGTCAGGCGAGATGTATAACAAGTCGCACCGTCTTATTGAAAGAAAACATTGTTTATATCCATCAGTTCAGGCCAAGGACATTCTTCATCATAAACAATAACACGATATCCATCATCATCTTCAAAAAATGTAGGTCTTATCAATCCTTCAGCTCAAAAATCGCACCAAACAATGGTGTTTGGCAACTCCTGAATCACTTGAGAATTTTCATTGGCCTTAATCCTGTAGGGTCCTCTACATGCTCTCCCATGACGACCGATTATAGTGGTCGCCATGATTACCACAGGTGGTCCATCCACACAATGGTCTTAGAGGCGCCAGTCTGCTCAATGTTATCATGATAAATGGTGGAGGGAAGAGAGAGATACAACTTCTACACGTTGAATGGTGTATAGTTTCAAAGTAAATTGGATCTTTTTATTTGTAAAATGAATGTTAGATATTTGAATTTAAAACATTTACACAAACTTGTGGATCATACTAATATAATTGTGTAATGTTTACGTTTCTCTTTCTCCTTCCATTTCATAAAACTCTCTTCTTAACCAGCTTTGAACTTGAAGAGGATATGGAGCATTTATAGTATCTTTCACTAAGTAATTTAAACCTTTCACCCAAAGTTTTCTTTCTTCTTCTGACAAAGCTAAAAAATCAGATTACAGTTAAACATCAAAAATGGAAAACTATTTCATGTACCTGCAATACTCAACACTCTCAATTTGAATTCATTACCATAAAACACCACAAAACACTTCTTGGCTTCTTTTAACCTAGCTTCATCTGGCCATTTTTCAAAATCTTTTGAGTTTTTGCCAAGTCTTACTTCCTTAATTTCTGCCAAGTCTATGGTGCCTATAAATCAAAATAATCATGTATTCCAGCCCATTTGCCATGTTTAATGGCAATTGATACCTTCAAAGCTTGATCTTGAAATGCTTGAGCTAGTTCTAGTCCAAATTAGTTGCCTGGTTTCACGTCTTATAGCTAAGGTCTTACTCTCAGGTTTCTTTCTCCAAGAAAATTTGGTTACTAATGTTCCTCTTTCAAGCTGGCTAATGATTTGTTCCATTTCAGGAATATATCCTGCTCCATTATGTAATTGTTGAAACATTTTAAACATTTTGTAGACTGAAAAAACATTACAACACTAAATAATAATTCTAAAATTATTTCCATATTGGATAGGATAGGATCTCTATGTTAAATACCTTGGTAACTATCATTAGAGGCATCATTATTAATAGTAAAATTATAAGACCACCTCCTAGACAATTTACTTTTTAAAGACATTCTAAATGTTACCCTTAGTAACAGTAATAAAGTTTTTTTGCACTAAACTTATTATGACTACATATTAGGCTAGTTATCTCTAGGTACCTCTTTACAGGTATTTTATTGTTAAATATGCAACATCTGTTGTAGATAACAGTATAAATTGTTTCAGTATTATCTAACTTTTATCCAGCTTATATGGATGATTGAGGTAATACTGTACTATTATTATTATTGTTATTATAAACATTTATATAATACTGGTTTAGGGTTGAATAAATAGTTCACCACATTATTAAATCCATAACATTACAGAACATAAATTTCAATGTATTTTTGTAAGAAAATTAATTTATAAAACATACAGATAAAAGACTGGTACAAAACAGTTTCCTTTTCATGTACTAAAATATCTTTAACTTCTGAGAACTTTTCTGTTAAATACAGATGTATATCCTGTTTTATATAATTTGTTTGTAATTATTAATTACAGTAATGAGTTAAAACATAATAGAAGTAAATACATTATAAAAACATAAAACTTACCTTGCTAATGGTAAATTTAGAATATTAAAAAAAGGAAATATAAGTTATTTCAGTCAATGCCATATCAAAATATAATCAAATGCATGATAGATTTTAACGCAAAATATGATATTAACACAGCACAACACCAAAGTCCTGTTCAAATTTGTTTATTTGTACAAAAATATTTAAAAAGCTATAACAAAATCTAAAAAAACAATTAACGTTAACATATTTGACACAATACAAAAGTGTCAACTCGTCTGTTGTTAGGGTTGCATACAGTGTTAATGTTACTTTCTAATAAAAGTGTTGCCACTATAAAATTTGTATTTACTTAAATTTAAAACTTTTAAAATCTCTTTAAACATATATATTAATCTTATAATTTCTGAATAAATTCAAATTGCAGGAAATATAAACCAAGTGCTTTTCAACACACCATTTACACCTAATAACGTTATTATGTGTTATCAGTGTTTTTTCTTATATTGGCGTAATTGTCTGTCCTTTTGACGTTTTGACATGTGGTTTTCAGAATCAGTCACTTGAAGTTTCAGGCTGATGCAATAGAAATCTTACAAATATTTATTGAAAAAATCGTCTTTCCATATTGGGGAAAATTAGATATTGGATCTTATATTTATTTTCCTTAGGTAAAAGTTTAAGAAAAGCTACTAAATATGGCGGAAGATGAAGCAGTAAGTATTTATTTATATGGTTTGTGGGTGTGCTGAGTTTTTTAGGTTACCCCAGCAGTATTGAAACGTGGATTAATGCAATATATTTATTTTTACAGTTTTTGGACGTTTCCTGTATTTATCTGTAACAGGTTTTAATCCAAATATTGTTTATTTTGAAAAATGATCTCTGAGTTTGTTAAGTTTATATTCAAATAAATTTAATTTCAGTTCTTTGATCCAACTTTGAAGAAGAAAAAGAAAAAAAAGAAGACCACCTTTGATGTAGATGCAGCATTAGCAGAAGGTATTGTATTTTTTCAAAATTATTTCAAATTTGATATCAAATACTGTTACAGGAAATGATGCATTAGATGGGAATACATTTTCAGGAGAGAATGAATTGGTTACAGCAGTTGAAGATGTGGAAGATAATAGTGCAGATATTGATCTTGACTTTACAAAGCAAAAGAAAAAAAGGAAGAAGAAGCCTTTTAGGTATTAATCTTTATTTCTATTATATACATATATATTCACAACTGATATACTTGTAGCACTGATGACTTAGAAGCAGCTTTAAATGAAGTAAAGGATGAAAATATCCCTAACGATGGAACCAATCAAGAAGAAGATATTATCGATGATAATTTTGATCTAGATTTTAACAAGCTTAAAAAGAAGAAGAAGAGTAAAAAGAAGGATCTGGATGAAATTATGGCTGAAGTGGATGAAAAAACAGAAGATAAAGAAAATGGTAAGATTTGTTTAAAATATATAATTCTTTGGTATTTAAAATTGTCTGAAAACACTCAGAATAATGTTTCTTTTTTCTAAAAATATGCTGCAATTTGGTGGAAAGAATAGTAGAGCCAGGTAAAGGTGGCTAGACAGGAAAGTTTTCAATATAGAGTCTTTCAACATAAGAGTTTTTCAATCTGTCTCTTGGAACCTATGGTCTGAAACACTAAACTTGAAAAAGATTTATTGCTAAACACCAAATCATTTCTTTTTAATTTCTCGATGTGTATTTCCATGTTAGCATCATCAGGGGATGATTGAAGTAGTCAGTATGTTGATTGAATCATCTTAATAAACACCATATCATTTATTTTGATATGCGTTTCTTTAACCATGTTATCCTCAAGGAATTATTTACTTGATATTGAACCCATCTTCAGCTGATTCATTATAGATTGAATCATCTCTATCTATTACACACCAATTCACTTGTTTTTAACATCTCAATTCTCGTTTCGCCAAGCATTCGGGAATTGAGTCATCTCCTGATGATGGTACATGGTTAACGAAATGCCCGTGGAGAAGTTAATTATAAGTGATTTGGTGTTTAGTAGTAAATCTCTTTTAAGTTTGAGAGTTTTTACTGTATTTTGCATTTAGCAAAATGTAATTTTTTTTAATAAATAAGCAAAGATTAATCTCTAAAATTTCCACCATATTTAAAATTGTATGTATAACAATTGTTTCGACAAACAGCGTCTTTTTCAAATTCAAACTATGATAAACTAAGAGTACAAGTCATTACAACCTAAACTGTCCATCGACCTAATAATACTACAAAAGGTGACGGTGGGGAAATCAATTTTTCAATTATCTAGGATGGTAATATAAGTTTAACAATGGTGAACCATTCAAGTCTAGCTGGTCATTTAACAACATATCATAACTTACATAAATTCTTTATATAAGAACATTAAATTCACAGCTGAAGAGTAACATAATAGTATTAACTTTTTAGACTTAACAATGACTAGAAAAAACAATAAACATGATTTTACTATTTTTCATAAACTATCACATACATACATTAAGTTATACACAATAAATGTTGTCATCTTTATTTACTCATTCTTTACTATATCTTTATTTCATTTATACATAGATTATTAATGACAATGTAAATAGATAATTATAATAAAGAATTGAATATCATCAAACAGATCGCAGTAAAAAACGGATACGACACAAACATATATAAAATAATTAATAAGAAAAAGTTATAATAAACCATTCATTTAACATGTCCGGTCATTAATATCAAAAATATAGCGTTCAAAACAATTACGTGTGCAGGAAAAGTTACCAAATTAGTTTCTAAACATTTATTCGAAACAAACGATATAAATATTGCTTTCAAAACAAACAATAGTTTTGGACGCCTCATTAAAAACAATAAAAGAAAAACAAACAAACTATAAGTCAGGAATTTATTTAACCCTTCGTTACCCGCGCCGAAGTGTTGCATTATAGACTGTTTTATTATTGCTGTTATTGTTTAAACTGTTAATAACAAATGTCCTAAATAATTCTAAATATTTATTTGAAACGTAAAACAGAAAAGTATAAAAAATACAACAAACTAAAAAAATCTGGTTTTTAGTTTATAAAAACGTATTTAGCTATTAAATAGGTTGTACATATAAAATGACATGACATCAAAAAATACACTTAATCATTTTTTAAGTTGCAGAAATCACATGTGTAATTTGTATGTTCTAAAATGGTATTGTAAAATGCCGTATTTTATTTCCAGTTAGTTCAGTTTCTTTCCTTTAACTCATTTTAAGATATTATTAAAAATTAAAATCTCCAAATGTAGAAGAACGTCTGTCGACCCATCACACCAAATAATGCGGATAAAAATTCCATCCGTCCAGCAACCGTACGCCGCGTTCTTATCTCGTCTTTGGCGTTACATGTTTTGTTGGTTGCCAGAATTCGGGGATTTAACTGCTTTCTAAAACATGCGATTTGAACGTAGATTCCCTGCGACCGAGCGTGTCGGTAATTAGTTTTAAACGCTGATTTGACGGGTACGGAGCGTTTGATGTTTCGCGTCGCGTATTTCGTTTTCCCATAATAAACCAGTTGCTACAACAATATAACAACGATCCTTCCACTGCCACTCACTGTTGCATATAGTCTTTTTAGCACAGATATAGCATTATTGTCGACTGTATACGGTCCATCAGGTTGCACTCCTAGATACATTTCTAAATTGGCAATATAAAACATTTTGGCGTCTACAAGGGCTAGGATCTTTATGCCATATTTCGATGGCTTGCTTGGGATGTACTGACAAAATGGACATTTGCCCCTGAATGCTGGCAACATTTCGTCGACTGTCACATACTCACCAACGGAATAATTTTTTTGACAGTGAGCAACGAACCTTTCAACAATCTCTCTTATAGGCGCAAGCTTTTCTTACATCCCGCGTGTCTTTGTTATCAAGGGCCACATATTGCATAACGAAATGAAACTTATTTCGCGAAATTGTTGTTTGAAAAAGTCCAGTGTCAGATTCATCAGAAGCTCAAAGATCTGCTGTATTTAGCCGGCATTCTTATAAAATCCTGCCTTGTGTAATAAGTCAATAAATGCTTTTATTTCAGATAAATATCTTATCCTGCAATCTTTTTCCCTGCTATATGAATTCTTTTTGCTAGAAATATACTTATTAGTATTACTGATAATTATATTTAGCATCTCATTATCAAAATACTAAGACAGAGTTTAAATTCCTTGCAGCTCATTTCACCCTGTGCAAATGGTTGACAATATTATGTGAACGAGTTCTTGCATTCTGAAGAGGTATTTCTAGTTTCCACATATACCATCTTTTCCGAGTAGCGTATTTGCACTTGGCTGTGTAATATATTCATCATCTTCACTGGATATTTCTTGCTGTGTGTCTGTCCTTCAGTTGATTCTCCATACACTCTTCTTCGCCTTCGCTGATCCTGTGCTTCCGAAAATATGTCATCTTCCATCTCTATTAATTGCCGCAGAATTTCAGCATCTTCTTCAACATGGAAGGAAAACAGTTTTTCAACTATAAAAATATTATTCTTTACATCACAATTTTGGATAATGTGTTATAACTTACTATTTTGCGATAAAAATACAATAAAACACAAATAAAAAACAACTAAATAATTCTCATGTTAACCACTTAATGGTAGAAAATCATACTTTCTATAACTTTAAAATGTTGCATAGTGAAAATAAATCTAAAAAATTATATCTTTTAGAGAGCCAAGAAATTAATAAAAGGAAAAATTTGGGTATTTTGCTTAATAACCAGTTAGACTTGAATGGATTCCCCCACTATCATCTTTTATGGTGTTATTAGGTCGATGGACAATTTAGGTTGTAATTACTTTTCTTACTGTTAATTTATCAAGGTTTGTATTTGAAAAAGGCACTGTGTGTCGAAACAATCCTTATACATACAATTTTAAATCTAGTGGAAGCTTTAGATCTTAATCTTTGCTTATTTATTTAAAATAAATTTCCATCAAGTATCAGCTACTGCAGTTAAATTTGTTATATTTTTAATTGTGAAGTTTCTGGTTTAAAGAAAGTATGTACTTCATGTACATGTATAGTAATTCTGCTGGTTTAAGTACTCTACATGAAAATGCTGATATAAAGAGGCAAGCTATTTAGTTTTTAACAAACTTGTTGAAAGACCCTGTATATTTAACATTTTCTGCAGTGTCTGTTATCAATGTGTTGTAGTGGATGATAATTCCATCTCATGGGTTGGTTCTGACCGTGACTATACATATGAAGAACTCCTTAATAGAGCCTTTGAAATTATGAGGGATAAAAATCCTGATATGGCTGCTGGTAAAAAACAGAAATTTGTTATGAGACCACCTCAGGTATGATCTAGTTTGATGATAGATGCCGATTAACTTTAGTACTTCTGTTTTGTCAGGTTGTGAAAATTGGAGCGAAGAAAACCTCTTTTGCAAACTTTACGGAAATTTGTAAAATGCTTCATAGGCAGCCAAAACATTTATTAGATTTCTTACTAGCTGAATTGGGTACCAGTGGTTCTGTTGATGGCAACAGTCAGCTTATTATTAAGGGTAGATTCCAACAGAAACAGATTGAAAATGTACTAAGGAGGTATAGTAGTAACATAATGAATGCCAGAACAGTAGTAACTTTTTATGTTTCTTTTTTTACAGATACATTAAGGAATATGTTACTTGCCATACGTGTAGATCACCTGATACAATTCTTCAAAAAGATACAAGATTGTTCTTTTTACAATGTGAGACTTGCGGGTCAAGGTGTTCAGTAGCTAGTATAAAATCTGGTTTCCAAGTAAGTTACCAGTCTATTGTTTTATATTTAGGTGTAAATACCTTTTTTTCAGGCGGTTACATCAAAACGTGCGGCAATGAGGGCAAAAACAGCTTGAATAGTCAAATAGTTTGCAATATTTATAATATTATTGGTATTATATCACCTGCACTTTTGAATTGATGTTTTTATATAGTTTTTTTTAATACCAATGTCCTTGGATTATATCAATATTTATATGGGAAAAGCGTGCTCTTTTCCCGAACTGACAACAAAGATATATTGGAGGACGAACATTTTAATACAGAGTGTTAGATATTATTGTATTCATTACTGGAAAATCAAATAAAATTAAACTCAACTTTTATTTAAACCCAAAATGTTATATTTTAATTTCAGAATCACTTAGTCACTAGTACATAGTCACTTTTCTTCTAATACATCACGGATAACGGTCTTCGGTAATTTGTTTCATCTCGTAATACAACAAAACTTTTCATTCTAACAAAGTGTAGCGCAAATCATCTTTCTTTGTATGGGTATATTGGGATTAGTTTCTTTGCAAAGATCAGCTGATGATTTTTTACTGTTACAAATTATCACAAATTTAATCCATACAATGACTGAAAAATTTTATCAGAACATTAAGAGAGTACGAAACTTTCGCCCTTTAATCTTTGACTTTTATTAAGGCGAAATAACCTAAATGAATAGCATACTAAATATAGACAAAACAAGGGTGATAAAAAATAAGAACCAATCTGAAAACAGAACTGAATAATCGGTGTTGACAATATTGAAGATGCGAAAGAATTTACGTACTGGGAAGCAAACTTGATGAACAGTAAGAGGAGATATCAGAAATCGTATTATGAATGGTAATAAAGTTACTTATTCCCTGCATTATGTCCTTTATTTTACATGTATTCACCCAAAACAGGTTTCTGTTTATTTTAACCTGTAACGTCACATCGTGTGTCAGAGGTCCTGTTTTGTTAATTGTTCGGCTTACGGTATGGACATATCATAAATTGCAATCCCACTTTCTCACACTGGTTTTGGGTTAGCTTTGCAGCCCTTACCCATCTTAGGTTAACTGCCCCCGAAACGGGTCCTGACGTTTCCCTTTTGTGCGGGTGTATTTCCACACATTGAAATGTCGAACTTTTCCTTGAAAGGTAGAGTTCGACGATATAGAAATTTTAGTTTTCTCGAAGTCCAGGGAAACTTCGTGGAGGTTAACTAGAAGTAGACTTTTGTCTTCATCAGAAAATTGACGGATCCGCGTCAAATGCCGGACCGTCGGCTGGCGGGTGCCGACTGTCCGCCATATAAAGACAGGAAACAGGGACTTATGATGTCGGTCCTTATCAGGTCTTAAGCAGGCCGGAAAAACCTCAGCAGTTAGGGTCCCATAGGCCTGCTGCCCGGAATTGGGGGATCGAACACGGAATTAGTTTTTGGGCCCTCCAAGGAAGGTTTGTAGGGCCGCGGACAACTGGACCTGGAATTGGCTCATCAGTTGTCCCGTTAGTTGCTCCACAAGCTCGGAAAAGGAATTACTTGCTTATAGAGCGGGAAGGGTGGCTGGAACCGTGTTTCGCTGAGACCCCCACACGAAGGTTGGTGGGGGAATAACTTTATTAATTTGCAGACCTGAAAAGGCCCTGTTGGTTTTATTTAAAACTTGATTCTTCGTTGCCTTGTTGTTTGTCGGCCTTGCTGGGCATCCTTTTGATAAAAGCCTCCGACTTTTGTTTTTCTTGAACTAGCTTTCCTCTTAATATCTCAATCTCTCTGAGAAGTTCTTCATTCTTTTCGACTAGTTCCTGATTTTCATTCTGCAGCTCATCTAGTTTGGAGTACGAGAGTTTACTCATTCATGTGTTCACTGGGATAGCTGGGTATTTTTTTTAATTTCTTAGAGCAAAAGTTAGAGAAATTGTATATATTAATAATTGAAATTTGATTGTTAGATATTCTATTCATCGCTGAAGAACAAGAAAAACTACTTTTAATTGCATCTTAATTGTTATATTAAAATTTAATTATACATATTCCACTAGAAATGAATATTATTTTTTAGAAAATATTTTTGTGAATATACCCTTTGGTACAATTACTAATGCCTAATGTTAAAGCTTCAGTGAATTATATACATAGACAGTGTTAATTATACCACAACTTATAAATTCCTTGCTGTTTCTTCCATCAGAGATCTTATGTCATGAGTCAAACCAAATTTGTACAAAACATCCAAGAATAACATTCTCCAAAAGTTTAACATCCTGTTCAATCTGAAAACGGAATTATAAATAAAAATGGTTTTAAGTAATAATTGGATTTTTTCATGCATGTATATAAAAAATGCAGTTGGTCCACCACGCCGTACTCTAATGTCTTTGTGTCTTTGTATTAAATTGTAATTTTGATATATTGAATACGTACACGTCATAAAATGTCAACTGGTGTCGTTTATTTGCAACAATTGAAATTACTTTAAGACAGTCTAATATATACGAGGGAAGTTCAAAACTATTATCCTTAGTATAAAATTTATTTACTATTTATAAATATTACTTATTTATAAACTTTTTGATTGAGGTGACATTTTTTATTATAGTTTAGATTTTATTGTCACGGACACGTTGGTTGAGGACGTTTTACCTTTCTTGAATAATTAATTATATATATATTATAATAATTAATATTAATTATATAATATAGTTATATATATATATATATATATATATATATATATATATATATATATATATATATATATATATATATATATATATATATATATATATATATATATATATATATATATATATATATATATATATATATATATATATATATATATATATATATATATATATATATATATGTATATATATATTCATTATGATTCTATAAATTATTAAAATAATTGTAAAATAAACGAAGCAGCGGTTACACTTGATAATAGTTTTTTTTCTACTTACAGTAAAGCTAATTCGAACCATAGCTTTAATGGTACATCAAACATTCTTCTTGTAATACTTTGAGCACGGCTCTCGAAGGCTGCCTTACTAGCCATTCGAGCTAGTACGGTATAACGATCAATTGGATTTCCGTGATCATAAGATATTGCTCTTATAGTATTTAGATTTCTGAAATATAACAAAAATTGCTTTACATTATTGTCGAAGATGTGTGATCGAGTCTTTTAAAACTTACCTGACAACTAACAATAAGGTTCTGGGCATTTGTTGTAGACACCTTATAATTTGATCGAATCTTTCACCAGCCACCTGCCTCATATATTTTTCTTCTGCTTTAGTAAGTTTTACTTTTAACTTAAAACCGGATGAGCGCAAAGGTGCTTGTGTTAAAACCTCTGCAAACATTTCATAATCTGCAACAAATAATTCAACATCATTAGAAATCAATATTCGGTTGAGCTTTAGAAGTGTTACAGCGATGAAGCTATGTCAAAAGAATACTTCCAAGTTGTATAAGGGCTTTAGTGATGGTAGAGAAGATGAGCCTCGTTCAGGGAAATCTTGTACGTCAACCAATGGAGAAAACATCAAAATTAAGGAACTTATACCGAGTAATACATTATAGATATTACTCGAATATTATTTAAATCAATTCAGTCAATTTTGAAGAACAATGTAGGGTTGTCTTGCATGCCTTCTCGTTTTATTCCGAAAACCCTGAATTAAAAAAAAAAAACATTGTCGGGTTGAAGATGTTTTCATTGGATGACAAAACCTATCCTAACCTACGGAAGTCTCCCTTATATATTAAGTAGAGCAATGATGTAGTGGCTTACCATCAACTCCTAATAATGTTGAGTATTTTCTCATTTCCTCTCGATTGCCTAACACAATAGCTTTCCACATTAAACTGAGGTTCATCCTGTCACTACTGGAAACTTTCTGATATAGTCCATGATCAAGTATGATCAGTTCAGTTTTACCGTTTTTTTTTCTTAACATAACTAAAATAGTTTGGATATGATACTATTAATATACTTTCTATTTTGATACCATTTCCTGGATGCGGATCGGCATGGACGAAACCGGTGTTAAATATCTGGTAACCAAAGGCTTCGAATAATTTATTGTTAACTTCAGCTAAAGAGAAGCCGTTTTCTTTTAATTTTGCTATATCGCTTATTTTTATTCCATTTACGAATTCTGTAACCAATACTCTCTAAAAACAACCTAAATATATTTTAAGTCTCAAAAGAAGCATTTTATTAATACATAAGTTCGTCCTGCTTTTAGCGCTAAATGACACTGCATCGCAGAATCGAAAGTTTTGATTTTGTTTGACAGAATGAATGTCAGCGAGTACTTGAGGAAAAATATTGTGTTTCTTTGGATTTTGTTAATCATTATAAATTGCAAAGAATAAAGCGAATTTTTTATGTATTATGCCCTTTTATTTCCGAAAAGGTAAGATTACTTTGCAAATGCAGCATAAGATATGCTGGCTACGGTGAGGGTGCCGTTGACGATTCTATGTGCTGTAAATGGTTTAGAAGGTTTAGTGAAAACAATCTTAATCTTAGCGATGCACCGTATTCTGGACAATCGGCTGAAGCTGATGGAATGGTTAAGACTAGACAGAACGGCACACTACATATACTGATTAAATATATAGGTAATTTTTTTTAATGGGCCGAACTTTTGCTTCAATCCAATGCATGAAACCAAAGAGGTAATCATGAAAACAAGATGCCATCTTGGTCTGGAAATATACAAAAAAGAAAATACCTCGATTTATAGATGATCATAGTTATTAGTACCACGCGAAGTACAGTTAGAGGCGTTTGTTGTTGTTAGCCTTCCTTTGCGCCCATAATGATTTTATTATTTCAGTAGGAGCTTTTTTCCTTTCGCCAAACCAAGTTGTTCCGGTCTTCCTACATTTTTCTCTATGGCCAAACTCCCGAACATTAACCTTGTGTCTGAAACAGTTTCTATCCTGAATTTCACTTTGTGTAATATTTGCTGATCTTAGGTCCTCTAATTGCAGCAATTCATTTTATTGTTTCTATTTTGCTCCACTCCTATTTTCATAAAATTCAACTATTTGTCTAGTTAGCCTGCTTGGATTCATCCGTTTAATGCGCCCGTAAAACTTAGCCTTCATTTTCTCATATCGCTATGTATATATATATATATATATATATATATATATATATATATATATATATATATATATATATATATATATATATATATATATATATATATATATATATATATATATATATATATATATATATATATATATATGTATTGTTTGATTTCTGGGTTTTCTCGAACTCGGTATGTTGTGCTATTTATTTGTTTGGGGCCTTAGATTTTTCTTATGATTTTTATTTCTGTCTTTTCAATCTCCTCGATGTCATTCTTTCTATTCGAAATGATCGTTTCTGCGCCCTATAGACATTCTGGCTTAAAGCTGCTTTGTAATGTCTCAGTTTTGTGTTTTTAGATATGCATTTTTTGTTGTAAATATTTTGTATAAGTCTCAATGTTTCCATTTTTTGACTCTACCCTTATTTACCGCTTTTTCCAACCCGTCCAACAAAATGGTGTTCTTAGTATGTTGTAGGTCATGTATTGTGTCTTTTTAAAGGTAATTTGGAGTCCTACTTTTCTGCTATTTCTTTTAGAATTTATATCTGTTTTTGTACCGTTAATATATCATGAGCTAAAATTGCTAGGTCATCGGCAAACGCCTGACAATCAATTTTGATGTTGGTTCTTCCCAGTTTAATGCGCTAGTCAATATTCATGGCCGATTTTTTTACACGCCACTCCTGTATTACTTTTTCTAGAACACAGTTAAATAAGAGTGGCGAGAGTCCATCCCCTTGTTTCACTCCAGTTTTAATTTCTAAGAGCTCTGAGATCACGCATGAATTTAACTTTTGACCTTGTGTTAGTTAGTGTTGCTTTAATAATTGCCAGCGTTTTCAGATCTAGTAATTGTTCTTTCAAGATTTGGAATAGAGATTCACGGCCAATAGAATCATATGCTTTTTTGAAACCCACAAATGTACAGACGAGATTTTTATTGTATAGTTTTTGATGACATAGGATGAACTTTATATTCAGGATCTGTTCCGGGCAGGATCTGTTCGGTCGAAAACGTGCTTGTTATTCACCAATTTTAGGTTCTAACTGTGTCTGTGCTCTGGCTAGTAGACATTGAGATAAAATTTTGTAACAAACTGGGAAAAGAGTCTGTAGTTGTTTACATCCATTTTATCTCCTTTCTTATGTAGTGGATGGATTAGAGCATCTTTCCAGTCTTCCGGAATCCGTTCAGTTCGCCAAACTTCTTGTAGAATTTTGGTTATTTCCTTAATTTTACCTAGACCAGCGGATTTCAAAAGTTCAGCAGTGATTCCAGCTTCACCAGAAGCTTTGTAATTTTTAAGCCGCTTGATTTGCCTAATTATTTCATCTTCATTCAGAGGTAATGAATCTGGGTTTGTTTGTTTAGGGTTTAGTGTTGGTAATCTGTTTAAAGACTCAGGACAGTTTAGTAGTTGTTCAAAATATTTGGCAAGCTCTTTGCAATTGTCTTGGTTATTTAGAGCTAATTGTCCGTTTTCCTTTCGGAAGCAAATACTTTAATAGCCTGTTAATTTCGTTTTAAATGTTTTGTAAAAATTTCGGGTGTATTTTTTTGGAAATCTTTTTCTATCTCATTGAATTGATTGTTTTCATATTTTCTTTTAGTCTGTATAATTAGCTCCGATGTTTCTTTTTTTACTTCCAAAAAGATGTTATGGTTTATTTCCGTTTTTTGACTGTTCCACTCTTTGAATGCTTTATTTTGGTTTAATACTGCTTGCTCGCAAACTTCATCCCACCATGGATGTTTTCTACGTTTTTGTAAAGGGGCCAACTTTAGGGCTGTTTTAATAACTTTTTGTTTCAGTTCTTGCCAGTTCTGTGCTGGTTGTTTATGAAGCTCTTCTGTTAGGGTTAGTTTTAAGTTTGTAGGGTCGAACTTTGGGATTAGTAGTCTGTTTTGAATACGATTGTGATGTTTTAAGCTAAATTTGATTCTAGTCAAGTAGTGATCCGTGTCGATGTTATCTCCTTTTCTAACTTGAACATTCAAAATCTCTTTATAATTGGGGAGCAACTAGCTGATGGAAGGGTTAAGACTGGACTGAACGGCACATACTACATATACTGATTAAATATAAAGGTATTTTTTTTAAATAGGACGAACTTTTGCTTCAATCCAATGCATGAAACCAAAGAGGTAATCATGAAAACAAGATGTCACATTGGTCTGAAAATATCATACAAAAAAGAAAATGCCTCGATTTATAAATCACCATAATAATTATAATTAATATTCTTATATTTGATTAAATATTACTTACTAAAATTTCCATACCGTATTAGTGTACTTCCACAGTACTTTAGGTACATGAACATATTTCAAATGACTCAAGTCTCTGGCGCATCTTTCTCCATTTAAGCCTTCGTTAACGAAATCCAGTTCTTGTTTCAAAGCGTCCACGAAATCGTTCAACATCCAAGTGAAATCCACCTTGGGATGCATCCAAGCACCAATTTTTAGAAGAATATTTATGGTCATAACATCACTGGACAATCTCTTACGTAAATCGTTGTATTGTACTTTGACAGCAACCGGTTCACCTTCTTTGGTAGTAGCTTTGAAAACCTATAAACCACAAATTATTACCCTGAATATTGTTATTTTGCAACAGTTGACCATTGATCATATTAGTCATGCCAGTAAAATCAATTAAAGAACAAGAGACCAGCTCAAAAATATAAAACTCAGTCATAAAACTAAAAATAATTTCTACAAGTATAATGTATCAG
This sequence comes from Cosmopolites sordidus, assembly GCA_031761425.1. NCBI lineage: Eukaryota > Metazoa > Arthropoda > Insecta > Coleoptera > Curculionidae > Cosmopolites > Cosmopolites sordidus. The sequence continues at coordinate 409,581 of JARFXV010000643.1, read as the reverse complement.
GTTTTGCTTTATAGATCACAGAAACGCATTTGATACCGTGAAATGGAATCATTTCTGGATTGTAATGCGATTACAATCCATGGATGTAATCCCTGCCGTCTGTCCAAAGTAACAATACTGATACACCGTATTTTTCTCATAAGATCATCACCTTACCTAAATTACAATGATCTTATCAGGGTTTTTAAAGTGGGAGGGCGTAAAAGAAAATAGTGCTGCTGAATATTTTGTTTTCTTTTTCCTTCCTCCTTTTTTCTTTTCGTGTTGTTGAAACCCTATACAGGAGGTGAATTAGGAAAATGAGTTAAAGGAAAGAAAGTGAACGGAAATAAAATATGGTGTTTTGCTCTGAAAAATTGTTTACTGTAATAAGTTTTGGAGGGGTGGCGCCCCAACGCTCTTCCTCACGAGCCGCCACTGGGTCAAATGATAAATCTCTTTTTTAATACTCTGCCAGCTAGCTATTCATGATCATCTTCATCAATCAGCTACAAATTGTCCGATGTCAAACATAGGGCTCCTCTAGATGTTTCCACGCTTATCTATTTTGTGCAGTTGCAACTCAGTTTGTTTTGATCCGTTTTAAATCATCCGTCCATCGTCAGGTCGTTTTCCTCGACATCCCTTGTCTGATAGCGGTCTCTTCAATTTAGCTATTTCATTTCTGATTTAGTTATTTTCTCTATTATATCGTCCACCTTTGTTCTTTTGAGGATCTCTTGGTTTCTGACTTTATCTCTAAGTGTGACGACCTTGGATTTTACGTTGTGTAATGCGTAGCTTTTTCTCTGATGTTTTTGTGAGGGTCAAAGTCTCTACTCCATAAGTCATTACAAATGTATTAAAAGTTTTACGTTTTAGGCTAATAGAGATATTACTGTCTTTAAAGATATTTCGGAGTTTATCATATGCTGCCCAAGCCAAAATGGTTCGTCTCAGAAGTTCACGTTTGATTTTCTCTGCCAATTCTAACCTCAGGTATATGTATTTTTCCACACGTTCAATTTCTCTGCCTCCTATTTTAATATTCTTACCTGGGACTAAGCTAGTTATACAGCTTAACACAGAAACAGGTATTGTTTTTTCAAATTCAGTATTATATCTCAACATAGTCTCCTTGAAATTCTATACACTTTTCCCAGCGACGCTCCCATCTCTTTAATTCGTTCAAATAGTAGTGGACATTTTGTTCTGCAAAATAGTCATTTACGAATGTGAAGGCCTCCTCATTCAATGAAAATCTGTCCTCCGAGCGAAACTTTGAGCCTAGGAATGAGAAAAAAGTCGCTGGGGGCAAGATCTGATGAATACGGTGGAAGGTCAATCAATTTGAATCTCAATTCGTGAATTTTTGCTATGACGACCACTGAAGTGTGAGACGGTGCGTTGTCTTGGTGGAACAAAACTTTCTCTTTCTTCAAATTCGGCCATTTTTCTGCAATTTCTGCTTTCAGCTTGTCAAGTAATGATGCGTAGTATGCCGTGTTTTGTTTTTCCCTTTTCAAGATAGTTGATTAACACAACGCTATGACTATCCTAAAAAACAGTCGCCATCAATTTCCCGGCCGACGGAACACTCTTCGCTTTTTTCGGAATCGATTCACCCTTCACAGTCCATTGTTTCGACTGTGCCTTGGTTTTTAAACAACATTTTTTAAACAACAACTGAGCATCTAATGTGGCTGAAATTTTTAAGGTTATCTTTTAATGCACGCGCAATTATATTATCACAATATTTTCGACGAGCAACGACATCTACATCTTTCTTCATGCTGGAAACTTTTCACTACCCTCGTAGGTAGTGAAAAGGATCATAAATTAATAATAAAATTAATTTAATTTTATTATTAATTTGATTATTAATTAAATTAATAATAATCAGAGGATGAGAAATTAAAATATACAAAAAATTGATCATTACTTCGTTTCAGAAAAAACTTACTGTGGGCTGTAGCACCAAAGGAAGAAGAATAATTATTTGCATATTACTAACATGCCACTTTTTTAGTAAAGTGTATATGCTTTTTACCTGTGCTATACTCGCTGCTGCTAATGGTTGGACATCAAAACTTTGAAATATTTCATCCGGAGTTTGTCCAAAATCTTCCCGGAATACATCATATAATTCTTCTTTATCTCTAGCTAAACATTTATCCTAAAATATTATGTCGTATCACAATACCGATTTGTAAAATTACAAATAAAAATACCTGTAATACTTTCAAAGTTTCTATATATTCTCTAGGTAAAATATGGCTTAAGGAAACTATTCCTTGTCCTAATTTGATATAAGTCCCGCCATTACGCAAACATCCATCACGTATTCTTTCTGCACATCTTTGATGAATCTGACTCATCATAATTTCGAAATTTGGAGCATTTTCAACTAATCCCAGCATAGAGAAATAATAATCTAAAGAAACTGTAAGACCTATTTTAATAGACCTGCAAATAAAAGATGATGTTCAAATCAACAAGAGTGAGGACCGGTGTATTTAGTATGCTTAAAATATATGGCATTTCAACAATGTGAGGCTGATAGATACATCTTTGGAAGAAATTCTATGGAAGAAATGTTTTGTTTTTTTTTGTTAGTTTATATTTTCGCCGCGGGACTTCTTTCGTGGCGTGGGCTCTAGTAATACTGACGCTCGGGAAATCCCCCGCGTTGTTATGAGAATTTTGTTTGTGGCATAATTTTTTTTTAAGATCATAATTTTTGTTTTATCGTTTTATCGGATCGGATCAGTAGCAAAGTTAACTAGTTAACTAGTTAATTAACTATGTTAATTATGGAAATTAGATAACCATATGTCTAGTTCTAGAAGTATGAATGAAGAATATTGAATATCTAGATCTAGAACAACTACAATCAAGTATGAGCAAAGCTCAAAGTGAATAATTTTTTGCTCTGGAAAAAATTACATCTTTGACATATGTTACTGATAAGGGTAATTTTAAAGAACTAAATGATGAAGTGAAACGGTTTGTGATTGAAAACGGACACTGTAAACTTAAAGGCCCCTTCTTAAAAGACAGTGACAATAGATCTTTCTTGGAAAAATATTATTATATTAAATATTTATTATATTGCTAAGTCCGGCGTAAAACTAGAACGTACATGGCTGTCCTGTTCTCTATTGCTTCAAACAACATATTGTGAACTATGTTGGTTATTCGCAAATAGGGCATCTAAAAATATACTAAATATTTGGATAGAAGGCTATGACGATTGGAAACATATTGTAGAAGCCATAGAAAGACACGAGACATCGAAAAATCATTTGTATTCATGTCTTGTATATCAACACCGGCGGTTACATGGAACACTAGATGAACAGCAAGAATCCGTAATCAAGAAAGAAAAATATTTTTGCCGCCAAGTATTCACTAGACTCCTTGATGTTACTCTGACACTTTCAATCTGTAATTTAGCTTTTCGTGGTCATAGGGAAAAGGTATACAGCAATGATTCAATTCAAAGAGGAAATTCTTTGAATATTGTTGATTTGTTATATTTGTTATTGTTGATGTAATTTGAAGAATTGTTAAGTCAGCCAAAGGGCCAGACAAAATACTTAAGTCCAGAAATACAAAATGAGCTCTTTGCTGTTCTGGTTAATAATATAATAAAATAATAACGGCACTATTTTAATCCATTATATTTGATATCACTCCAGATATTTCAAAATAGATCAACTGTGTGAACTTTACCGTTACTTTGTGATCGAGAAATATGAAAATGGAACTTCAAAGGCGTTCGTAATTAAAAAGTCATTTTTAGTATTTCAGGTTCAAACTGCCATAGCAATGTCCAATCAGATTATAAAATCCATAAATGACAAAAATATTCCTCTGACTAAGTGACTAAGTGGGCAAGGATATGGCGGCCATATGTTGGCCTGTGTTATCTTTTCGAACCATGCTGCTTGATGGGTTGTATCTGCAAGTATGTTTTCAATGGCTGTTTTCAGTTTTCATCTAATCAATCTACCGTATGGGAGATCTTTGGGCTCTCTTGCCCTCCACAATGACGAATTATCGAAGTTCTATTCCAGATGTTGACATGGACAGTTTTCCACGCCTTCTCTGTCATCACGAAATTAAACAAACTGCGTATTAACACGTCTAAAACTTCAATAAACTCATTACACATATTTTGTTTTCATTTGTCAGATGTTCCAAAACGATGTTCAACCCCTGTTGAACATCGTTTTGGATCAATAAATGAAAATTGACTGTTACTTTTTAAGGCTATACCTATTCTTCCGTCTAAAAATTGAAGTGTGGTAAATTGTATTGAAACAAAAAACAATTTAAGTTTAACTGAATAATTAATCCAGATCAATCCTATTACTTTTCAAGCAAAACGTTTTGACCGTACTTGGTATACGTACCTAGCGAATCTGAGAACACCCCTAGCTCCTACGACAATGTTGTCATCATTATTTACACTGCCCAGGGTGGTGGCAGCCAGTCCCCCACTAACGCCTGCTATGACGCATCTATGATTCTTGAATTTCGATCCGACCAATAAACAGTTCCGAACGATACGTCTATAGTTCGATGCCATTATTTCACACACAAAAATCACGCCCTGTTATTTGGTTGGTTCTGAAAGAATAAAAAAAAAGATTGATTTTGTAAATTGTTTCCAAAAAGACTGTTATTTAAAAGAACTAAAGAATCATCTGATATCGTTGAATAATATTGTAAGGAAAATACGAAACATCAATCTTTTATCATCAGGTATAGCTTGGCAAAAATGTCATTTTCAACAATGCGTATTAAAATATGCCATATCTTCATATTAATTCAATATTGAGTGTTTGTTTTTGTATAAATAAACTGCTATTTTTATTTTAGTTACTTTATTAAAAATTTCGTAAGCTTGAATTAGGCTGTTACATTTAGCGATGTGCTAAAAAAAATGTAAGAATTTATCTTTTGACGTAAGTCATCATCGATTATCGATTATTTTATAATTTGGTTCACATATGAGGGTAGAGTGAAACGTCAGATACTTTTTGATTGATATTTTTTTATCGAAAACCGATTGATTTTTCAAGATTGATTTTTCGCCGAATGGTTTTCCAATTTTTTTGTGCCCTAAAAGTAAGACTAGTCGAACTGCAAAATAATCCTCTGTTTCGGCAATGTGAATTTCGCCTCGTTTAATGCGAATTTCGTTCCAAGCCAGCCATTTATTCATGTTTGGAAAGAATACAAAGTCGAAGCGGGTCAGATCTGGAGAACAGGGTGGATGCGGATGTAAATTTTGCAACTATTATTCAAAAAGAGATATGAATCGTTTAACAATGCTTTTTTTGACACCTAATGTGATATATAGGGTGATTTTTTACTGCGCCGAGCTTTAAATTTAAATAAAACAATAACCAAATTAGATGAATGTCCGCCGCGGCTACTTCTGATAAAGCGCATTCTGTCAATCCAATTTCCGACCCCTTTTCAAGCAATTGGAATATTATGGCCGCAATTGTCCGCGTTATGTTGGTTTCCAAGGCGTCAATAGTTGCTGGTTTGTCGACATATACCAAAGATTTAACATAACCCCAAAGAAAATAATCCAAAGGCGTTAAATCACATGACTTTGGTGGCCAATTAACAGGTTCATTCTTCGAAATAATTTTTTCACCGAATTGTTCCTTCAATAATTGTTGCGTTGGCTATATGACATGTGTAGCCGTCCTGTTGGAACCACATTTCCTCCAGATCAAATTTTCCATGTAGTCGAATAACAAACCCCAACTTCCTGCAAACGGCAACGAATTGATAAATTTGGATCTTCATCAACACTGCCAAAAACAGCGGCAATATTTTCTTTGGAACGCACAGTTTTTATCTTATTTTTGTTTTAATATAGAGCAGCGTGAAATGCGTTCGGAATTTGTCAATAATTCCCCCTCATCTAGTCAGTATGGTCAAACTAGATGGGAAATTAAATGAAACTTATTTAAGAATGTATCAGAATTCCGTACTATCTGGCCGCAAAATAAAATATACTCCAGCAGGATAATGATACCAACCACTCATGTAAGTGGTTTCAGGGGTTTCTCCAAAAAAAGTAAAAATAAAACATTAGGAATTACGAAATGATAACCCGATCTAGTTCCTAGTGAGCTAATTTGTCACGAACTAGACAGAATAGTTAAAAAATCGACTTCAAATTCAACACATTTCTGTGATGTGATGATCAAATAATGTCTCGGTATTGCCAAGAGAATATAAGAAATAAAGACGGTCATTTTGAAGAAGTTCAGAAGTTTTTCGATCGATATCATAGATCATAACATAGATCGAAAAGCTATGTTAAGAATTAACATTTTAAGCAAATATGGGTAAAACATATTTGATAACTATTATATGGTTATTACTTAAACGAATAAAGTACAAATAAATTAATGAACATTATTAAAATGAATTGCTTTTGTTTAATTCAAAATCATACCCTACATCAGTCAACAACGATGTGATAACGTCGCAATATCAACACGAAAATGGTATTTTTAAATAGCCACAATTATTTCAGTGGTGCATTTAAGTTCAATTTCAAACCGAAAATATATTTTTGTATACGGGTATTTACAGAGAAGCTCTCCAAAATTCCGAAGGGACTAGGCGTATTTATGGCCAAAGTTATCCAGAGAAACTGCTATCAACTCGGCAAACATTTATCAAAGTTTCTCAGAGACTTTTGGATATGGATTGGATGTCCCGAATTCCAAAAATGTGAGGGCCAGCGAGAAATCTGTCCCGAAGTCGAAGAACAAATTTTACATTTTGTTGAAAACGATTTTTGAAGTGACATTTCTTAAGCTGGGTCCACATCAATGCAAATTTGCGTTGTGCGGGCTGTATATGTTGTATGTGGTGTGTCTCCGCGGCAATGTAGACGCTCTGACACACAAAGTCACACACAAATATTGCCGCCGAACAGCACGCACACGAACCATCTGTTGTCCACCAGATAATTCAAACAAATTATTCCAGTAAATTCAACACACACGCAAAATTTTATTGGTGTGGACCCAGCTTTAGGCGGCGATTCGATAATCGATAATTGGACGAGAATTGAGAGTGAAATTTCAAGGACGCATCACGTTTAGGCACATTTCGTTACATGAGAGAGAAGAAAGATATAACGTAGAGAGAAGAAGAAAGAAAGCTATCCATTCTGACGAAAAGAGAGTGATGTTTACACAACAATACAATGCGATCGAATAAGATACTGTCCAAAAAGTTGGAAAACTACTGAACAAGTAATTAATTTTATACATGATATGGTTATGAATAAGACAATTGACTTTGAGTGAAACTGCTAAGGCCATGGACTGATCTCATCTGAATGGGAGTTTCATATTTTGAAAAAGGAATTGGACTTGAGAAAGCTATGTGTAGGATGGGTGCCGCATTTGTTAAATTCTGATCAAAAACAATTTTGAGTAAAATTTTCTAACCAACATTTGGATCTTTTTCGAAAGCATAAAATATATTTTAAACGTCGTTTTGTAACTATGGATGATACTTGGGTTTACCACTATGAGCCTGAACTGCGACAACAAAGCGCAGAGTGCGCAGACTGAGCGCGTTTGTTCGGTCAAAATCGACCAAAAAGGTTATTCCATCAATTTTTTGGGATGAAAAAGACATTTTGTTAATTGTTTACCTTCAAACCGGGAAATCAATAATAGGGCAGTATTATTCAAACCTTTTGGATTAATTGGATGCAAACATTCGTGAGAATAAACCTGGTTTAGTGAAGAAAAACATAATTTTTCATCAAGATAATGCACCAGCTCACAGAGATGTTCTTTCAATGGCCAAATTGAAGGAGTTACCCTTCGAATTGTTGGAGCATCCGCAATGTTCACCAGATCTGGTCCCTTCTGACTTTCATCTGTTCCCAAACCTCAACAAATTCCTACGTGGCAAGCATTTTTCATTAAATGAAGAAATTATAATAGCCGTATATGAGTATTTTGAAGGACTTCCACAAAATCACGTTTTAAATAAACTTTTTGTTCAAAAACTGTAAAGAATTGTTTGCTAAATTACGAAAGCACTTTCCCTTACATCCTGGAGTTAAACATGAACAGAGATGGAGGAAATGATTGTATATTTTAATCCTTGTTATATTTAAATTTCCCTTATCCTTCAAAACATTTCGATGGTAGGGTACGATTTTTAAATAAATTCAATGGTCCAAAACTTGTAATTGTGTATATTATTGTAGTTGTATACAGCAGCGAAGAAAATAAATGAAAAGAAAAATTGAAAAAGCTAGAAATGGAATGAATAATGAGCAAGTCACGTGAATAGGACAATCCGTCTCAGACTTTCGACAAAAAGCGCTTCCCCTCTATCCCCACTACTGTACTCGCTCAGCTGTTTCTGCCCTTTTTTCCCTTTCCACCGTCGATGCGACGTCAGCCCCACAAGCCCGAGCACACAGTTCACATCAGTCGTATCCGGGCGACTGGGTTGTATGTTGTTGTGCTTGTGGCTTCGTGTAGTCGTCGATTGTCAAAATCCTGACCCCTCTAAATTCAAGCAACCCCTCATAAAATCACCGCAATACATCAAGGTAAGCCTGGTTGCCTCTTAAATCACTACTGCTTTGTGTGTCAACTTGTAATAGAAAACTAAAATTAAACACAAAACATAATCAGCTGACTGGGACAGAGAATATAAAACATAAACACGCACTATCAAGTTAATGAAACGCAACAAAAATAAATATGTCTGTCTACGGTCTCTTTTTCTATTCATGAAACAAATTTGTTTTACTTACGTTTTTTTATGGGATTATATATTCTTGTAAGTTTTTCCTTTGTGTGTGATTCTAAGCCTGTATATACTACGTTAACTTTTGGCTGACGATCAATGATGTAACTTTGTATACGAAATATGGGTATCAGACTGAGACCGCTGGTTGTCGTTTATGTTGATAGAACAAAGATGGAGCATCGGCACGAGTTAGGGACGTGCGCTGTAGAAATATAGCTTGACATTAACGGAGCATTGTGCTTTATCTGTTTCGTATTCCTCACTAGTTTTAAATTTATTTTAGGACTAATGCTTGAGTCTTATTTGCAATTCAAAATCAACAATTCCAATTTGGTTATCGGTAATTGTGTCAATATATACAGAACGTTTTATATGTTTGCAACTATACATCAACAGGGATATTTTAAAGTGTATTTATAAAGTAACAGGACCGTATTGTTTCTTAATATCTAAACACTTATTTTATTTCAACGAAATCAGTAAGTGTCTAAAAACGATTATTTTGTGTTGTATGGTACTTACATAATATTTTGTATTATGTATCTATTTAGTAGCCAATCATTAAAATTATAAAACAAGTAAGACCAAGACAACATCGATAATCTATATTTAGTAAAAAAAAACATATTTTCAAAATGTTTCTGTTTATTTACTATTATTTGTGATCTTCTAAAAATTGGGTATAGATGGCGTTAGGAGTGTTATCATTATTCTGAATGACGTATTGATTACTAATTATTCTTATCTCCTCTGTTATTTTGATTGTAGTAGTTATTTTGAAATATGTTAAATTAAAGGACCGATAATTCTCATTGTTATTTTGAATTGATTTATCTTAAATGTGTTTATGTTAGATTTAAAGGAATATCATTTTAAAACTTTTGAAATTAACCTGGTATATACCATTACGAATCTGACAATGTAACAAGATCAGGGTTTTATAACCGAAAATACGACTTTCCAAGTTGGAGGTCGTGAATGTTTCTACCTGTTTCGAAGTTATCACACCCTACAAATTTATTCGATATCTTTCAGAAAAGACTTTTCTGAAGTCTGAGCTAAAAATGTATTTATTTTATATTTATTAGCTGTTCTTTCCTTGTTTTTTCATTTCATATAATTAATAATCCTCAATTTTCTTGATTTTAACACGTTAAATCTTATTAAGGTTATACCAGTACAAACTACAATTGACTGTCAAGAAGATTATGCTATAATTAGATCAAATAATAAAGTTCAATAAATAATAGTTCATAAAATATCAATTTTTAATCGGAAAAATTGAACATGTTTTTAAAAACGACAAAACCAACTTTCAGAATTTTGTATTTTATCAATTATTTTATATATTATGGTCCAGGGGAAAGTGACGTTTTTGGAATGGGTAGTAATCGGTTAGTACAGGGTGAAGGGGCCTGCGGCACATGTCTCCCTTCTAATTCTCCCTAATATACTGTTTAGTATCTTATCATGTCGACCCGAGAGTTATACCAGTACAACTACAATTGCCTGTATGTATGATATATCAATTTCATGAATATTCATGATATATCAATTTTGAATCGGAAAAACTGAACATGTTTTTAAAAACGGCAAAAACAACTTTCAGAATTTTCACTCTATATTGCGTTTAGTTACTTTTATTTTCAACTGTTATCATCATGGTCATGATCAATTCTTCTATTGGAATCTTTGGTGTGAATCATTTCCTGATGATGCTAACATGATTAGCGAAATGCACATCGAGAAGTTTACTTTACTTTACTTTGCAGCTTTACTTTATGATTTTGCGGCTGTACTTTATGATTTTGCGAAATAATATTGTGAATTTTTCTCAATGTTGTCTGGTGTAACCACCTCATTTGGACGTCCAGAGCGTTCAGCATCATCGGTGCTTGTACGGCTGAGACAGAGTTGGGGTATTGTTTATCGAGCCATTGTTTTGCTCCAACTGTATTTTTATTGACCAAAAAGCAATGCTTAGTCAACACACGAAATTCTTTTCCCATTATTTTGAAAATAACAAAAGTAGCGTCACTTAAAGCACGACAACTTAGAAACTACTAGACAGATTGTCATGACATTTTGACACAGGGCGTTTGAAGGGTGGCACAATTGACCACTGGTAAGGATTTTTCGTAAGTGACGCCATCTATATATCAAACCGGGGACTTATCGATCGATGTGTTAACCTTATCAAATTTAATTCAGTTAAAATTAAGAAAATCGAGGAAAGTATGTTTGTTAAAATATTTTATTTTCTCAATATACAAAGAATTAAAGTTTTGCTGTAGAAGGAAAGAGTAAAGTTAGAAGTAGAGTTAGAACGAAAAGTAAATCAGAAAGCTTATTTAAACATCCATCAGAATAATGCAGTACCTTCTATTATTAAAGTTACTTCCCGCAGGATAAACTTCCAACAGGATAATGATTTCAAAGAACTCATTTCCAATAATATAAATGAGCACTTTTGTTTGAGAAACTCTACAAATAAGTGTAGGGTTTCTCAAACAAATCGTTATATATAATAAAATGATCATCGTAAATATTTACAACAAAAATGCACATCTAAAAACACAAAACTGAGACATTAGAACACAGATAGTAAGCCAGAATGTCTATATGGGCAGAAAAGCTCATATTGAATAGAAAGAGAGACATCAAGGAGATTGAAAAGAAGGAAAGAAAAATCATAAGAAAAATCTTAGGTCGCAAACAAATAAATAGTATTACAACATACCGACGTCGAGAAAATAAAGAAATTAAACAATACACAGATATACATAGCGATATGAGAAAAAGAAGACTTAAGTTTTACGGACACATAAAACGGATGAATCCGTGTAGGCTAACTAGACAAATAGTCGAGTTTTATGAAAATAGGAGTAGAGCTAAAGTATAAATAATTAAATGGATTGCAGCAATTAAAGAGGACCTAAGATCAGCAAATATTACACAAAGTGAAATTCTTCTATCCAGAATTTCACTGTTTCAGACACAAGGTTAATGTTTGGGAGGTTGGCCAGAGAGAAAAATGTAGGAAGACTGGAATAACTTAGTCTGAGTGAAAGAATGAAATCAGTATGGGCGCAAAGAAAGGCTAACAAAAACAAACTCCTCTAACTGTACTTCGCGTGGTACACCAGGGCCCATATGTGAATAATAATAAATTACCATCGTATTCATCTGATCTATCCCCAATTGAATTAATTCCCTTGTTTTATTAAAATTTCCAATTTCAATCAATCCAATACAATCTTTTCGATGGTAGTATAAGTGTGATTTTAAAATATCTCTTATTTTCTATATATCCATATTTTATATTCTGCCCCACAACTTTTACCTGAATTGTATATGACACTTAAGAAAATAAAGAAGAAAGAAAATCTGTAAAGCTAGTAAAGGAAGGACTAATGGAGTTAGTCACACGAATAGGATGACCAGCTTTATACATTCGACTAGTACTGTTTCCCCTCTATCCCCACTCTAGCCACGCTCAGCTGTTTATGCCCTTTTTTCCCTTTCCACAGTCGTTGCGACGTCAGCCCCACGAGCCCAATCGCATAAGTTTTGTCAGTTGTATCCGGGCGATTGGGTTGTATACTGATGTGCTAGTGGCTTTGTGTGGTCGCCAATCATATTCAAAAATCCTGACCCCTCTAGATTCAAGCAACCCCTCGTAAAATCACCGCAATACATCAAGGTAAGTTTGGTTGCCCTCTTAAAACACTACAGCACATTATGACAACTTGGAATAAATAAAAACAAAAATTAAACAGAAGACAAAATCAGCTGACTACGATAGGGAATAGTAAACATTACCATTATGTGTAGAAAAATGAAACAAAAAAATAATTTATTGCAAGGCTTCTTTCCTATTTATTGAATTAATCCATTCTATTATATTTTTTAATTTGATTATATTTTCTAGCAAAGGTTTTTCTTTGTTTGCAATAACTAAGCCTGTATTGTATACGTTAATTTTCGGTTGACGATCAATGATGTAACTTCGTAAACGAAGTGTGCGTCTAACAGAGATGGCTAGTTTTCGATAATGCTGATACAACAAGGACGGGTATACGTAGGCACGAGTTAGGGACGTGCGCCGTGGAAATGTCGTTTCTTATTAATGGAACTTTTTTTCTCTATTTCGTCCTCCTCGCCACTGCAGAGAGTTTTCATATTTTACAAATGTATTGCAACAGAGATGTTTTTAAACTAAATCATTTCAAGAATACAATGCTTGGATAAAATATAGGGTAGATGTGTTTAAAATTATTTTTGTATAGGATAGTAGACACAGATGAAATTACGAGGGTTGTATGATACGATAACCTAACCAAACCTTAACAAGAAAAAACATATTTATGTGTAAAATGTATTTTATTTTTCAACGTAATCACCTTTCACTTCGATACACTTAGTCCAACGTTTTTCTATCTTTTATTTCCCCTCTAAAAAATACGATTGCTCCAACCCTTCAAAATAAGCGTTCGTTGACTGTTCGTGACTGTTCTTTGGTTTCTGGTGTGCTGTGATGAATCCACGTTTCGTCAACAGTTATGAACTGACGCCAAAAATCATTCCGATTGTGTTTTAACATCGCTAAACATTCTTTTGAATGTGATACACGTGTATGCTTACTGTCAATTGTGAGTTATCGCGGCACCCATCTTGCGGAAAGCATTTTCATATCTAAAAGAGTTGTTAAAATATTCTGCACCCGTTCAATTGAGATGCCCACAGTCTCTGAAACCACTAAGAAACTAATGTTATTTTTTTTATTGAAGAAAAAAATGTATTCACTGAAAGAGTTGGATAAACTAGCTTCCAATGCCTTATTCACATTGTGAATCTGAAGAAGAGTGTGATGTAGATGAAGATACTTTAATGGATCTCACTAACTTGCGTGTAGTTATTGAAAATATCCAGCCGGTTGTACCTAACAGAACAGAAATTGATTGTGAAAATGTTATGACTGATGATGGCGCCTGGGAGGAGGAAGACAATATTCCTCTGTCTGTGGTTAGGAACAAAGAATTTGCTAAAAAAAATCTGGAAGTCAATCAACATATTATTGTCTTACTAATACTGAGGAGTTTAGAAAACAAACTGGTCCCCAGATCCCGGATAATCTTGAGGCACCAGCGATGTTTTTTACATCTCTTCCCTAAAACGTTGATAAAATCATATTCCAAACAAACATATGCGCTTCGGAGGCATGGAGGTGACTCTTCATTTATACTAACTAATGCTAAGGAAATTGAAACTTTCATTGGCATTAACATTTTGATGGGGATAAAAAATTATCCAGTTGTTGTGACTACTGGTCAGCAAAACCTGAATTAAGCGATCATTACATTAGTTCAGTAATGACTAGAGATCGATTAGCTTTGGCTTTTAGGAAACATACATCTGGCTGAAAACTCATTAATGCCTACTCGCAACTGTCCAGGGCGCGACAAGCTGTATAAAGTTCGATTACGTTTGCCAATTCCAAATATATATTGGCAAAATCAATACTTAACCCGAGAAAGATCTGGGATGTAGAGTAGTTGTAGATTTAAAGTAAAAAAGTAAAGTGTTTGGGTTAGAGGCGCATCAGCAACTAGGCTATTTAGCGACTGGACCTACAGCTTAACGTGGGTTCCGAACCACGGTCATCAGCTTCCGACAAACCCAGGCCAGCACCCCCCTCGGGCTATAAACCCTTGGTTATGTGCCTACCCATAAGTCTATCAGGAAACCTACCGACTGGCGAGTGACCAACGCAGAACACTTCTCAGAAGGCATCCGGCCTTACCCAGCCTTTAACTGGCGTGACTGAGGGGTAATTCGTAGTCGGATTTTACACTCTTGCCTAGAAACAATCACAAACATTTAGGAAAGATAAACGGACAGAAGAAAGAAAAATAACCATCCGAGCGCTGGAATTGAACCAGCTACCGCCCCAGCGCGGATTCGGCAAAGCAGACGCTCATACCGCCGCACCAACGCGACCGGCTTGTAGATTTGACAAGAGATTTGGTATGGAAAGGCTACTACATATATTTGGATAATTTTTTCAATTCTGTACAGTTACAAAAATCGGAATTTACCTACGCCTGTGGTACTAAGGGCCAGTAGAAAAGGCCTTCCAAATAATATAAAAACTGATGATGGATTACAGAGAAAGGAATGTCTGAATGAATGTGGCGTGTTCATATATTTTTTTCCTTTATTTGGGTTTTTCGCCACTATCTAAAACTCAAAAAATATCAAAAATACCTGTTCTTATTTAAAGAAAGAATCACTGGGTAAAAACAAAAAACCAAACGGAGACACATTTTTCAGTGCTACTTTTTTGTAACAAATTTATTACAAAAAAAATCACTGAGAAATTTGCCTCCGTTTGGTTTTTGTTTTTACCCAGTGATTCTTTCTTTAAATAAGAACAGGTATTTTTGATATTTTTTGAGTTTTAGATAGTGGCGAAAAACCCAATAAAGGAAAAAAATATACAGAGAAAGGGCCAATCTGCCTGGAGAGTCAGTAAATATGTTTACCGTTTACACCACAAGAGCCACACAAAACAAAGTGGATGTGCATCACATATCAAGTGGGTTTGTGCCTTTCTTCATTTCATTCATTTTAGGCTCCACATGTATTTCAAGTAATAAATATTTTGTGTAGCTTCTATGATATCTATAATTTACACCTACTTTACTCTATTTTCCTAGCGGTTACATACTGAGACCATGGTCCAAAAATGTATCAAGCAAACTATTTTTTGTGTATTCTAAAAACATCAAGGAACACTATTATTTATGTTTGCCTGAACTTTAGGGGCTAGAGGGTAAAATTAAACGACTTAAGATTTATATCTAAATTTCCACTATATTTAAAACTTGTGTCCAAAAGTCTATGTTGGATCTACATTACTGTAAAGTTTAATATAGTTTTCGTATTTGAAAAAGGCACTGTGTGTCGAAACAATTGTAATAAAGTTTTAGGTATAGTAGAAATTAATATATCTTAGTTCGTTTATTTAAAATTAATTTCCATAGTGTCGGCTGCCTCAGTTAAATTAATTCTTTTTTTAATTTAGAATTTTTTAAAATTGTTCAGTTAGTATAGACAAAAAATGCAGTGGCGTACTTATATTTACATAGTGGGCTCGAAGAAGACTGGTTTTCTGTAACCCTCGCCTACTTTTGAACAAAGGTGTGAAGACAAAGCTTGTAAAAATGAAATGAGGTGTGTAAAAGGCAAATATAACCTTGTTCAAATATTGGACAATATTTATACTAAGTGTAAATGTTTACATATAATAATATACACAAATCTGCAAATATCTTTTTCGTTTTTTTCAGTTACTTATACATGTAAAATTTTTTTTTCTAGAATAATTGTCTTGTTAACATAATTAGTTATGCCATTTAATATTCACAGCACTAAAATTTGTTTCGAGTAGTCTTCTTTTAAATACTGCAATTATCTGTTCTTTATAAAGGTGCACGTCTCGTAACTAAAAGTGACTACTGAGGAAATGAGTGTTCTATAGATCTTAACTTTCAAGTTCCTTTGTATAAGTTTAGATCTTAGGATGGACTGTAGGGAGGAAGTAGTTTTTTTACCTTTCATAATACAATTTCTGATGTTTTATGTGATGTTATTTTGGTGTAGTTTGTTTCCCAGATAGCAACGAAGGTGATTAAGAAAAAGTGAATCTAGTGAGGTACAAAATTTTTATACAAAATGTTATTAAATCAGGTATTTTTAATTATGATACCCCTCCAGTCGGTAAAAAAGATTGCTTAATTCGGAAAAGATGTTAATGCAATAGGTATCTGTTAGTTTCAACTTATTTTTATAAGTATAGACATCAGGGTATTATTAAAACAGTGTTTCCATTGTGCATGTGGTCGTTTCCCACCTATAATCTATGTTTGTAGTCATAAATGAAATGAGGACCCCAAATATTTTTCACAAATTAAACTAAAATTTGTTTGGTTTAATACTCTACTTGTGCTGTTTTCAAGATTAAATATAGATGGCGTTAGGGCTTTCATCATGTTTTATGTTCTGTCCGCAAAATAAATGAAATATTGATTAAGTATTATTATTTGTATATTCTATTATTAATCTAACGATCCAGGGGCTTTATAACCAAAAACATGACCTTTCCAAGTTTCTACCTGCTTTCGGGTTTTAACGCCCCACCAATTTATGGGACGTCGTTCAGAAACAACTATTTTCTTGAGTTTTAGGCAAACTGAATTTATTTTATCTTTAGTAGTTTTTTTTTGTTATTTTCTATTTTATTAGAACAAAATAATATTTTAACGATAGGCATAAATCAGTAAATTTTGCATTAGTCTACATTTAAGATAATATAGAATTTCTTGTTCTCATTTAAAAAAAAGCCCCTTATGGGAGGCAACAAGCTTTGGTTTATCAAAACATTTTGGGTCCACTTTTATTCCACTTCTTCCTTAACCGATTAATGATAAGCAGGCCACTGTTTCTTTTCTCACTCTGATCTTATGAATGCTGGTGCATTCTCCATCTGCATCTTTTGTGGCTCCTTCTTGCCAGTATCTCATGTCCTTTCCTCTTGAGGAAGAAAATCTCTTAAGAAACCTACCAACAATTTGTATGATTTCCTCAGTGAGGCTGGCCTATGCAACAATATACCATATTGTTTTGTTTTAACAGATTAATATTTTAGCTCACAATGCAGGTTTCGATTTTTTTTAATGAGTGTTTTGGTTAATAATATCGATTTTTATCGCAAAATTTGAGCGTTTATTTCCATATCGAAATAAATTACCTAAATAAGCAAAGTATTGGACATTGTTAGCTACTTTTTTCCACATTTCTGTCAAAAAATGGATTCCCCGCCCCGCCAAAAGAACTTTCGATTATATATATATATATATATATATATATATATATATATATATATATATATATATATATATATATATATATATATATATATATATAGCTGTACTTACTACTTACTACCCGCTTGCTTTGCTGGGCGTAAATTAAACTTTAATAATAATTGACTTTTTTATGATTAATATTCCATAGTTTTTACCTGCTATTTAATAGTTTTTTTTCTATAAATTTCACGAAGACAAAATTGCGAGGAATTTACAGCGATGCAATACTAAATTTCGGAGTTTATTTATTTTTTACGCCTCAGCAACCCCCTTAGAAGTTGATTTTTTTGAACCCTCCTCCTTAGAGAACATCTACGACGCATGAGGAACATTCCTGTCAAATTTCAAGTCTGTAGGACTTTCAAAAACGGGCGTATATTTATCTTTTACGCCACCGCTAAAGTGAGGGAAATGATGACTGAAAATCGTCATTTAAGTTTAAGAGAGCTAGCCGCTGATCTTTCTGGGTCTCACGAATCAATTCGTACCATTTTAAGTGTTAATTTGGGCATGAAACGCGTTGCCGCTCGACTAGTGCCGAAAGACCTGAATTTTCTTCAGAAACTCAATCGGGTAAAGGTCGCTGAAGACATGCTAGAACGAGTCGATTCCGACCCCATATGTATAAAACGCATTGTAACTGGTGATGAGACATGGGCATATAAGTTTGACATGCGAACCAGTCAACAAACTTCGGAATGGCGCCTTCCAACTGAGCCGAAACCGAAAAAACCACGTCAAAGTCCACGATCAAAAGTTAAGGTGATGTTAACTGTTTTCTTTAATTATCGCGGTGTTGTGCACTCGGCATTCTTGCCAGAAGGTCAGGCGATAAATAAATAATATTATCTGAGCGTTATGCAGCATTTGAGAGAGCGAATCGAAAAAGGCCAGATTTGTGGAAAGAAACTCTTGGATTTTGCATCACGACAACGCACCAACTCACAACTATCAACTATCTTTGTGAACGAATTTCTGGCCAAAAACTCAACAAACACCATCGAACAACCACCGTATTCACCTGATATGGCTCCGGTCAACTTCTTTCTCTTTCCAAAACTCAAATCACCACTTCGAGGCACGCGTTTTCAGTCGATAAAAGACATAAAAGAGAATTTGCGGGAACAGAAGTCGATTCCGGAAAATGCGTTTAAAAATGTTTTGACAATTGGATTATTCGTTGGCATCAGTGTATTATTTCGGAACGAGCCTATTTTGAAAGCGATACAATAAATTTTGTGTTTTATTGACCAATTTCCGGTACTTTTTTGACAGGATATATACTACTTAAATTATCAATATTAGTTCTGAAATTAATTACGTAAATTTATAAAATCGTATCCTATGTCCTGTTCCACGTATCATATGTCCTTTTCCACGATCCAATCGACTTCTACGCCAAATTTCAAACATCCAAACAAAGGACAAACATCCAAACAAACATACTTTTACATTTATAATATTAGTAAGATATCAATTAACTTCCCTAATGGATTTGGAGAAAATTACATTAGTTTGAAAAGTTTCCAGTGTTGCTGTTACATCATTTAAAAAAAAAAACGACACTATAAATACAAAATGTTGGCTTGACATCACTCGAGAATAAATAAATAAAATACAATCTATTTTAGTATTCGACACGGGCCCCTTGCGTGCAAACTTCCAATGAATAAATGACGTCAGCTAAAAAATTCTAAAATTTTTCGTACACTAGATACAATATTTCATGTCGCTGCACGTCGTGGTCTACCGTTGCTCATTCGACTCGAAATGTATTTTACGACTTTGAACACAAACTATCTCTTTATGTAATATAGGGTTGTCCTGAAAACATTTTAGGTTCATGAAATTGAAGGAATACTTTTGATACAGTGACATATTTTAGCAGTGATTTATTTAATATAATCATTCAGAGTGTTTCACGAGTCCATTCATTCCAATATTCAAGTGCATACTAGATGTGACATATTTTTAATAATGCATATTTTTTTCTTAAAAAGAACACACTTAATTTGGGAGAAACGTAAAAAAATGGTTTAATTGCAAATTTTGCAAATTAACTGCAAATTTTTCCCCATCTCTCTGGCAATTTGTGGATGCCGTCCCAGAAAACCCGTATATCTTTTGAGATGGTCCAGTCATCAAGCCCTTTTTCGACATCTCCGTAATTGTTGTCGAAGGGGCCAAGTCTGGTGAGTAAGGCGGGTGGGGCAAGAGTTCCCAGCCAAGGGCAGAAATCGTGTAGTGATCGTTTTACCTTTCTTGAGATATTCGATTAACAATATCCCATGTATAGAGGTCATATCCCTGTGTTTTTAGTCGTTTTGGACGGCTTTTATCGGCTGCTGTTCACTCAGCTGATTGCCGATTTGACTCCGGAGTGTGATCAATTCTTCTATTGGAACCTTCGGTGTGAAACGCTAAACTCGAAGAGATTTACCACTAAACACCAAATCACTTCTAGTTTTCCAATTTTAATATATATATATATATATATATATATATATATATATATATATATATATAATCATATATATATATATATATATATATATATATATATATATATATATATATATATATATATATATATATATATATATATATATCAGGTATCCCATCATTAGACGACTTTTTATCTCAATAGGTAAAACTCCCCCCCGCCCCTCTATTCGTGAAATTACGACAAAATGTCATAAAACAAAGTTGTAGGAGACAGTTTGCTAATTATAACTGAGAATTTTTCTTACTCGGTTAACACTTGAAAATACACAAAAAAAATGATTTTTAAAAATGTTTAGCTCGTTACGCCCTCTTGCGGTCGTTTTAGAAGCTTAAAAATATTTTTGGTGAATTTATCATGATCATTTTTAGTACAATTTTTTTTCCCCAAAGCTGTGGGATAAATAGTTTTCAAGATACGGCCGCGATCCATCCTATATAGGGACACCTATATATATATATATATATATATATATATATATATATATATATATATATATATATATATATATATATATATATATATATATATATATATATATATGTATATATCTATATATATATATATATATATATATATATATATATATATATATATATATATATATATATATATATATATATATATATATATATATATATATATATATATATAATTACATTTATGTTATATACTGGATTAGTTCGGTGAATCAACAACAAGGTTATATTAATATTGTTATATAAAATTATTTATTCTTCCAAATTATTGATTGATTTGTTCGTTACTTTGTGATAGTTCATTTTTTAAAAAGGAATAAAACAATTTTATATTTTTAAAACGATTTTTGATTCAGTGAATGTCAAATCGTTTCACGAAACTATAGTCAACCAAATTTTTAAAATAAAAGTGATAAATAACAAAGTATACAATTGTTTTATTCCTTTTTATTTATTCTTATCTATGCACATGTGAAATAATAATTGTTACAAAATAAACAATTATATTTGTGAATTAATTATATTGTTGAATTTTGCTCTGATTCAATTGCAATTGACATCTTTATTGCTATAATATTCTAAGAATTAAATAATAGGCTTATGGAAGCTAAGTATATTTAAATATCTAAATAAATTATACGCTATTATAGAAATGCAGCACAAATTGTAAACACTTTAAATATTACACAGATCCTATACAATAAAACACGTGTAATATATTGAAATACTGCACTGATTACATGCAAAACGTAGCTGATGACGACTGGAGTATATACGATTCAGTGCGTCATCGACCCGATCGCGCTTGATGTCGAGTGGAGCCGAGTAAACTCGATTCAGCGTCACCGACCCGAGCGTGACGGTTCACTTACGTTTAGTGATGGGAAATACGGATCTTTTTGAAGAGTCGGATCACGAATCGAATCTTTTCTCGCTTAACTGGTTGCATAACTTAGTTGCCTAGTCAGATAAACAAATACTTGACGATATACAGTAGTATATATTTTTCGTACGAATTATTACAAGGCATCGGTATATCATTGACATGAAAAAGCAATAATTCACTTTTTATTGTAGTTATAAAATTTCATGCATGAAATGTTTATGCAAAGTCATATCTAAACACTTCCTTTCCATAATTTCATGACATCAGCTATCCCCTACAGCGTCACTTTACGGTTTTGCGAAATAATTTTATGAATTTTTCTGATGTCTGGTGTAACCACCTCATTTGTACGTCCAGAGCGTTCAGCATCATCAGTACTTGTACGGTCACGTTTGAATTCAGGATACCAATCAGTTATGGTTGCTCTTCCTGGGGAAGAGTCCGGGTAATGTTTATCACGCCATTGTTTTGCTTCAACAACGGTATTTGTCTTCATCAAAAAGCAATGCTTAATCAATACACGAATTGCTTTTTTTCCCATTGTTTTGAAATTAACAAAAGTACCGTCACTTTAAGCACATCAACTCAGAAACTAATAGACAGATTGTTATGAAATTTTGATACATGACGTTTGAAGATTGCAACAATCGACTACCGGCAAGGATTTTTCATAAATGACGCCATCTATATGTCAGACCGGGAACTTATTGACCGATGTGTTAATAGTTTCGTTCCAACCAGAAACAGTTTCTGACAGTCAGGATTCGGCGCAGTAACGAATTTTTCTCTGTGAACGTCAGCGATCATAATCTAGAACTCATCAATGTGTTAAACGTGTTGATTTCAACAAATTTTACGTATATATTTGAAAGACTTCTAATTATTTTACTTTATTACGAGTTGGCAAATATGAGTGACGAAGAATATACCGAAGACAGTGACATATCATTAATGGAGAGTTATCATAGAGAATAATAAAAATATCTCATAAAAGTATCTCATATTGTTAAGTATTCGGAGGCAGTATTCTTAGTAGACTAACAAGGAAAACTTCTAATAATATTGCTGAACGATTTGAAATGAGTCAATATTTTAGTAGGCAAGTGTCAGCATGCGTACTGCATAACATTGCATTAGACGACAATTTTATTGTGTATGCAATTTTATAGTGGAACTACATGAAAATAATCAACTAGGTGATGAAGAAGCCTTGGAAGCCAGTGCCATTAGGAATCCGGTGGCAAACACATTACCATTGTAAAGTCACTTAGTCAATAAAGCCTGCATATAACTTTATAGCTTTATAGCATTTAATTATACAATGCCTTCCCTGAATGACTCCATAATAGGGCAAATAAGTCAAAAATGTATTTCTCAATAAAAATACTTTCTTCACAAAGTTTTATATAAAACATAAAGGAAAGTTGTATACCTGAAGTAAAAAGTAGTACAGTTTCCATTGCAAAGGTAAAACATACGTACGAAATTTAACATGCAACAATTCACATATTTTGTTAACAAAATTGCCATGTCAACTCACTTTTTTTAGTTTTTTTTAGTTGTTGATGTTGATTTTAGTTTTACTCTACCACTCGTCAAGGATTTATTATGGTCATTAATTATTTGTTAATGAAGCCTCAATTATTTCTAAACAAACATTTTATTGGTCACAATTTTTATTAAAAAAAACAACAGACTTAACATTAATATAAAGATATAAAAGAAGAATAAGAATAAGAAGTCTCTAGAGCAAGCAGAGAACATTCTTTTTTTTAAGGAGATCCTTCCTTTCTCTCAAAAGTCCATTTCTCCCCTTCATTAATTTTACCTTCTGCTTTTGAATTTCCAACTTTTCTTTTTCCACTTTTATTCTCCCTTTATTGCAATCTTCTCTATACCTTCTAATCTGGTCTAGGCTGAGATTCCTACTTAATATAGGTTTTCTCCTTTTTAATGCGAAACTTTTACTGGGGACCTCTGTATCGTGATGTGGTTCCTTTTCTTCAACTATATGGTCTACAGTATCTGTTGACAGCAGCACTTCAGGCTTAACGTTTTTCTTGCCTTTAAATATTTCGTCCATTTGTTGTTTATATTCGAAGTACTTTCTGCCTCTTCCTGTTTTATTTTGGTTGTCATCACTGTTTAAATTAAAATTTCTCAAATATTATGAGGGTGACTACCTTCTTGTTCCATTTTCTTTTCTGCTGAATAAAAGTTGTTAATTAAGGATCTACTATTTTTCTTGAACGTGTGAAGATATATAGCGATGACGGTGCACCAGAAAAATGATCGCTTTACCGTGGTTTTACGGTCCATCTGTTTACAATATTTACAAATTGTTTCCATTTCATTTATTTAAGTCCATTGTTTACAAATTTTAGCACGGTTATGTGAAACAAAAAAAAAAAGAATTACAACCATCTGTTATAAGACTTGATGGGCGAGCATGAAACTAATTATCAGCTGTTCTAACTTAATCGTTAATTGGTCAGAGATGCAAATATTTTACAGACATGCGCATTAAAAACGATTTGCAAACTGTTGGAAATATATTTGTGATTGAAGGTTGGAACGAAACTAATATATGAAATATATACGCATGCGCCATAAAATATTTTGGGTTCTGAGCCTTTTGAATAACCTTCGTATAAGCTACATTGCACTTGGTAGAAGCTGTTGATAGTCCACGTAAATATTTAATTTTTCTATAATGGGGTCCCATAAAACTGTGTTTTCATTGTAGTAAAAACGTGCCGGGGTATCTGGCTATATTTATGTCGAAGAAAAATAAACGGATCCCGAGAGTACCCTTGATATTTCCTTAGGAATAGACTGACAAGTAGTATGATTTAAAAAAAAGGAGAGGCTTATTTTTGTTCGTAGAATTAGCTACTATGAAACATCTGGAAATATTTAAAGAAAGAAAAATAAATATTTGTTTTCTTCTGACCTTAGTTAGGATCCAGATGTTATACAGCGTCCAGATAAATAACTGTTAACAAAATTAATATAAAGAAAAATACAATATAGTATACTTAACGGGTATTTATTTAGATTTAATTAATAGGTGCTTTTCAGAAGGAAAAGTAACAGTTTTTGCAGTTAAATAACTACCAGTTGTGGCACTTAATAATTCTTTTTTTTTTTAAGATATGGCGTTGGGAACAACGGTCGGTTCACACTTTAATCTCTTATGTCATTTTGTTGCTACGATAGTACCTATCAAAACGTCATTGATGTTTAAACGATTTCGAATTAGCGTAATATTTTTTTTTACTCCTGTGGGCTTTGGTTTAGACCAGGGGTCTCCAAACTTTCCAGCCTTAGGACCATACTGATTACTCCAGTAAGTTCCAATGGCCAAAACCGTTTTAATTTTCCTGCCATTATCTATAATTATTAAACTAGTCGCCGAGTACGCGCCCTAAACGAGCATACGCTTGGTAAATTCGCTAGTTCTATTACTACTGTGTATTGTTATGACTGTGACACTTCTGTGACTGTGACGAAATCTGGTGGTCAAAAGCAGAAATAGGTAGTTGTAGTACCCTCTATTGTTAACAGGTGGCGCTAGTAGTACTTTCGAAAGCGCAGTAACAATTTAGTAACAGTATTCGTGTTCGCAGTAGCAATATTCGTGAATAACCTCGTTGGTTCGATAAAGTTCTGTTATATCTTCGAGTTGGTAGTAATTTGAGTATAAAAAGGATAGCGGCGCGACCGCGAATCAGTCTGCCTAGGGAAGGCGAAGAAAGTGAAACTGTCTGTTGTAGAATAAAGTTTAAAAGACATCTTCGAACCGACCAACGCCCATACGTAACAGTATTTTGATTTGACTCATTGTTTTTGTGTATGATTTACTAGTATGGAAAATAAGCGAAAAATAGACAGTGCATGTAGAACATTCAAACTATAGCCGTTCTCGAAGAACATTAAACGTCATTATGAAACCAAACATGTTCAAAATTACTCAAAATATACAGGAAGTTTGCGGGCAGAAAAATTTGAAGCTTTGAAGCGCGGATTGAAATCGACACAATCTTTGTTTACGAAAGTCAATACTGAACAAGCAACTCGAGTCAGCTTTTGTGTGGCTCTGCAAATCGCAAACCGTGGAAAACCATTCATCGATGCAGAAATGATCAAAGAATGCGTAATTGCAGTAGCCGAAGAAATGTGCCCCGAAAAGGTAAATTTATTTAAAATTGTCAGTTTGTCAGGAAACTCTGTAGCTCGGAGGGTGAGGGTACAAGATATCGGAGAAAAAATATCATCTCAACTGTCTGATTAAAATGGACATCTTCAGTTTTCTCTGGCCTTGGATGAGTCAACGGATGTGTCAGATACTGCTCAGGTGTTGATTTTTATTCGAGGAGTAGATAAAAGCTTTGAAGTGTATGAAGAACTTCTTGATATTGATAGTATTTACGGCACGACTACTGGGGAAGATATTTTTAAGGGAGTTGAAAGTGCCATTAATAAGAAGAACCTTCGATGGAAAAACTTGAAATCTATGACAACTGATGGAGGCAAAAAAATGTGTGGTAAAAATAAAGGAGTGGTTGCACTTATGTCAAAGGCTATAGAAAATAATGGTGGTTCAAAACCATTCGTCTTACATTGTATTATTCAGCAACAGTCCTTGTGCGAAAAATGTTTGGATATGTCTAGAGTTCTAAAACCAGTCTTATCAGTTGTTAATTTCATCAGATTCACTGGGCTGAATCACCGGCAGTTCCGCAAGTTTATTAAAGAGACTGGAGAAAAAGACTTACTATATCAAACTGCCGTATGGTGGCTTAGTTGCGGAAAAGTTCTTCAGCGTGCGAAAACCTCCCTGATTTATACACTAATATCAAATCGTTTCGGCAGAAAATAATACTGTTTCAATCACAATTACCTAAAAAATGTTTCACACATTTTAAGACGTGAAATATTCAGCCACACTACTGAGACTGAGTTTCCCGTCGATTTTGTAATCGAAGTTTTGAGTGTTTTGAAGATAAATTTTGATATTCGTTTCTCAGACTTTGATGTCATTGCGAATGACATTAAGATTTTTCAAATTCCTTTTGATACTGACATTGAAACCCTAGCCCCGGAACTTCAAATGGAAATTATTGATTTACAGTTCAGTGATATAATTGAGAACAAATATCAAAACTCATCTTTGTTGGAATATTATAAGATTTTTCCACTGGTACAATTTGATAATTTGCATAAATTTTCTGTTTTTGGTACTACTTACTTATGTGAGAAAACATTCTCCAAAATGAAGTACACAAAAAATGTTTACAGATCTAAGTTAATCGATGAGCATCTTAAATCTCTTTTAATAACTGGTTCAAGTAAAATTGGTTCACAATTACAAACTATTGTTAGTGGAAAATCACAATTACATAAATCTCGTTAGTATTTTTTACAAGTAGACACCCCGCGGTTTCATTCGCGTTAATTTAGCTTTTCTGTTCCTGAGGGATTTTCAGGATAAAAATCATATTCGTGATTCAGGATATATACATTCCAAACATCGATATACATACATATACGATACTCTTTACCCCAACATAACTACCGAGGGTGAAACCGGGATGTTCAATTATTTGTTAGTCATTATGCTTAAAGTTAAATTTTCTGCGTATTATACTTGTCATTAAGCTTTATCCAGCAAGTAAATAAAACCGAGTTATTATCATTCTGTGTTTATTTATCCAACTTATGTCATTAAGCTTTATCCGGCAAGTAAATAAAACCAAGTTATTACCATTCTGTATTTATTTATCCAGCTTATGTCATTAAGCTTTATCCAGCAAGTGAATAAAACCAAGTTATGATCATTCTGTGTTTATTTATCCAACTTATGTCATTAAGCTTTATCCAGCAAGTAAATAAAACCAAGTTATTATCATTCTGTGTTTATTTATCCAACTTATGTCATTAAGCTTTATCCAGCAAGTAAATAAAACCAAGTTATTATCATTCTGTGTTTATTTATCCAACTTATGTCATTAAGCTTTATCCAGCAAGTAAATAAAACCAAGTTATTATCATTCTCCGTTTATTTATCCAACTTATGTCATTAAGCTTTATCCAGCAAGTAAATAAAACCAAGTTATTATCATTATGTGTTTATTTATCCAACTTATGTCATTAAGCTTTATCCAGCAAGTAAATAAAAGCGAATTATTATCATTCTTTGTTTATTTATCCAACTTATGCCATTAAGCTTTATCCAGCAAGTAAATAAAACCGTGTTATTATCATTCTGTGTTTATTTATTCAACTTATGTCATTAAGCTTTATCCAGCAAGTAAATAAAACCGTGTTATTATCATTCTAAGTTTGTTTATCCAACTTATGTCATTAACCTTTATCCAGCAAGTAAATAAAACCGAGTTATTATCATTCTGTGTTTATTTATACAACTTATGTCATTAAGCTTTATCCAGCAAGTAAATAAAACCGTGTTATTATCATTCTGTGTTTATTTATTCAACTTATGTCATTAAGCTTTATCCAGCAAGTAAATAAAACCGTGTTATTATCATTCTAAGTTTGTTTATCCAACTTATGTCATTAAGCTTTATCCAGCAAGTAAATAAAAGCGAATTATTATCATTCTTTGTTTATTTATCCAACTTATGCCATTAAGCTTTATCCAGCAAGTAAATAAAACCGTGTTATTATCATTCTGTGTTTATTTATTCAACTTATGTCATTAAGCTTTATCGAGCAAGTAAATAAAACCGTGTTATTATCATTCTAAGTTTGTTTATCCAACTTATGTCATTAAGCTTTATCCAGCAAGTAAATAAAACCAAGTTATTATCATTCTGTGTTTATTTATCCAACTTATGTCATTAAGCTTTATCCAGCAAGTAAATAAAACCAAGTTATTATCATTCTCCGTTTATTTATCCAACTTATGTCATTAAGCTTTATCCAGCAAGTAAATAAAACCAAGTTATTATCATTATGTGTTTATTTATCCAACTTATGTCATTAAGCTTTATCCAGCAAGTAAATAAAAGCGAATTATTATCATTCTTTGTTTATTTATCCAACTTATGCCATTAAGCTTTATCCAGCAAGTAAGTAAAACCGTGTTATTATCATTCTGTGTTTATTTATTCAACTTATGTCATTAAGCTTTATCCAGCAAGTAAATAAAACCGTGTTATTATC
This sequence comes from Cosmopolites sordidus, assembly GCA_031761425.1. Lineage (NCBI taxonomy): Eukaryota > Metazoa > Arthropoda > Insecta > Coleoptera > Curculionidae > Cosmopolites > Cosmopolites sordidus. The sequence continues at coordinate 380,787 of JARFXV010000643.1, read as the reverse complement.
ATTCTAAGTTTGTTTATCCAACTTATGTCATTAACCTTTATCCAGCAAGTAAATAAAACCGAGTTATTATCATTCTGTGTTTATTTATACAACTTATGTCATTAAGCTTTATCCAGCAAGTAAATAAAACCGTGTTATTATCATTCTGTGTTTATTTATTCAACTTATGTCATTAAGTTTTATCCAGCAAGTAAATAAAACCGTGTTGTTATCATTCTAAGTTTGTTTATCCAACTTATGTCATTAAGCTTTATCCAGCAAGTAAATAAAACCAAGTTATTATCATTCTGTGTTTATTTATCCAACTTATGTCATTAAGCTTTATCCAGCAAGTAAGTAAAACCAAGTTATTATCATTCTCCGTTTATTTATCCAACTTATGTCATTAAGCTTTATCCAGCAAGTAAATAAAACCAAGTTATTATCATTATGTGTTTATTTATCCAACTTATGTCATTAAGCTTTATCCAGCAAGTAAATAAAAGCGAATTATTATCATTCTTTGTTTATTTATCCAACTTATGCCATTAAGCTTTATCTAGCAAGTAAATAAAACCGTGTTATTATCATTCTGTGTTTATTTATCCAACTTATGTCATTAACCTTTATCCAGCAGTTAAATAAAACCGAGTTATTATCATTCTATGTTTGTTTATCCAACTTATCACAGCAACAATAACAACAATAAGCCATTAGCTGTTGCGGGATTGATGACACTGGCCGGCCGGATTTGGCCCGTGGTCCATAGTTTGGAGACCTTTGGTTTAGACGATTCAAGAGTGGTGATTTCGAAAATAAAGACAAAGACAAAGAACAGCCGGTCAACCGAAAGAAAATTGAAGATGCTGAAAGCATTGTTGGAAGAAGACGATATGCAAACTCAACAACAAATGGCAGATAGGTTAAATGTTGGTTGACGAACCATTTGGATTATCTGCATGCCATGGGAAAGATCCAGAAGACAGGAAAATGGGTACCACATCAGCTGAACGACAGATATATGGAAAAGCGAAAAACGGTGTGCGAAGTTTTGCTTTTTCGGCATAAAAGAAAGACTTTTTTGCATCGTACCGTGACTGGAGACGAAAAATGGATATACCACCTTGATCAAAAAGTTTTCGGAATTTATTCAGAAAATATAAAATACAAGTTTATTCATCAAAATTGATATTGTCTCCTTCAAAGTACTCCCCATGAACTGTAACGCACTTATGCCAGCGCTTGATCCAATCCTCGAAACATTTTTTATACTGGGTGTTGTGTATGGCCATTAGAGCTCCTCTCGACTGCTACAACGCGTTTCGCGTAGTAGTTTTTTGATTCAATTGAAGAGAAAGTAGTTGCAGGGAGCCAAATCAGGCAAATTCGGTGGCTGTTGGATGGTATTCGTTCCGTTCTTGGTCCAAAAGTCGCGGATACTGATGGCATTGTATAACGGTGCGTTGATTGTGACCCCCCGAGTTGGTTGCTCACAAATCCTTTCTTTTTTGGCGAATTGTTTCCCGCAAACGTCTCATAACGTCCAAATAATACTCCTTGTTGACCGTTTGACCTTCCGGAAGGAATTCATGATGCACAACACCGTTGTAGTTCATGAAAACCGAGAGCATCGCGTTCTTTTTTGATTAAAAACGACGTGGTTTTTTCGGTCTTGGCTCATTCTGCACGCTATTCAGTCGCCTGATGTCAGGATTGCGTGTCGTACTCATAAACCCATGCCTCATCTCCAGTAATAATTGCGTCTGATAAATGTTGGGTCGGTTTCAGCTTTGGAGATCATGTATTTTCGATGTCAGCGCGGTCCCTTTTTTGCATGAAATTTAGGTCTTTAGGCACCAACTTTGCTGTAGCACGGCGGAAACCCAAATCATTAACTAAAATGTCTTAAATGGTTCCATAAGCAATGTTCAAGCCCTCTGCTATTTCTCTGATGGTTAATTTACCGTTATTTTCCATCATTTAATTCACTTTATAGATGTTTTCGCCCGTTTTCGATGTTGACAACCTGCCACTGGGTTCGACATCATCGACGAACTCACGACCACTTCTGAAGCGTTCGTGCCACAGATAAACGACTCGCATCATTGAATCCGTTTTTAACGCAAAATTTAATACAAACTCGTTACAAACGCAATTCCATCTTTAATGTTGTAAAAATCGAAAAAACGAACAGAGGTAGATGTACTCAAAACGGCGTAACTTTTACAAATGTCAGGCTGTGACGCTGAAATTTGGTGGGAATGTCAATGATAGATGTGGCAACCTAGCAACCTAACAAAACTCTAGTCGGGTGACTGAGAGCGGCACACGGTGGTCATTAGGTGAACTTTTTGATTAAGGTGGTATTTTGAGAACACAAAACGCAGAAAGTTATCGGTTGACCCAGGACAATCATCAACATCGACCACAAGACCGAATGGCTTTGGAAAGAAGACCATGCTGTGCATTTGGCATTTTCCGACTACCACTTGTTTACATCGATATCTCACGCACTTTCCATGAAACCCTTCAACAATTACGGAAATGAAACATGGATAACTGGACCACCTCAAAAGTTGTACGGTTTTTCTGGGAGGGCATCCACAAATTATCAGAGAGATGATGATAAGTCAATAATTTTTTTAAAGAAAAAATTAAGAATCATTAACCGTCACACCTGGTACATATTCTTTATTATTTTTACAGTCCTTATATCTTTGAAGATCTTTATGTGCTATACATTTCTCTTTTTTCATTTCTAGATTACAGCGAACCATCATCACCTGAAAAAAATTACAATACATTTCGGAGCAAACTACAATTCACCGAGCAATAAAGAAACAAGACTTCAAGATTTCGTGTTCATTAAAATTAGACAACAATTAAAGTCACTAGACCGTTAGGAAAATTAAGGTAAGCCTTAGACTATTATCATTTTATGTATTGTTACTACAGCAAAAGGCGTTTTCATTATATTCCCGAATTACGAGGGTCGTTCGACAAGTTCTCGGCCTGATAAATGTATGGGTCAAGTAAAGGTGGAACTCTACTATTTTAATTAATTATAACTTTTAAAATAAACTGTTTTTCTTCTATAATCAGTTTATTTCATCTTTAAATTGTGTGTTAATTAATTTGTGAATATGATGTCGAAGGCAGCTTTGTGCCTTTTTTAACATATTTTATTTTAAAGCAGTACGTTTTTCTACATAAACTTCATTTACGTTTATTTAAAAGACGTTTATTTATGTTATGGCCATATATGTTTTCGCCAATTCAGATAGTTATCTAGATGGATACCCCTATATACATAACCTTTAAAGTTAGGACCTTTAATTTTTTTAGGTTGAATTTTAAGGTGGAATAATTTGTCACCAAAAATATTACTAAAGCTTCTCCTAGATCTGTCATAATAAAACAACGTGTAAGATTTTTATTAATTTATATGCTTCCTGAGCAACAAAAAATGTTTTAAAAGCATCTGTTAAACATTTAATTATTTAAAAAAATATTCGTTGTTTGCATTTCATCAACAATATTCTCCATAAAAATCTAGGAGATGCGCTTCTCTTCTTCTTTTCTCGTTTTATGGCATCTGCTCTGATGGAGCTATTTTAATTGTGTGAATAATTAATTTAATTAAACTAATTAGTTGTGAACCCTGGGGCGTAGGCAGATTAAGGCCTCGGGGCAAATCAACTAGGTTCTCTTGATAATGGCTTCAAGTGGAAGCCGAAAGGTCGAGATTTTACAAATTTATTCCCGAGAACCTAGTATAAAAAATATTAGTATATATATATATATATATATATATATATATATATATATATATATATATATATATATATATATATATATATATAATATTTTCACGGATGGTAAATAATGTTTCTAAATCCTTCCGGGGTCGATCCGTTGATTCTGTGAAGAGTCACGACGTTTCGCCAAAATCTCATTTGGCATTTTCAAGTGTTGTCCGCTTCGAGTTGGACTCTTCAGTCGAAGCGGACAACACTTGAAAATGCTAAATGAGATTTTGGCGGACCGTCGTGACTCTTCACAGAATCAACGGATCAAGACCCGGAATGATTTAGAAACATGATTTAGTCAATAAATGTGTTGGCAAATATTAATCATTAAAAAGATACAGGTTGTTGAAAGTTGATATTGTTGAGAGTTGATGTTGGTTGTTGTTACAGGTGTTGAAACTAAATTTTCGAAAAATTAAGATAATTTAAAAACGGTTGAAGATATCAAGTTCAAAATTGGGGTAGTTGGATTTTTAAAGGTGACAAATCCGAATTTGGTACTAGTTTGAGTCTTGTTTCTAGAGGGCGCTTGCTGGGAATATTTTGACTTGACAATAGAGAAGAGTCATAATTTCCACGCCAAAAAGGTACCCTTGGTCAATATCGATACCTTACGCCGGCTTTAGTTTACCATGACGAAATCAATACACGAGACGAACTTTTACAAAAAATTCAACAAGGGGCCACTGTTTTTAAAATTGAAGAAAATATCTTCTCAAATGTAGGTAAACGGCGGACACTTTCAACACCTATTGAAGCAAATTTAAAAAAAAAAGTTATTTTAAATAAAGTCCGTTGTATTTTTAACATCTTAATGTTTTTTTTCCTCGTATATTAAACAAGATGTGCAATTGAATATTCGAACACGAATATCTCGCAAACGGTGTGAGATATCGACATTGAACAAGGGTACCTTTTTTACGTGGAAATTATGACTTCTGTATTTTGAAGTGAAAATATGAGCGAGTTAATTCCGCACAAAGTAGGTACTAAGCGCCCTCTAGGAACTAGGCTCAAACTAGTACCAAATTCCGATCTGTCGCCTTTGAAAACCCAACTACCCCGATTTTGAACCTGATATCTTCAACAGTTTTTAAATTATCTCAATTTTTCAAAAATTTAGTTTGACTTTCAACACCCTGTATCTTTTTAATGACTAAATTTGCAAAAACATTTATTGAGTAAATCCTCTTATTTTGATCTCTACTATCACCAGTTGCTCTATGGCGGATAAGTTATGGGACACCCTATATATAGCTTTTACAACATTAAAACCGTTGCACGTGATCAAAATTTCGGCTGCGCTATTGCCAGATTGCGATTAAACATCATAACTTTACTTTAGCGAATCATTTTTACAATTTTACTTTAATAACAATTAAAAAAAATCTCCAAATGAAATGCAAATTACAAAGTAAGTAACAAAATTATAATAAATGTTGAAAGTCTTGCAAGTGTCGTTGATTTAATACCTCTAGATAGATTCAACACATGTAAAATGCTTCGTTCAAAAAATCATCGATAACATTTTTTAATATTTGAATGATTATTAAAATAAAAAGACTATATAACTATCAGTAACACTAATATATAATATATATGTACTAAACAAAAAAAAACAATGAAATATCTGCATGCACACTTATTTTCATTAATCAGAGTCTGAAAAGTACTGCCGGAATCATTGCTATCATCTGCAGTATTTATAATTAAGGGAAGAACTTCTTTTCCAGATATGCTCTCCAGTATGATCCAGTATGATCCAGTATATGCTCTCTGTCATACCTTTTCATTATTTCATTTTCTGTATGCTTGATCGTATTCTTCCATATCTCAGGAGTAACAGTGTGAAGTGCCACATGTTTATACAGTCTTGCTGTGTATTTGTACAGTTGTTTATACAGTCTATCCATGTGTTTAATATAGTAATTTTTGTAATGTCCGAATGATTGTGGCGTTTTTATATATATTCTATATATATATATATATATATATATATATATATATATATATATATATATATATATATATATATATTTTTTTTTTCCCCTTTATTTGGGTTTTTCGCCACTATATAAAACTCAAAAAATATCAAAAATACCTGTTCTTATTTAAAAAAATTAAAAAAAAAAATAGTAATTTTTGACAATTCTCCATTTAAGTTCAATTGGATTGAAAATGCAGTGGTACGGTGGAATACTTTCTGCCCATATTGTTCTGCTAAGTTGTCTACTAAATATTTCCATGCTGGTTTATTTCTAAAAAGCATTCACTTAGGAAATATATCAAAATTATACATTTGGTTGTGGTAGATACTTTGCTACAATTCTTAATAGTTCCGTTTTAAGCCTTTCGATTGAAAGAGGTATATTATTATTAGTTAACTAATCTTGAATGGCAGCTTTAGTCCATGAGCTGTTTAAGACAAATTTGTACAATACGTTTTTTCTTTCCTTCATATAATCTCGCAAAAAATCTATACATTTTAGGGCAACACTGAGAAGTTCCATAAGGCCTCATCTTGGATGATCTTTTTTCCATTTAAAACCTACTTCTTTCAATATGTTGCACAATGATATACAGAATCCGTCAAACAGTTGTTTATTTTTTAATTGCTCATGTAAGGAATTTAAAGTTACATGCTGCCCTAAAAATTAAAATGAAACTGTGAGTGCTTTCGATGGGTTTAAGAACAGTGTTTTCTGCATTTCTTAGGTTACAAATACTGTGTTCATACATGATATAAATGGTATCACGAATAGAAGTTCTATCCAAAGCTTGAGTATTGGTAAGGCTTTTAGTAAAATTACGTTTTCTAGGCACTTTTAAAACTTCATTGTTTTTCACTTTCTTGTGAAATAGTACTAACAGTAGACATACTCAACCTTAAGGCTATTGCAACATACTAAAAAAAAATATGACAAACTAAACATATCCAAGTATTAGCAATTCACTTAACATACATCTCTCTAACAGCCGCAAAGAGTAACAATGGACCATTATTGTCTGGTTCTTGTTCAAAATAGTGTATCAGAGATGCCACGAACTCTTGACAACGACTATTTAAATGATTTGGCAATACACAGGCGCGACTTAAGTTCTTAAAGAAACTGTTTTCGATTGCAAGGTAAAAATGAAAGTAAACGTTTAGATACAAATGGGATAACCTCCAAACGTGTCAATAAGTATCAGCAAGACAAATTTTAAAGCCGACAACGTCGCATATGCTGCCAACCGAACACTGCCTCTAAATTTGAAATTTATTGAATACATTCCATTTGATTTTTTTTATTATTTAATTTTTGTAGTGGTATTTCTGCTATTATGTAATAGCGTCTTAGTTTTAGTTTTGTACAGGCTATATATCATCAACATCATCATTATCAACCCGTATCAGTTCACTGCAGGATACAGGGCTAGATAGAAACCCCCAAACAAACCAATGCTTGCGAAAGCAGGCAAACACACCCGCAAACGCGGAAACTTCAGTAGGAACTGGTAAGAGCCAGAAGGCTAACCAAAAAACCTGGATAAATAAATCGAAAAATCCACTGCAGGATGAAGGTCTCTTCAGCAAGCTTCCAACTCTCGCGGTCCTGAGCTTCCTTTGCCAAGATGGACCGCCCTGGTCCATCTTTCGTCCCATCGCGTCGCTACATGGCTATATATATATATATATATATATATATATATATATATATATATATATATATATATATATATATATATATATATATATATATATATATAGCCATGTAGCGACGCATCGATCCACTGCAGGATGAAGGCCTCTTCAGCATGCTTCCAACCTTCACGGTCCTGGGCTTTCCTCTGCCACTCGGGTCCAATATACTTAACGATGTCATCAATCCATCGTGCTTTCGGTCTTCTTCGCGGACGTTTGCGATCAATCGGTATCCACTCCAGGATTGCCTTGGTCCATCTGTCGTCCCATCGCCTCGCTATATGGCCTGCCCATCTCCATTTCAACTGTTTTACTCTTCCAATGATGTCACAGACTTTTGTTTGTTCCCTGATCCATGCGCAGGACTTTCTGTCTCGTCTTGTAATGCCATCAACATGGTATTTCAATATATATATATATATATATATATATATATATATATATATATATATATATATATATATATATATATATATATATATATATATATATATATATATATATATATATATATATATATGAATTTAAGAAGGTCGTCCAAAATCGGTTGTCGTGCCAGAAAACATCGATACTGTGCGCGAACTAATAAAGCAAGTGAAAAAGATTTGTACGCGCAATAATTTCAATAATTTAACAATCGCTCAAAAAAAAGGCTCGAGTTGATTGGTGCAAAGAAATGCTCAAAAAAATACAATCGTGGTGCTTCAAAAGCCGTGTATAATATCTACACAGGTGACGAATCTTGGATCTATGCGTATGAGCCCGAAAGTAAACAGCAGTCGACTGTATGGGTTTTTCAAAATGAGTCAAACCCAACAAAATCGTTCGTGCAAGAAGCACTTCCAAGCAAATAGTCGCCTGTTTTTTTTGGGATAAATGGGCAAGTGGCTACAATGCCACTAGAGAATCGTAAAATGGTAAATTCTGAATGGTACATAACCATTTGTTTGCCTATACTAACCTAACTTGAAAAATAGATCAACGACGTAGGATTATTCTTCACCATGACAATGCGAACTCTCACACATCGAACCAAACAACTTTGACTGGTTAAAACATCGAGCTGATGGGTCGTCCATCGTACAGTTATTAGTTGGCACCCAGTGATTTCTTTTTGTTCCCGTCCGTGAAGAATAAACTACCTGCTTAATGATTTTCGACGCCAGAAGAAACGGTTGATGCATTCTAAGTGCATGTTTTGGAGATATCTCAATCGGTGGTATGGAAAAAGTGCCTGAAGATCGGTTCAAACGTATGCAAAAATGTATCGATCATTGCGGAGAATATTTTGTAACACAAAAAAACCATTTTCAATGATAAATATTTGTTTTTATTTATATATCAACTCTGGTTTACATTTGAGAACTGTGTAGATCATTCTAATGGATGTATCTCTGAATTGTTGCATGGTGTGTTGTTCTACTGGAATATTATTTCTCTTTCGTCGAAAACCTTAAAAAAGCATTTATTTTGTAAACTTCATGTACCATATGTCAGATGCCGTCATGCAAACCCAAATCGCTTTGCTTCCTGGTCTGTGTTTGACAGTAACTATACAAATAAGATTTGATACTTTGGACCCCATTCGTTGAGATATGTTTTTGTTATTTGGGGATAATCATGGCATCTTTCGGACTTTATCACCTCTCCAGATTGCTGAATTATTTCAATTTTTTTTTTAATTTAAAGAAAGAAATTGGAAAAATTTTAAAAAATCAATTATTTCTAATTGCAAAAATGATTTTTAAATAAAAAACTTATACCTAAATTTCTACTACAAGGTGTAAGGGAAATAACTTGTAAATTTAATCAGTTATATCATTTACATTATTTTGAATAACGTTTCCAAAATGTAAACATGTTTCCAAAATTTCAACCATTTCAGTGGAAAATGCATTATCATTTTTTTACAATTGGCAACATCTCAAACTGAATCTCCTGATGATGCTGGCATGGTTAGCGAAATGTGCGCCGAGAAGTTTAACAAAGTGATTTGGGGTATAGTTGTAAGTCTCTTCGAGTTTAACATCGCAGATTGTTAAGCAAATTCAGTTTATTTAATTTCTTTCCTAACCTATTATGTGAAAATGAAATGTAACATTTTGTAGCTATTTATTCCATATTTTTGATTATAAATTTGGTTTGTTTTTTTACAAAAAAAAAATAGGAACGCATACACATGTTACAATGTCAATCTCGAATTAATAATTTTTACTAAAATCACTAATTTTTAAAGCCCGGCACAATGTATTTCTCTTTTCTGATACAGAGAAAATTTAGACGTCTTAGTTTTTTTTTTAAATATTATTTTATTCAATAATTACGAATGTCGATCAATAAGTCTTTAGAAAAAGATAGAAAAACAAATCACTTTGAGTAGATTTTAAAAATTTTTCAACATAATCTCATGTTAGCTCTATACACTCTAAGGTCCTCCAAATAGGCATCTGTTTGGGCGATGACCTCTTCGTTCGTGAACCGTTGTCCGCTGAACTTTTTTTTAAGTTCGGACATAAAAAAAGGCCACTAGAAGCCAAATACGGTGAATAAGGTGGATGTTGTAATAATTTGAAATTTAATTCCATGATTTTGGCATTGAAACTATAAAGGTGTGAAACTGTGCGTTGTCTTGATGGAAGAGGATTTTTTCTCTCTCTAATGAGGACGATTTTTTTTTAAATTTTTTTGCTCAACTGGTGCAATAACGACGCATTATACTCTCCAGTTATTGCTTTATTATTATTCGTTTTTCCAAGTAATCGGTGTAGGTGATTCCGCGTGCACCTCAAAAATCTGTAGCCATAACCTTACCGGCCGATTTCACCGTCTTCGCCTTCTTCGGAGCCCGTTCGCCTTGAAAAACCCACTGTTTTGATTGTTCCTTTGATCTGGAGTGTAGTAGTTTATCCATGTTTCGTCCGCAGTTATGTATCGACGCAGAAACTTGTTAGGATTGCGATGAACAAGTGCTAAAATAGCTTCAGAGTCGACCACACGATTGCGTTTATTCCCCACTGAGAGCAAACACCCAAACATTTTTTTCCCACCGATTTTTTTTTGCCAAATTGGAAACACTGTTCCTTGCGATAAGCATGTGGCCTCAACTAAAACTTAAAAACATGTCGTGTATTTTGTCAATCATTTCGGGAGTAGTCACTTCCACTGGACGTCCCTAACGATGTTTATCTTTTGTGAATGTACGGCCACGTTTAAACTCATTTACTCAATTATAAACAGTTGCAAACACAGGAGCAGACGTGCCATGAACTTCATTCAACTCAGCTTTGATATCTTTCCTTCTTCTTTGTAGACCCCCGTCATGCTCGTGTAAGAAGATATCGTGGGGAACGACAAAATCCGGATTTCTTCATGGAGAGGCATATACATCGCACAGTGGGTGTTGTGGTTTGGGATGTCATCGCACATGGTAGTAGGTCACCTCTAGTTTTTGTCCGAGATAGTGTGACCGCTCAGCGGTATGTCGAAGAAATTGTAGACCCCCATTTGTAACCCTACCTTCGAATCAACTTTTCCAGCAGGATAATATATGTGGCATGGGACACTATACATCAAGAGAAAATTGACCACCTAATTAGATCAACGAATAGACGTCTCCATTTATGAATACAAAGTGGGGGTCGATTGATTACTAATTGTAGCCCCCTAACTTGTAGAAATTAGATCTTCAAATTTTAATCAGTTGTACTGTTTAACAGTAACAAAATAGTTTTTAAAATTTTATCATTATTTCTTGGTGTGCTTTTTTCTATGTCACTTAGTATATCATCTTGGATTTTTGACAACGAACTAGAAACGAAACGCCAGAGCCAAAAAAGCAGAAGATCAAAGGCATGTTGATTTGCGTTTTTGATAGCCGGGGGATCATCCATAAAAAAATTATCCCTCAGTGCTAAACGGTAAAATAGCAGTTTTACCGAGAAGTTTTTGAAATGTTTCAAAGTCTTATTTGGACTTTTAGTGTCAGTGAGTATTATTTCTTTTAAATAATCCGCATTGTGTTCCAATTAATAATTATAGTATTTATTTTTGATTAATAATAAATCTTTGTTATATATAAAATAATTGTTATGTTAATTTATGACCCATTTTTATTTGATAACATTATTTCCATAGATAATAATTCAACAATTTTTAATATTTATTTAAACAAAGATACCTTTAAAGTTCTTTGTTTGAATATCGCAGTGGCAATTGAAAGTGGGAAAATGCCGGTGCGAGAAACGACAAAAAGCCTTTAATATGGCTTGCAGCGAAATCCCATTACTGATGATGATTTTGCAGTAAAAGGCGTAATGGTATCATTGTTGTTGTGTTATTGTTTGATGTAATATTTAATTGCATGCCGTTGTAATACTCGTTCTTTTTGAGGTTATGTACGAGGTGATTAGTATGTACATACGACGACAGTCGTATAAATGATAAATCTGAAAAGTTTAGCAGCAAAACTGCCTTTCTAGTGACGCTCCATGAATTTCGAGACGATATGACATTTAGTTTTGTTTTGATAGTCTCGAAACCGAGATAAGTTTGATATTTTCCTATCATAGAGTAAAGCTAATTTCAACTATTAATGTTTCATAAGTGGTTTACTAAGTTTCAATGTGGTCTAACTGATACTAGTGACGCTCCCCCTTGAAGAAATGATCAAAAAAATCCATGATATCGTATTAGAGAGCCGGATGAGATGATAAACATCTCGGACCAGAAGAAGAGGACCAGTTTTAGAAGAGAAGTAATATAATCAGTTGATGGTGTTGATTTCTGTTCTACAAAAATGTAAACATTTTAAAATTTAAATCAATTTAAAAAAAATCAATTTTTTCAAAGAGTAAAGTTTCTTTAATGTGGCTAATACGTCAAAAAGTTATTAAGAAATTGGAATTTCCTCTCATAAAATCATATCATTTGCAAAAATTGGTTAGGTAATTCAGTTGCATCTTGCACCCAGTTGATGTTCATATTTTAATTAGGTATACATATTCGTAAATTAATTAAAACTCGTAATATTCACAAAAAAAAAAAAATATATATATATATATATATATATATATATATATATATATATATATATATATATATATATATATATATATATATATATATATATATTCATTCACTATATATATATATATATATATATATATATATATATATATATATATATATATATATATATATATATATATATATATATATATATATAGATTCATTCTATAAGAAAAATATCAGCAGAAAATGGACATGGAAAAGTCCATCTGGGCTCACAAGCGAAATTGACTACATCATGACCAACGATAAAACAATATTTACCAATTGTACTGTCCTTAACAATTTTAATGTTGGAAGTGACCACCGAATGGTACGAGCAAGGGTTCGGATTGACTGTCGAAAAGAGCGCAAAAGAATGGTAAGATCAAAGAAGGGCAAGGTGGATTCTGGAAAACTGCTGGAGAGAGGAAGCGATTTTGAGATTGCTTTGTCAAACCGGTTTGCTGCGTTACAAGATCCAGAGGACGTGGAAATATCAGTTCAATATGAAGAAATCGCCAACAATCTACTTCAAACCGCTGCTTCAATAGCACCAGAGGAAAAATGTCTCAAACAAACAAAAATCTCCAGTGAGACCATTGATTTAATGAAGAAACGGCGAGTAATGAGAAATGCAGGTAGTCCTTTTGGCAGGGTTGAGTGCACTGAGCTCTGCAAAACTATAAGAAAACGTATCAGAGAGGACACGCGCCGATTCAATATGCAGCTAGTGCAAAAAACCCTGGAAGAAAACAAAGGAATTAACAAAGCTAAACAGAAGCTGAGAAGCAAAAGAACGCAAATATATGCTTTAAAGCGTGAGGATGGCACAGTGTGCAGGACGCGTACCCAAATGTTAGAGATTGTCAGAAGGTTTTATTCCCAGTTATATGAAGATCAGAGCCAGTCAGGGACAGCAATACCCACGGAAGAACAATATATAATGCCAGATATCCTAGTGGAGGAAGTAACAAATGCTATAGAATTGATGAAGAACGGCAAGGTTCCATGAAAGGATAGTGTAACTGTCGAAATGCTAAAAGCTGGTGGTCGGACGTTACATAAAACACTGGCAAAATTATACTCAAAATGCTTCAAAGAACAAAAAGTACCGGACTTATGGAAAAATGCAGAAGTGATCCTTTTACATAAAAAAGGAGCACAGGAAGATTTAAAGAACTACCGTCCAATAAGCCTCCTATCAGTGATGTACAAAGTTTTCACTAAGATAATTTCTAAAAGAATATTAAAAAAAACTGAATGACGCACAACCAAGAGAACAAGCAGGATTCAGAAGTGGATTCAGTACAATGGATCACATCCAGGTTGTACAGCAAGTCATAGAAAGGCACAACGAATACACCATGCCACTGTGCTTGGCTTTTATCGACTACGAAAAAGCATTTGATTCCATCTCAAAGCATGCGATAATGGATGCACTGCTTAGCCAAGGTGTAGAGAGAACCTATGTAAACCTATTAGAATCGATATATGATGGAGCTACAGCCACAATTCACTTTGATGATCTTGAAGTGGGAATTAATATAGAACGAGGTGTACGGCAGGGTGACGCAATATCGCCTATTCTTTTCTCGGCTGGCCTTGAAGAAGTATTCCGTAAACTGGATTGGGAACAGGATGGTGTAAAGATCAATGGTGCAAACTTAAACCATCTTAGATTTGCAGATGATATTATTCTCATTTCACAAGACCCAGAGGAGCTGCAAAGACGCATACAAGAACTGCAAAGGGCTGGCGAACCATTTGGCTTGAAAATAAACCTGAAAAAGAGTCAGGTTATGTTCAATAACTGCGCTCAGGACAGAAGAATTTCAGTTCTAGGAAGGGATTTAGAGATTGTGGACAGCTTTATATATCTTGGGCAGAGGATTTCCATGGAGGGGAATACCGCCCGGGAGGTGGAACGGCGTGTTAAATGTGGCTGGCAGGCATTTGGTAGGCTCAACATAGTGTTTAAGAGCAGACTCCCACTTTGCCTGAAAAGAAAAGTATTCGATCAGTGCGTTCTACCCGTTATGACATACGGAAGTGAAACCTGGACACTCACATCGCAATCAATTCAAAAACTTCGAGTGGCACAGAGGGGAATGGAAAGATGTATGCTTGGCATTACAAGACGAGACAGAAAGTCCTGCGCATGGATCAGGGAACAAACAAAAGTCTGTGACATCATTGGAAGGGTAAAACAGTTGAAATGGAGATGGGCAGGCCATATAGCGAGGCGATGGGACGACAGATGGACCAAGGCAATCCTGGAGTGGATACCGCTTGATCGCAAACGTCCGCGAAGAAGACCGAAAGCACGATGGATTGATGACATCGTTAAGTATATTGGACCCGAGTGGCAGAGGAAAGCCCAGGACCGTGAAGGTTGGAAGCATGCTGAAGAGGCCTTCATCCTGCAGTGGATCGATGCGGGCTGATGATGATGATGATATATATATATATATATATATATATATATATATATATATATATATATATATATATATATATATATATATTTTTTATATATTTGGCCATATTTTGCCATTTTGGCGAAGGTACTGAAAAGGAAATGGAGTACATTTTGCGTCGAGCCTGGTGCGTGGTTATTTTGCATATCCGGTACTGCGTAGTAAGTTGGGATACAGGGCCGTACTTTGTTGCGACCGTATTGAGAATTTGTAAGAGTTGATTACGTATTTTCTTGCCCATATTTGATTAGGCTTTGGCAGAGGGTCGGTACCATGTTTCGTTAGTTTATCTTTATTTTAGTTTAGTTTATCTTCCTGGAATCACTACAAAACACTTTTCACTCACTTTCATTCATCTCAGTCCGGTACTGGTAGTTTGGTTGATTGGCGGTACTCTAGCGGAGAGCTACAAAATTACTTCGCGGGCTTGATTTTGGAAGGAACCATTTTTGGTCTTCTCCTATCTCTTCTCCTTCCGACCACCTTCGAGAGCAGTTGACAGTGCAGCAATAGGCCTTGACCCAATGCAGAATTTCCGCTGATTAGACTTTTGGAGTTCGGGATATTTTGGGAATAGTACTGAGTTTATTTGTCAGCTTTGCTGGATTTTTATTGCTAACACACTGCGAGCTGCCCCCGAAACCTATCGAGGTATATTTTGGACCATCGTAGGTAGAGAACCCTCGTGGCCGTACGATTATTTGTCGTCCGACGAATAATTCTTTTTTAACCCAGATAGGGGTAAGAATAATTTAACCTAATTAAAATATTTGTCACAATATTTATAAAACCTCTTTCTAGTTTTTTTTTGGTAGTGGATTGATTCCCTAATTTCATATTTTCCTGTACACGTGGTTAATCCGGGTGAATCTTTGGCTTCTTTCCACGCACGTCTTTGGGTGTCCTCGAAGTCCTCACGACCTACAGGAGCAGACCCACGGGATATCGGAAATCGTAAGGGGTAGACAGACCAACGTTCCGCCTCACGTGGCCCGTGCGACACATTATATTAGGTTTATTACTGTTTCTTATCTATAAGACATCTTTACTAAAGTGCAGGTATTATAACCAAAAATCCCTCTCCCATTCTTTGGCTTCCACGATATTTTTTTAAATGATGATAATAAATGTCTAAGTACCGAATAATGTTTTCTTTTATCGCCTGAGAATCTCATGTTCTTTGAGCAGTAATTAGCCCTGGGAAATATTCACCATATTAATATATATTGTATTTTTTTGAAGGGTACTTTTTTTGAAGCCCCAGAACGGGTAACAATATATATATATATATATATATATATATATATATATATATATATATATATATATATATATATATATATATATATATATATATATATATATATATATATATCTCCTTTCTGTATTTAGTTGTTCAGTGTTTATTGTCCGATCAAAACAATTCTCAGCAAAATCATGGGAACAAAAAACTTGTGCGGTCTGTCCATCTCACTTACACTGGTGAAGTCAATTTTTGAGCACATAGAAGTATATTTTATCATGGTGTGAATTTTTTGAAATGTGGTCCTTGTGCCAAAAATAATAAGCAATAATATTTTTTGTGCAAAGAAATGTGCCAATTGTACCATTTTGAAATCTGAACTGAAAGATACATCTATTGAAATAACTTGCCCAGGGTTTCGTTAAACGCGCAATTAAAGACAAGTGATTTGGTATTTTATAGAAAATCCCTCTGAGTTTAATGTAAGTTAATTTTAGTAATTTCCTCTGAATATTTCAACACTTATCTTAATAGATTTCTTCAATTAAGTCATATAAAAATAATAATGATAATTCTAATATTTTTTGTAATTAAGTTGGTTTAAAAAAATCGTATGATTAATGTTTTCTCACTCAAACGAAAATAAATGTGACAGAAGTCTAAATTAGTAACGAGTGTTCGGAAAACAATGTATTATATAATTGTCGACGCGTTTGTTTATGAAATAATTCCAGTAAACTTTTTTTTTGCTTGCCAACTAAAAAGCATTGACTCTGAGGCACTCTATGGTGTGTTTAGTTACTTTTACTTGAAACTTTTATCATCATGGTCACGATCAGTTCTTCTATTGGAACCTTTGTTGCGAATCATCTCCTGATGATTCTAACATGGTTAGCGAAAGGCGTCGAAAAATGAAAAATAAGTGATGTGACCTTTTGCAGTTTAGTATCATAGTCAAGTTTACTTCTCGGCCCTTTTTTTTTCCTGTCAACTTTTTTTATTGAAATCATAATATATATATATATATATATATATATATATATATATATATATATATATATATATATATATATATATATATATATATATATGTATATGTGTATATGTGTATATGTGTATATATATATATATATATATATATATATATATATATATATATATATATATATATATATATATATATATATATATATATATATATATATATATATAATGGTACTTTGTCGTATAAATCTTAATTGAATAATGCGTCCTAAGGGAGCTACGCCATCCCCTAAATGGAGTATCCTGAAGACGGTTTTTCACAAATATTTCCGAAACCGTTTGTAATAAAATTATGAAATTTGATGACTGTTGTAAACTTGGGCGCCGAAGCGAACTAATTTATTTACGTAATGAAGAGTCCAAAAAAAAAATAATTGCCCAATTGTTTTTGTACGTATTTTTTTTAATTTTTATTCAAAATTATAAAATCCCTGAATTATTTACGTAATAGAGGTACTCTTAGCTACAGGTACGGACATTATCGATGAAATCATATTGAAATTCTTTTGACTGAATACGGTTCTGTTCAAATCATTACGGTTTTCGTTTTCTTGTAAGGAAGAAATTATGTCGTACCGTCCTAAAACGATCGGTTTATAACGCTGTATTCATAGTGCATTTTATGGGAAGAATACGAAGATAATAGTTTATCCGTTAAGTAAATATAAAACATAACGTTTTTAATGTAATTCAACATACTTAGAAATAAAACTTTTTCAAAACATTTATCATTTGTTAGTTAATTAAAATAGTATTTAACCCTTATACTATAAGTGTTAGTACTATATATATATATATATATATATATATATATATATATATATATATATATATATATATATATATATATATATATATATGTAGAAAAAATCTTCTTTTAAGACTTGAATGACAACTTTTCTCCTTGCACTTGAACTTGACTTCTTGGAGACCACATTTTAGACCAAGATATTTGATTTTACCTTTATAACCAATGCAAGAGTTCTGCAAATGTTCTTGTAATTTTTTTAGTAATAGTAGTTTTCTTGTAATTATTTATAGGCCAACATCCTCATGCAGCTTGAACATGTAGAGTTGTGCTCCATTTATATTTAAAAAATGGCGTATAGCACCTATTTTATAAAGAAAGCAGTATTAAAATATTTAAAAGTTCTAATAAAAAAGCGATAAAAATATAGGTCTTAACGTATTCCTGACAAAGCAAAACAAAATATATATATATATATATATATATATATATATATATATATATATATATATATATATATATAACCAAACACAAGAATCAAAAACAACATAGACATATCATGCCTAGCCTTCGCGGACGACCTAGCCATACTCGCAAAATATCCTTTCAAAAAACCGAATTCTTCTACTCAAAATTAAATGTCCAAAATTTGAACACCAAATACGGCAAAATAAATAGGGTCACTCACTTCAAATACCTGGGCGAGATCCTCGAATCCACAGGAGGGGAGAAGATAGCACAGAAGACTCGATTGCAGAAGATGAAGAGGGCATACGGCAAAACACACAATATCTACAATAAGAAATGCCTATCCACACACGCAGAAATAAGACACTACAACACAGTAATCAAACCAGAGGTACTATACGCAAGCGAGACACTTACACTCCATACAAAAAGCGGCATAAAAAACATACTAAAAGAAGAACGCAAAATTATGAGGAAATTCTCTGCCCAAAACTGACAGAGGAAGGACTACATTCTAGAAAGACCACAGAGAGAATGTCCAACGTAGCGGCGGACATAAGAAAAAGAAGGTTGAAATCCTATGGACATATCAGTAGACTCCCACCGACAAGACTCACCAACATAATTCTTACGTACATACAAGGAGTCAAGTCAACAGAACCATGGATCGCACAAGTCAGAGCTGATCTGGGAAAGGCACAAATGGGTCCGACAGAGATTGAGGATAGAAGAACGTACAGACACAAAATACATATGTGGAACGTTGCATCAGAGAGCGAAGTTTCGAGGAGATCAGGAACAAAGTGGACAGAGGAGAGAAAGAGAATCCACAGAGAAAGGATGAGAGAGGTGTGGAGGATTAGAAAAAATACTCGAAAATGAGTCAGGCTGCTTTGCGTGATCCAACCGGGTCTATACGCACCTAATAATAATAATAATATATATATATATATATATATATATATATATATATATATATATATATATATATATATATATATAGCGCAAATATAATTTACCTACCTTTGACTTCAGCCGTGAAACCTCATGCTCAGACAATTTTAATTTCGTTGTGTCTGCATAACACATAAACATAAACAATGTTATAACGAACACACATATTTATTTATATATACACACACATATATATATATATATATATATATATATATATATATATATATATATATATATATATATATATATATATATATATAACCAACATATTTTCGATACATAAAATATTCGAAATCAATATATCATGGCGTTTCGATGCTGGGTGGGCGGATAATTAACAAATATTTTAATAAATGTTATTATATTTTATTCGTTTTAAATTATTATTATTATTTAAAACTACAAAATGTACAAATAGGCGCACTACTGACTGATTTGCAAACTAGAGAGCTGACATCTGATTGGTGGCTCGGCGATCTGCGAAAGTCTTTCTCGTTCGCTTCGCTCATAACCTGGATGCCTCTAACTCAGACATACGTACAATTTTTAGTTCAGATGGATTTTGTCTGTGACGTAATCGTCAGGTTTCGTGAATCGGACTGTATATATATATATATATATATATATATATATATATATATATATATATATATATATATATATATATATATATATACATATATATATATATATATATATATATATATATATATATATATATATATATATATATATATATATACCTTACTAGGTTCTCGGTTGAGTCTTGGGGAGTAGGTAGATTGAGATCTCGGGGCAAATCAACTAGATTCTCTTGATAATGGCTTCAAAAAGGCAGCCGAAACATCGAGATCTTACAAATCTAAAACGCGGTTCTACCCGAGAACCTAGTCATCCTAATATTACTGACCGTGAAGGTCTTTCCGAACATCGGGAGATGCTTGCTGACGTTATAGTGATGGCTGAAGGGAAGGTCATGGTGACGAAAATGTAAGAATGGGCAAAGCACCTATGCGGAATACGGTAATATAAGGTGGGCATATGAAAAGTGAGGGGTATAAGTGGTAGGGAAGATCAATATCGGAGACGTTTGTCGAAAGAAGTTGGAAAGAAGTTTCTGTTTTTGTGTCCGCGCGTATACGCTAATGAATTTGCCCTAATATTTTGAAGAAATTTAACCTAACACCATGTAGTTAAAAGTTTTTACAAGAGTCTAATTATATGCATTTCACTCTCTCTCCTGATTGAAAACAGCAACTTTTATTATATTACTTTACATTTGACTCTATTTTTTTTCTTTTTACTCTAAATTTGGATTTATAAGTAACCAAGTAGAAACTATATTTGACGATCTGTTTCATCTCGATTTCACGACGTTTTTTTTTTTTAATCTGTTTCCACCACCATAGCAACGTCGTTGCAGCATTTCAAACAAAGCGGAGCAAAAAGCGCAAACTCAAAACACAAGCTAGCCAGCTGGGCACGGTGCTATCGCAAAACAGCTGACTATCGACCTCCTTTCCCCTCCACCAACTAGGTTTTCAATGTTGCCGTGTTGCCATGTGGTGTGGCATATCAATTTTCTTGATGGACTCTTCCTGGTATTGATTAATTGTATCAGGTAACCAGAAAAGTTTGTGGGGTTTTGAATGTTAAAAATAGAACAAGGATCGTATTTTACAGAAATGGTTTTACGTCCAGGAAAAATAGTCTTTCTTAATTTCGACGAAAAGTATGTGATGAAATGCGTGCTTAAAATTATTTTGGCCTTTTTTGGTGTTTTCTCGTTATATGTTAACTTCTCCGGTTTATTTACTATCTACAATGCTAAATTGCAGTGAATACATGGTTTGTTGTAGTGATTTTACGAATTGTTTTGATGTACCTTAGTTCTTTACCCTCTAATTATTACTCCCTATGTTTTGATGACAATATCTAAGCGTCTTCTTTTTTGCTTAGCTGTGAGTTCATTGAGGACTTTTGAATATTTCCTGGTTTGGGTAAACGTTAAAATGGCGTACGGTGTTATTCCTAGTTCTAGTCCAAGCTCTAGCAGTGTAAGACGAAGATTTTAAGATTTTCTCCCAGTAGCTCTTCTAATTCTTCATCCTTCACTCTTTTGAACTGATTTTTCATTTTATATTCACAGTAGGCTTGTAAATTATACCTCGTTTTCTAGCTAATAGATGGCGCTTTAAAATATCTATCCTAGGAGAAAAAATTCTTATTTGAGTGGTTCTGCATTTGATGAAACGTCGTCGTCAGTCGTATTTTAGTCACTATATTTTTGATTTGGGTAGAAAGTGTGTTGAAGTCAGTCAAATAAGATTATGTTGAAATATAGAAACCATCCATCGAAAACGTGTTCAGTGAGTATATCAATGTCTAGAGTGATTTGAATGTAAAGTAACATATTATTTCCTAGATTTTCGGATGAAATGTCAACTTTGGCAACGCAGCCAATCTTTTACCTTGACAAAAGGAAACAAAACACGGTGGATCGGTGATCAGCTGAGCGCAGAGATCTCGATTCTCCTCCTAGGTTTCGGTGTCGGTTCGCTTTTGTTTTTGTTTTGGTTCGCTACGAACACGGAGCGTCCGTCGTTTGGGAAGGTAAACTAGTCGCGAACGAATTTTTATCTTTTTTTTTTTAATTATTTTGAATCAGTTCAGAATCAAAATAGGAAACGATACTGTAAGCTCGTAGAGAGTCGTGAAATCTCATTCTGTAAACCTACTAACAATTATGTAAGTACGATTTTTTTATATTCTAATTTTAATTATAATGTATGGTGTCGTTAAAGTTGACACCGTTGATGTATTGTCTCTACACATCGAAAATAAATGTTATTAAAGCATATCTATATATATATATATATATATATATATATATATATATATATATATATATATATATATATATATATATATATATATATATATATATATATATATATATATATATATATATATATTAAAGCAAGTAATTAGGTTGTGTATTGTTGCATCATCCTGTTGCATGGACGTAGTGTTAAATATAACTAATTTTTAATTACTTAGTTAAGTTCTGGTTTATTATCTTAATTGGTAATTATGTACGTTTTCGCAGCTTAAAATGTGTTTGGACCTGTTTTTATTTCACTTTGAACTGTTGCATCATCGCATATTAACGCAAGTTGAAACAGGAATTTGTAGAAAACGCAGGATATTTAAAAGGAAATGTAACTTCATTCAATAAACATTCGTAAACATTCATTAAAAAACTGGACCTTACAAAAATCTTAACAAACTATCTACACCAAAAAAACGGTTTTCTAGCATCTTGACCTTTGACATTAGCATCATGTTCCCGAATTGCCGAATAAGGATTGCCTACAACTAATAGATAGTTTACTCTTAAAAAATAACATCACCCAAATTATTAAGCACGATAATTTAGAACTCTTTAACGTATGCATTAATGAAAATTATTTTCAATTTAATAGTATTTTTTACAAACAAAAGGATGGTCTAGTAATGGGCTCCCCACTAAGCCCTTTATTATCAAAACTATTTAAGTCAAACTTAGAAAATAATTTTTTAAAAACGGATAAAGGAAAAAATTGTAATGGTCTTGATGGAATAATACTCTGGAGCGTTGTCGAATATCACTGTATTTATTTAAAACTTTCTACTGCTAAATTCTCTGCTTGAACACAACTTCTAAACTGTCTTTTCTCTGTCTATAGATTAGTTTTAAGGGTACATTATTGTTAGTTATGTATTCAGGTGTTATTGTTCAGATCTCTTCTTATCTTCTTACAAATAAATATTCAATTATAGAAATTTTTACTGTTTACATTTGGTTCAAGGCAATGTCGTATAAAGGGCAGTAAAAAACTGTTATTACAATAAGAATGTGAAGTTTATACAATGGTTCAAAAACAAAAATAAGAAAATATATATAGTATGTTTAAAAATGATACAATATTTATATCGGTCGGTACATTACAAAATATATTGTTTTGGTTTAGAGATGTAGACTACATTTTGGTTTATTATACTGAAATCGACAGACAAATAGAAGACACATAGACGACATTTTGTAAAGCATTTAAATATAATCCATCCAAAAATAAAATTTACACTTGAAAAAGAACAAAATCAAACTATTTTCTGGGCGTTTCAATATCTAAACAACATAATAAACTAGAATTTAATATCTATAGAAAACCGACATATTCAGATGTAACAATTACAAAACAATCAGTCCACCCTATCACACATAAGTATGCAGCATATAAGTCTATCATCCGCGGAGGAAAATTATTGAAAAATATAACTGCAAAAAATAAAATTATTAACACAAAATAACGGCTTTAATGAAAAATAAATTCGTTACTTAATAAATACAAAACGGAAACAGTTATTAATTCATCAAGTATACCCAAAAGTAAAACAAACAAATGATAAAAAATACTGTAAGATTACATAATTCGGTCCAATTTCAGAACAAATAGCTCGCTCTTTGAGGAAACATAATTTACAAATAGTGTTTAAAGCACCCAACAAAACAAAATTCTAATTTTGCGAACCATTTCATAGATAACCGAACATATATTTCCCGATATTACAAATTAAAAAAAAATACATACAGCGTCAAAAAGCAAAAAACATTTTAGAAGCGATTAACATTTATAAATATAATAAAGACAGACTAGACAGTTATTAAACGATCAGACAGATCTCCGAAATTCTCCACTATTTAAAAAAATGATCCCAATAATAACAAAGTAAAAAATTGTTTCGTTCGGGTTAAAAAATAAACTATCACGAAGTAACGGACAAATCAGTTAATAAATTTTATAGGAAATATTACATCATCTTAAGCCCAAAAGCTAGTCGCATCGCATCGAACATCGAGAACTATAACTGAAGATAAGCGACGTCGATCGGACCAAACCAAGTCGTTGGCAAACTCGGCATGTAATCATTCAGGCTTTTCTCAACTTCTTTAAAATATATGAAGCGGCTGTCAACCAAGTGATGTTCAGGGATCAGAATAGATGAAAATTTGAAGGGACTTAAGTCTGCAGAACAGGCCGGATGCCAAAAAAAAAATCCAAAAATGACTTTTCGTCTTCCATTGTCAGTACAGTGACTTTTTTGTTGCCAGTACAGTAACCCAGTTGCTGCTGATAACGGGCAGGACTGACTATATGACTGTACTGGTTGGTGGCTCAGGATTTTCAATCTTTTGGTTTATTATAGAGCATCCACCTTTTATCACAAGTCAGAATCTTATACGGGAAGTTATTTTCTTGAATATGGAGAACAATGACACAACAATACCAAAGGGTTCATAGGGAACCCTGGCGACTCTCCTTTTGAATTTTTTCGAGCTTGTGTAAATGTTTATACAAGCGCAAAGGAAAGCGCAAAAAAAAGTTTTAACAGAAATCTAATTTTCAGTGGTTATTGGTCCATAAGGGCACTTGCGCACGTGCCCTACCTAAAAAATTAAAAAATGAAATGAAAATTTGTGTCTGACAGTTACACTCGTATTTCTACACAGCAAAATGTGTGTATGATACAAAGAAAAGTAAAATTTTTGGTTGCGACGCATTTCCCTATCCCCATTCCAAAATTTGCTTATACGTTCCCCACCTGTTTTTTTCCCCACGAACCGCCACTGGTCGGGATGTTCCTGAATTGCTTATTTTAAGGCCCATCCAAATATCGACCACGATCGACGTCGCTTAAGTTCAGTTATCTAGAACCAAAACTCGACGTTTTGTGGCTAAAAATAAAAAATATATAAATACCAGATGTGGCGCTTAATAATTCTAATTTGTTTCTTAAAAATATATGTTTAATTTGGGAGAAAGGTAAAAAATGGTTCATTCAAAGTATGCGCCATCACTAGCTGCATATTTTCATTTTCTTCGAACATTAAAAAGAATGTAATCCGAAAAGTCCGAAATCATCTGGATACACTGTGTGCTTCAAAGAGCAGCTCCTGCTCCAGCTCGATTTTTACAAGTTACACTAGTTATAAACTACATAAAAACAGTCCTTTACAAGTTAGATTGTTTGCGAAGTTGTATTGGAAGCTAATTATATCTCACTTCGATACTATAGTGAAGTGCGCGGGATATCTCAAGCAAAATAGCTTCAAAGAGTGTTTGAAGAAGAGATTTGTGTGACATGACAAAAATGAGGTTTCGAAATCAAATTTACAAAAAAATAAGTTCAACATGTTTCCCCTTTTAAATGATGTCTGCGCCAGAATTAAGATTGAAGAAAACGAAAACAAAAATCTATTTCCTGAACCCTTGGATGGGTTGGTAATGCATTTTCACATTATTTCGAAGAGCTTGATTTTATTAAGTCCGTGTGGATGCAGAATCCATTTGTCGATGAACGAGATGATGAATTTTTATTGACAACTATTGAAAATGAAAAATTACTTGACTTATCTTACGATACTTCATTGAACCAAAAATGTCTTCATAAAACTCTTGTGCAATTTTGCTCGCGTCGAAAATGTATTTATTGCAAGACAAGATTTTTTAAAGGGGGTCTAGCCATACTTTCTTCCAATAATTGAAAGCAGTGCTTCCAATTTTACGTCCTCCACCTTTTTTTTTATTATCCTGGACGTTCTGCACCATTTGAGTTAAAATGTTTTGAGCTTCGGCAGCATTTTTTCTAGTTGAAAGGCGAAAAGAAAACTGTACCTCACTCAAATACAAGAGTTGCTATTTATGTATCAGGAATAATAAATACAAAGAAATATTCAACATTGAAAATGGTTTTATTGTTTTTCAAAATATTCCCCGTGATGATCGGTATACTTTTGCATACATTTTTCAAATTCAACACTTTTTTCATTCCGATTGAGGAGGTATCATCTTAAAAACATAATTTTGAAAGCATCAACCGAAAATCGTTGACTAGGTAGTTTATTCTTCACGAACGAGAATGAAAAGAAATCATTGGGTGCCAAACCAGGACTGTACGGTACATTCGAAATATTGAGTTGTTCGGTCTGATGTGTGAAAGCTCACGTTGTCATGGTGACGAATAATCCTGCGTCACTGGTTGTGTTTTTCTTATTTCTTCAAAGATTTCTGTCAACCAAATGATTGTGTACCATTCAGAATTGACCGTTCCACGTTTCTTTCGTGGCACTATAGTCACATGCGCATTTATCAAAATAAATAGGCAACCATTACTTCGAAGTGCTTCTTTCGCGAACAACTTTTGTTGCGTTTGGCTTATTTTGAAAGACTCATACAGTCGGCTGCTGTTTACTTTCAGGCTTATACGCATAGATCCAAGATTCATCATCTGTGTAGATGTTATACATGGCTTTTGACGCGCCATGATTGTATTTTTTGAGCGTTTCTTTACACCAATCGATACGGGCCTGTTTTTGAGCGATTGTCAAATTATGCGGAATGCAAAGCGCACAAATCTTTTTCACGGCTAAATGTTCATATAAAATCTTGTGTATGCTTGTCATACTAATACCTATGGATGCCTCAATCTTACGGTATGTCACATGACGATCTTGCTTTATCACTTCCCGCATAGTATCGATGTTTTCTGGCATAACAACCGATTTTGAACGACCTTCTTTAAATTCGGCCGTGAGCGAACGACTGCCACGATTTAATTCACTAAACCAGTGATATACAGTGGTTTTAGATGGTGCTTCATCGCCGTACGTCAAAGTGAGTTGATAGATGCACTGTTGTTGAGATAATCCACTTCGAAAGTCGTAGTAAATTATCGCACGGAATATCTATCTAAAAAGTCCATTTTTAGATAGAGATGAAATTTTCCGTATGACAAAACGTTCTGACTACGTGTACAATCAACAATGTCAAACTTTACGAGGTATATTTCAGATGGCGTCTAGCAACACCATTGTTGCCAATTCCGGATACATAAATAGAACCCCTCGTAATTGCTTTTCGAACGACATTGCATCTGGAGCTGATCTTTCATTCATTTTTATATTCACAATAGGCTCGAGTATTGTACCTCGTTCTGAGAAAACCTTATTCGAATAGATCCTGCAGTGGATGAAAAGTAGAGGCCTAGAATAATATTGAGAAAACCTCATAGAAGCGTGCTTATAACAAACTGTTCGTTGGTAGATAACCGGTGTGTTATCAAGTTATAAAGACAAAATTATTGGGTTTTAATTTTTCTCATAACATTTGTGTTCATATTATCCTGTAAATGCATTGAAAAAAAAAAAGTAAACATATTTTCTTGTTTTGTACGTACTTCTGATATAACGTCCCGATTTTAAATGTCCCGAAAATGAGTTATAACCGAGTCTTACCCTTCTTTTCAATTTAATCGCAACGATCTACTTAAAAGAACCGTATCCGATACTTTTTGAATGGAGCGGTATATTTTTGGCTGAAAAAATCATCAGTAAGAATTTGTAACGTAAACATTAACAAGCGACTGGATAAACTTAACATCTGACCATATTTAAGTCGCTGTCGGCCTTCAGCTTCTAATCTATTCGAGCCGGAATTGTTTTAAAAGCGCAATTAGTGTTAAAATTATCAAATTGCCAAATATGGTAACCTGCCAAATGTTCGATCGATCTTTGTTTGGAGTACGAAGATCTGGAGATAATTTTAAACATGATATTTCGGTATTTATCTGGTTACTGCTTTAGCGGAGTTTTATTAATGTTGTTCCTTTAGATATGTGTTAGCAAATTTAGAAATATATACCAACCTTTAAATTCATTTGTAAATACGATCACTGCTCGAAAACTTATGGATCTGACAAATAAATCACAATATTTTGTGATTTATACACAATACATGTATGTTGGAAACATAACGGAATTTTTAAATTTAAAGGAAACTATTAGCGCCATCTGTTTAAGCAATATATAATCAGAAAACGGTATATCATTAGAATCCATCAATGGATTGTCAAGTTATACCGCTTAAAGTGACAATACATTTTGTAACCTCGTCACAAAAATACGATGGAACAAAAGAAAACAAAGGGGAAGGAAGAATTCTTGGTAGAAGTGGAAAGTAACTTTTTTGTTTATTCGTCCGGGTTTAATCTCGTAGCAGATCAAACTTCCATTTTCAAAAAAGGTCAAAACTTATTTGTTTTACTCAATCACCACAAACGAGCAACTAAACGCACGCGTCTAAAATTTCCAAATACACCATCTGGGAATTATACTTGGCAAATATGATAGTCACTGGTCTGCGTCAAGCCGAGCACTTTTCGAACGATCCTGGTGAGTAGTATGTTGGGAGACTTACTTATCTTTAGGAGAAATTGCATCAGATTTCATCGAAATTATTACGGAATAAATACACCATAAAAAATGTTTTTTTTATATCACGCTAAACGAATTTTGCAAACAACCTTATAATAATAAGCTTTTGAACTCTAGTGTAAACGGAACTTCTAACACAAAACCTAAATATATTTCAAATGTGTCTCCCTGAATAAACATAATAAATATCTGCAGGTCATCGTTGTATAGTTGCACGTGCTTGCATACTGCAATATTGTGCAATGTTATACAAACATGCAGGCGTTATTTTTCGATCAATGTCTCGCTCAAAAAAGTAATGTAACGAAGTTAATTAACACGTAAATAAACATACTGCTGTATATATAACAACTGTTATTATTTTGTTATTTATCGAAAACAATGACCTGATAAATAAAGAAAATTTTCCAATGAATAATCGAGACGAGAACAAAAATTAAAAATACTGATCAAATTAAGATACAACTTTTTTACTATTAACAATACAAAGGAATTTTAAAAGCCTACACAAAGCTGAAAGTTTCCAATGAATAATCGAGACAAGCAAAAATATAGAAATATTGATATCAAATTAAAAGATACAACTTTTTTAATATTAATAATACCTATAAAGAATTTCAAAAGCCTACACAGAGCTGTATAAACACTGTTTCAGCACCTTATCCAATTTGTTCCGTCTTTTTTGACTACCTTTGATATTTATTTATAAAAAAAGTAATTCAGAACTGAATCTTCGAAGTAGTTTCTCCCTTTATTTTGTCAAATCTGTCTTTAACTGTCAAATCCTAGATTGAAAAAACTTATTGGTTTTGATGTGATATAAGTCAATTCTTCTATTGGAATCTTCGGTATGAAACACTAAACTCAAAGAGATTTATCACTAAACACTAAATCACTTTTTTTACAAACTTCTCGTCGCACGTTTCGCTAACCATGTTAACCTCATCAGCATGTCTGATTTGATGATTTAATCGGATTAAATCATCTCCTGATGATGCTAATATGGTTAGCGAAACGTGCGGTGAGAAGTTTTTTTAAAAAAGTGATTTGGTGTTTAGTGGGAAATCTCTTCTAGTTTAGTGATATAAGTCATTGATGCTTTTTTCGACATCCTCAAAAGTTGTGAAGTGACTATCAACTAGGTGGTGTTACAGGGATATGAAGAGATGAAAATCGGAATGGCCCAAGTCTGGAGAATAAGCCGGACGCGATAAAAACTCCCAAGTTTTGCAGTCACCTAAAATAATGTTAGGGCCGCACTTCAAAAAATGTCCCTATCAAAATATTTATCGAAGAGCCATCTCTAGGTATTGACACGAACTATCCCGCAAACGCAACTTGACCTTCAAACGCATGTTTTTCTTTGCGATCAACAGCCCAAACAAATCTCCGAAAAAAAAATATTTCTGAACTTGAAATTACCCAATAGGCTCGATGACGTAGACGTTTTTTGTTTGAAAATAAACTTTTTTACACGTATATACATTTGAAATTGTTGGCCAACGATCAAGTGTGCGCGATTATATCTATACTTGATACGGACGTCATCGCATACTCATAATTCTGGCAGCATTTTTTAGCTAATTTTAACTAAATTCCAGCTTTTTCTGGCTGGATTAAGATCACAGACATTAATGATAAAACAAATAAGCGAAATTTATCGGTTTATTATTGCAAATTGTATTGTGCGGTAATAAATCAACATCTAAAGAGTGTTCCAAAATGAACGACAGATTTAAATTTCGCGCTATTTTTTTTGTTTACAGTCGATAACTCTGATATTTTGACAGTTATAATGTATGATTAGAAAATAAGAAATGCTACATGAAAGTCATAAAAATAGAACATAGTTTAGTTTTATAATAATACTGAATTATCTCCTGATGATGATAATATGGTTAGCGAAATGTGCGTCGAGAAGTTTTAAAAAAGTGATATTTGGTGTTAATGGTAAATTCTTCGAGTTTAGTTATTTATAATCCATGACTAGAATATAGGGAACGCTACACGAAAGAACAGCATTAAATTTGTTGCCAAACGCATTAGAAATTCATTGAAAATTTTGTCGAAGCGGTACGAAAACTTTGGAATTTTTGACTGAAAAAGTGCACCAAATGAGATAAGAGTGTATACTTCAATATTGAATAAAAATCCAACTATTAAATCAATAAGACAGTCAGACTGAATCACTTCCTGATGATTCTAACATGGTTAGCGAAACGCGCGTCGAAAAGTTAAATAAAGTGTTTCTGGTGTTTATTAGTAAGTCCCTTCACAGTTTGGGAGAATTAAATAGAATTGTCGTGTTATTTACAATGTAAATCTGACTTCAATTTTGATCATTCTTTATATACATTAGGTTCAATTAGCTATTTGAAATTATTCTACATATTTCCTTAAGTCCAAATTTTCCTCAATAACAATCCGGACAGATTCTTCAACATATACATTGTCCATATAAAAACACACTAAAATTTGTCTATCTAAAAGGATCACAACAGAAGCAGAATAAAGAATATTTAGTAAGACAATCAATATAAGCGAGAAAAAAAATTATATCTAAAAAGTGCAAACATGAATTGAAAAAGTATCTATATATATATATATATATATATATATATATATATATATATATATATATATATATATATATATATATATATATATATATATATATATATATATATATATATATATATATATATATATATATATATATATATATATATATATATATGTATATATATTGACATTGATTCTGATTGAGAAATAAAGTTGTGATAGCATACATAATTAGTACAATAACTGTATATAACATATATAAATATATAACAAAAAAAGGGAAAACATAAAATCAAACTTAGTTTCAAAAAGATACTGATACCTTTACTAGATACTGATAAACGTATACTAGATACTGATACTTTAAAAAGATCAGTGGTGGAGGACGTTGGGGTGCCGTTCCTTCAGCATTTATCACAGTAAACAATTTTTCAGAGCAAAACACCATATTTTATTTCCGTTCAGTTTTTCGCAGTTTCAATAGCACGAAAAGTAAAAAGGATGATTTTCTTCTACGCTCTCCCACTGTAAAAGCCCACGAGCTGCCACTGATATATATATATATATATATATATATATATATATATATATATATATATATATATATATATATATATATATATATATATATATTCTTCAGCTTGCTTCCAACTCAGGCGGTCCTGAGCTCTCTGCCATTTGGGATGCCATACTTGATGATGTCGTCAGTCCATCATGTTTTAGGTCTTCTTGATAGACGTTTATATTCAAGCGGTATTGATCCCGGGATTGCATTGGTCCATCTGTCCTCCCATCGTCTCGCTATATTGCCTTCTAGATTATATATTGCACGAAGAGTTTGATTTTAAAAAGTCCTTTATTTGCCGAAGAAAAAAGTGCTGTTTTACAACGAAAAATTGGTCAATTTGTGTTACGAACTGTTACCGCATTCGCCATATTTTCCGGACCTAATCCCCTCCGACATCTTTCTCTTTCTACGCGTAAAGAAATGACTGGTTGAAAAGAAGTTTATTTCATATGGAAAGATTATCGCCGAAACAGAGGACTATTTTGCACTATTTTTTCGTATAATAGTCATACATATTCGTAAAAAGTTGGAATATCGTTGTACGATGTGTATCGGTCCCAAAGGAGATTATGTTCATTTCATTTAAAAAGTATCTTAGACTTTTCACTCTCTGCGTATATTAATTCAAAGATTGCGCTGCTGGTTACACGAAGATTCAACCAGTCAAACTTTAAGCTGTCTCCGTATTAAAGAATCTGTGAAGAACATCACACAATAATAAGAACTTTTGGACATAACTTCTGATTTTCAACAATGTAATCGTGTTTAATCAGTTATTTAATTTATGTAAAATTGTATAACAATATTTAGACACCGATAGACAATATAAAGCACCGATTTCATCCAGACTGATACTAGAAGTAGAATTAATAAAAATGTATAAAGAAAAATTAATTCTATCGTAAAAGTATATAAAATTTTTCAATAACTATATAATCGTTATATTATATAGAGCCTTCTTTTAATGCCGAAACCAATGTGATCTATAAATGTGGGCAATCAACTCGACAACTTGGTAGTTTAGCATTAATAACGTAATTAAACACAACTTTGACCAGAGTCCTACATTATTTTGAACCTAAAATTTAAAACAAAATGTTAAAACAACTCCATCGGAGCAGATGCCATGCAAGAAAAAAAGAAGAAAAGACAAGCATGTCGAAGATTCTTTATGGAAATATTCATGAAGTGCAAAACA
The DNA here is from genome assembly GCA_031761425.1 of Cosmopolites sordidus. Classification (NCBI taxonomy): domain Eukaryota; kingdom Metazoa; phylum Arthropoda; class Insecta; order Coleoptera; family Curculionidae; genus Cosmopolites; species Cosmopolites sordidus. The sequence goes on along the minus strand of JARFXV010000643.1, from coordinate 347,684 downwards.
ATGAAAATTATTTCTTTTAAATAATCAATTATGTTTAAGAAGTCATTTTAAAATATTTTTTGTTGTTCAGGAAGCATAGAAACTAATAAAAAACTTGATGATATATCTAGGGAAAATATAAGTAATATTTATCACTAGTCACGTAGATTACAAGAATAAAATGAAGGCTCAGTATTTATCGACCTATATTTCTTATCTTTTTTTTGTTTTGTAATCATCTATTAACATCGTGCTCTAATAGGATGCGAACCTTTATGTGTTCGCCAGACATAATAATGTTTATTTTTTATCCAATTACTGAGATAAAAATGTTAATAACCCCTATGTTGTCAGTTTTACTTTAGTTTCACTTCGATAACTGATTTTTAATGTTTGGTCGATAACACGGAGTTTCTTTTTGCGTTAATTTGAATCAACTTGTAAAAGAAATTAGCAGAATTTATTAGCTGACTATGCAATAGATCGATTAAATGATTTTGCATAGGGCTTCAGACTCTATCGTTACAGCTCAACTTGTACATAGCTGTTCGCTTAGGTCGGTAAAATAACAGAACTTTTTAAATTTAAAGAAAACTACCAGCACCATCTATTAAAACAACATATAATCTGAAAGTTGTCTATATCCCCTATAAAACGAGACAGCCAACAAAACAAAAATCCCGGTGACTTAGTGGCAAAAGTGTGTGAATATAACTGGTGAATATTATTTTGGATGTGAAAGAGCGTTTGTGGAAAAGAATCGTTCGGGTGAGAACCGAATATCGAGCCGTGGAAAGTTGATTTTTGTTGCACGATAATGCACCATCTGAAGGACCGTCGCTGTTCGTGAATTTTTGGTGAAAAAGAAGTCTGTGTGCTTCAACATCCTCCGTAGTCGCCGGATTTATCTCCGGGTGACTATTCCCGACTCAAAATACCCATGAAAGGAACGTTTTATTTATTTTATTCAAGCCCAAGAAGTCGTGACGAGGGTCATTAAGGCGATTCAGAAAAACGATAAAAAATCTATGCTAACATCGGTTGAACGTGCCCAGAGGTGTCTTGGTGGGAATGGGATGTATTTTGAATAAAAATAAATAATTATGGCAAAATAATTGTTTTTTTTTTATTTAAAAAGTTCCCTTATTTTCCCGACATACTGTGTATGTCGTCTCCATTCAAATTGTTGAATCAATTTTATGTAGCAGGAATTGAGATATTTTAACGTAGTAAAGATGCCACAAAGCCACAAGAGCCAGCCGCATCACGTCGAACGTCAGTTTTCGATAACGAACGTCGTTCACGGTGGATATGAAAGGAAGACCGTATTATAGGCAACCCAACAAACCGACACATATATCACACATAATGTCAAATGCCAATCGCCTCCAAGGCCTGTAGCGCTGAATAACAAATATAAAGATGCTACAAAATAAGTGGTGACAGCCACAGAAGAGCAAATTTCAATATTTATAACCGGAATTGTATTATATATATTTATTATTTATAAAATACCACAAACAAAACTATTGATCATTTTTCGACTTATATTCTCCACGCTTATTCTCCAATTTTTCCATCGTCAAAGCCATCGGGCACAGATTTTCCAAAGGGCACACACTTCCAAAGCTTAGCCACCTTTAAAGCGGTTTTATCAGTAGTGAGCTGCCGGTCACCTTCGATAAGGTCGCGAGCGGCACCAATGTTGTCAGCAGTGACACTTGACCTGAGACGTCGATTTTGTCTTACATTATCACACTTTCTCGCTTACTGTTAAACTTTTTGGCCTAACCAAACACTTGGATCTTAGACAGAGTATTTTTTCTGTTTTCTATTGTCTGAATGATTGTGGCGTGTTCATATATTTTTTTCTTTTTTTGGTTTTTTCGCCACGATCTAAAACTCAAAAAAATATAACAAATATCTGTTCTTATGTAACTCTAAAATCACTGAGTAAAAAACAAAAACAAAACGGAGACAAATTTCTCAGCACACAACCAAACAACACACAACAGAATACCAAAAATGTGGTTTATAAAATTCCCTGCGAATGGGGCAAATTTTATATAAGTGAGACATCTAGACCGTTAGATGTTAGAATAAAAGAACATAAAAACGAAAACCTTCTTAGAAAGGGCTATTTTAATAAATCTAGAATTAGTCAACACGTCAATGTAAGTATCATTGACATATACACAAAATATATTTGCTTTTTATCTTTTGAGTATGTATAAAAATTAATATAATTTATTTTTTTAGATTCGTTTTGAAAACGGGAGGAGAAGACCTCCCGAAACGTTTCTTACCCAGTGATTTTTTATTTACATAAGAGCAGTTATTTTTTTACATCATGGCGAAAAACCCAAAAAAAAAGAAAAAATATCTTAGACAGGGTATCGTCCTCATATTGAATCATCAACCGAGTTAATATTTCAAATGGTTTAACACCTTTCTTGGTTAAAAACTTTATTATAACCGGTTGCGCAACGGGTGGAAACTGTTGCTCACTCATGGCTGTACTGACAAAAGAATTCAGTGAGATAGCTCACCAAGCGTTTCCCACACTCCTAATACATTGCACTGCAACGACCTAGTCTGACAGCTCGTTCATTGGCTGAGGAAAGTAACTGTAAAATTTCGGTTTATATTTGATTCACAAATCAAATTGATTCAGTTATCTAACATTTTTTGCAGACTTCGAAACAGTTTTTATACTCGATTTTTGGTATTTTCGTTTAAGGCGGTTAACCCTGATGGCTTCTATGGATTCAAAACGGCATTCACGTGGTTTCCTTCATCGATGAACAGGAAAAAGTCACACGGTGCCACATCTGGTGCATATGGTGCTTGTAGAATGCTGTTTATTTGATTTTTAGCGAAAAATTAACATTGAAAACAATGAAATGTCACAAATCTGAATGTTAATATCTACATTGTCTCTAATACTTAATCAGCGATTGCTCAGTATATAGATCCTTAATTCTGATAATGTTTTCATTCCTGGTTGACATTGAAGGTCTTTTTGAAGGAGATTTATCTTCAACTGCTTTTCTACCGCCACTAAAGTTTTAACACTACTTGTAAATCTTGTTTTTTAGACATAGCTTCATCGTCGTAATACTTTCTTAAGATTTTTAATTCAGCAGCACAAGATATTTTGTTTTTTAGAAAAAATTATTGTAAATCTATTTTAAAAAATCGTCGACAAATATTTTTAACACTTAAAAAAGACGAGATAATTTCTAACTTAACATGACATGAAACTTTTGTCAGATATCAAGTATAGTCAGACGAACTTCAAAAACAAATGGCTCTATCGATTACGTAAAAGCCCACGAATTTTTAAAACAAGAACCACCTTTCCCTTTTTGATTACAGTATTATTTTACTTTTTCTTTATAATAGAAATAACTATAATATATTAAATGGCTTAATTCAATGCTCCATTCGGTTTGAAAAATATTGAAACAATGTACCAAACCACCCTGATAATATACTAGAGAAAATGAGATTCTAATGTGAGTTAAATTTGCCATACAATTCTCCGAATCGTAACAAAGCGACAAAAATTGCATCTAAATATGAATGACTGATGATACCAATCTTATGGAAACGAAGCGAAACGTGTGTCATATGGAAAGTGCAACGGATTTCCGGTCTTATGCACGTCATAGTAGGTACGTTCCAGTTCGGCGCCCACCATACAAAATCAACAATTGAAAAATTACGCGGCCGGAGTGCACGGTTGTTTTGGTAGCAAGGTGGATATTAAAATTAAATTGATACCTGTTAGGGCGATTTTCTTTTCCTGCGTGCAGTTTAGCTTCGATTCTATTTTTTTTTTGTTCGATTAGTATATATAGGTAATGTCGTAGGAGTCTAGACAGGAAACTACTGAGAAACCATACAGTTAACAGTTACAGTTATTACTAATACACATCATAATTTGTTTAAATATTCCACAATGCATTAATGGGACGAATCATATATTGTTCTATCTTTATAATCTATATTTCATGATTTACCTTTTTTTGAATAATTAATTATTTCAACGAAGGAAATAGATAACGTCCACAAATTATTTATTTTTGTTCACAACTATATTCAATCTTGTGAATATCTTTATAACAAAATTTTTACATTTCAATTTAAAATTTTATGAACAGAAAATAATCACATGAACCGAAATCGGGCAAATAAATGCTTTATAAAATTATATTAATAATGTGAATGCATATTTGATGCGACTCGTATGATTCTAAAGAAATTTCGATTTCCTTTTAAGTCTATAAATTTCTCCTTGTTTTACATTTTATGTTTTTTTTTACAACATTTTAGCACCACATGTATACAACCGCCCAATCTTACTTTTATGTTATCAAAACAAATAATAAATATTCATGGGACACATGTTAAATTGGGTATTTTTAGAATTAATATAGAATTTTTTAAAGGTAATATGACGAATAATTAAAAAAAATATATATTTTTTGCAGTAAACAATTGAATTGATTAAAAAAATCTGACAAACCACAGAAATATCCTTACTATATAGAACCATAAGGAGATTTTGTAATTATAATATAAATAATCATAAATATTGTCATATCAGAGACAGACTTATGGGCAACCAGTAATTATTTTCGTATATGTCAGTCAATATGGAAAGTATTAGGCACTATATGACCAGTGGTAGTATTTATAAGCAACCAGTAATACAGTGTATAAATTAGTTTACTAAAACTCAGATTTATTACCAAATAGTAAGTGATGCTTAGTGGTAAATCTGTTTAGTTTAGTGTTTCATACGAAATAATCTAATAGATTAATTGAATTTATTTACACATGAATACATATCTTCGTTTTTACAATAGATCTCCCAAACTATCCATTTTCTCACTTTAAAAAATCATTGTATTAAATCCTATCAACGCGTCATAAAAGCAATTACTTTTCAAAGAGAAAGCCCAAAGTTTATTTTTATAGTTGAGTTATGGCAGTCAGATGAATATTTATATAATTTAGCAAATGTTCAATTCGTTTTTGTTAGGAGAGAATGCAACCAATAATACACTTAATATTTTATTTTATCTAATAAATGCTTTTTTTATAATAAATATTAATATGGAATACGTATTTGTATATTAAATATATTCATTTCATAAAACAGTTACAGTTGTCAAAGTACAATCATGGTTAAAAAAAAATAGGAAGTATATAAGTATTCTTCTTGACTCGTACAATATAGGCAACTAATGTAACTATTACCATTAGCGGGTATACATATGCAACCATTGGGATAGTATTTCTTATTGTTATTCAGTTCAAATATTTAATTTTAATTATTTCCATGCTGTTTCGTAGATAAGTAAAGTGGATTCAACAAAGAAATCAAAATATTATCAAACCATTAAAATCTAACATTAACCAGACGTAAATTACCCTGTAATTGTATTTTAAATGCACTATAATGACTCAAAAAAAATGAGCATAATGGTACTTTCCTCGTACGAATAGAACAAAAATATTATCAACATCGAAAACTGGGTCGCGTAGCTTTCATCCATCATGAAATTAAATAAATACATTTTAACGTTTTCTTTTGTTTATTTGATTTTCCTCGGAAATACATTTTACGTTGGTATTCGCTTGACCTGATTTTATAATTTTTAATTTGCTTCACCTCGGAAAAATCAATCTAAAATTTAATTGCGATTATGAATCATTATGTTAAGTTTGGTACTAAGTCTGATGTCCTTCTAACTTAATGGTTTTGATCGTTTTCAAATTTCTGAGTGATATTTGTTGTTTGTTCCTCTTCAGATGTTTATATAAAGTGGCTAAATCTTTGGTAAAATGATTTAAGCATCTTCTGATGGACTTAACATGGTTAGGAGCTATTAAATATCTGATCCGATATTTAATAATCTCTTAAGGCTGCTGACTTTGTCTTGTGAAAAATTTCTTTGAGTTAACTCATTGTCAAGTCCAACTGATTCCCGCATTTTTTTGCTTTTCTAGTACTGAGTAGGCCAGCGAGTGGAAAGTTTCAACGCAAAAACATCCATGAGGGAACATGGATCTCACCTGATGGGCATGCAGGAATTATGTAGATTATGTCATGATAGATGGCAGATAGATAATAGATTATATATATAATATGCTCTGTGTCATAGAAATAGGAACCAAGACAAAAAAATACCACATTGAGAGATTAAAAATAGAGGAAAGCGCTAAGAAGCTTAACAATAGTTCAATTGTTCATAGTCCATCAAATAATGGAGAAAACAACCGAATATCATAACCCTTAACGTCCACTCTTATTCTCAACTGTGAGTTCATATGGAAACCTACGACTTTCTTTTAGAATTTTTCCCTAGCTTGTGTAAAAGAGTTCCTGCCCGAGCTCTAGAAGCGTAAAGGGAAAATTCTTCTAGCAGTGTTTCTAATTCTTCATCCTTCACTTTCTTAGTTATCTCGGACGTTCTGCATCGTTTAAGTCAAATTTTTCTGTTTGGAATTGCTGGAACCACCTCGTGCAAGTACTGTATGAAACATTATCACTCAAAGCCCACAAATTATGTCCTGAGTTTCAGCAGTATTTTTTATTTCGATTGAAGGGCAAAAAGAAGGCAGTGCATCGATACTGCTCTTCGAACGACATCGCGTATACGTCTTATTAACAAACGTCAGTGTGTACGTTAAGCCGGGTCCACACCTATAAACAGTTTTGTTGGTGCTTAAGCTAAACATGGAGGTTATAATCACTGTTGAATACTCAAACAACAGATTCGTTTCGTCAGTTGTTTATTGTAGTCTATAAACAGGGATGGAATTAGACAAGGAATAAAGAGAGATATACTTTGTTTTGATATCTTAAAGAGGTATTGAAGGCTACTCGAGAATTTTTTCTTAAAAAAAAACACGTTTAATTTGAGAGAAAGGTAAAAAAATGGTTTATTCGAAGTATGCGCCATCGCTAGCTGCACATTTTTCTCATTTCTCTGGCAATTTGTCGATGCCCTCCCAGAAAAACCGTACATCTTTGGAGGTGGTTCAGTCATCAAGCCATTTTCGACGTAATTGTTGAAATGTTTGATGGAAAGTGAGAGATATCGATGAAAACAAGTGATAGTCGAAAGGGGCCAAGTGTGGTGAGTACGGCGGGTGGGGCAAGAGTTCCCAGCGAAGTGCAGAAATGGTGTCTCTGGCCGCTCTCGCTATGTGTGTTGAGGCGTTCTCGTGCTGCAAAATCAGTTTTCCGTGTCTTGTAGCTCATTCTGGTCGCTTTTTAATAAATGCATGGTTGAAACTGATCATTTGTTGACGGTGGTGAACGGTATTAACTGTTTTACTTGGTTTCAGATGATACACGATACCCTTCTGATCCCACCAAATGAGCAGCATTGTGGTTTTCCAAAGCAATTCGGTTTTGCGGTCGATGTTGATGGTTGTCCTAGGTCAACCCATGATTTTTTGCTTTTTGGATTCTTGAAATCCAATATCCAATTTTCGTCTTCTGTCAATGTCGATCCAGTTAAAAGTATTTTTCATGTCGAGAAAGCAAAACTTCGCACACCGTTATTCGTTTTTTCGACTATCTATCATTCAGCTGATGTGGTACCCATTTTCTTGCTTCCTGGATCTTTCCCATGGCGTGAAGATGATCACAAATGGTTCGGCGACCAACATTTAACCTCTCTGCCATTTGTTGTTGAGTTTGCAAATTGTTTTCTCCCCACAATGCTTGCAATTCCACATCTTCAAACATTTTCGGTTGACCAAGGCGTTTTTTTGTCTTTCAAGTCGAAATCAGGACTTTTGAAGCGTCGAAAAAAACGCCCACAAACGTCTTGCCTTGGAGCATTGTCAACGTTAGTTCTCATAAGTATACGATAGCTTTCATTCGGGTTTTTCTTTTGATTGGACAAAAAAAGCAATAGGTGTGACAAATACTTTTTATTTGTCTCGAAACTCGACACCACACGAAAAACCACTGTGCTCGAAATCGTTTAAACATCCATGGCGTTTTGAAAGGTACTGCCTTAGCAACAAAATGAAATAAGAGGTTAGACTTCTATAGACGTTAGACTGTGGACCGACCCATGTGAATTAGGAATTATTAATCGCCAGACCTGGTAGGAATCTCCTATTGCAAGAAATAGTGATGTCAAGCCAATTTTTCATTTACAGATATGGATTCTCTAAATGTAGTGTTCTGTTTTTCAATATTTGGTCCGATCAAGTTCATAAAATATTCTAAATATTTTTCAAATATATGTAAAGAATGTTAAATGACCTTAGTTGGTGAGCGCCAGCTTCATATCTTCTTTCTTTCGTTTTAGTAAATCCCACTAAATAATAAAAGCTGCACGCTTTGTCCTTGATTCAGACCTGATGAACTCACTGGTCAACTTCTTGTGAATGTAATTGGCCACTATAACTTAATGAGGAGTTAGGATAGAAGTGCATTCGTGCAGCACAAACAGGAAAGCGTCCACATCGAGAACTGAACGGGGCGCAAATCCTTTGATGTTCGTCAAAAACCCGACTCGGCCCGGAGCGTGTGCATTGAATGTTCAATTGAATAAATTCTTGTATGCGGTGTCACATCCACATCTACGAAAATTCCCGCGCATGCTCAAATATATATGCTGTGCGTCGTATTCGCCGAAAATTTTTAAATATGTGGACCGGACATTGTTTTCGGCGGGAAAAAATCTGATTCGAATAGGTTGTGTAGTCGATAATACCACCTTGATCAAAAAGTTCTCGGAATGACCACTGTGTGCCGCCCTCACTCACCCGAATGGAGTTCTGTCTTTTTTTGCTATCATTGATATTCCCACCAAATTTGAGCGTCATAAAGTTACGCCGTTTTGAGTATATCTGCATCTGTCCCTGTTTTCGATTTTTACAATATTAAAATAAATTGATAGTTTGGTTTATGGTTTACGATATAGACCAAACCATAAACTTTTTAATCAAGGTGATATTCTATTTTGAATTTTTAAAATGATTTCAAATGTGCCTTATCGATTGTTTCCGAGTACAATATCCGTAGAAATATTCGATGCACTTGGTATGTCATCGACGCAGAATTAATTTTGCGAGAAAATGTTGAATGTTTGGACAATGGTTCTTAATTTATATTATTGCCCTTGAACAATCCATATAAAGTTAAAACGAATACAAAACAATTACCGATACGTACCAGTATTTGCGCATTTGCATTAATATACAGGGGCATTCGTAAACGTTTCTAATAAAAATTTCGTACGCAACTTAGAATACGTAGAAAACTAAGGAGGAAAAAAAGTAGATAAAAAAAATATTTTGCAATCTATAGATTTTTTTGTCGTTTTTCGAAATCGTCTCAATGGCCCCCGTCACGGCTTCTTGAACTTGTGTAATACTGTCATAAAACACTTCATTCATGGCCAGTTTTAGTTTCGGGAACAGAAAATAGTCACACGGAGATAAATCAGGCGATGTTGATGATGTTTTTTGACCAAAAATCTTGGTCCTCATTTAAATCGCGAGGAGCAAATCGAGTCCAGTCTTTCTGTTTGTTTAAATCCTTTGTCGTAATTTCATGAGTCATGTCTTTGGTATTTAATTCCTTTGCTAGCCCTCTCACACTCGAATTCGCATCGTTCTACTAAATCATAGCGATATTTGGCTGGTCTGGTTTTGAGTTGTCTTCCAAACCAACACGACCGCCCTGAAATTGCTTATACCACTCGCAACACACGCGTACGGAATAAGCAATCATCACCTTAAACTTTTTTCATTAATTCAAATGTGCCTGTAAAAGTTTTAATAAACTTGAAAAAAAAATTATTAGCTCTTTGTTTCATCATGTTTTTTGTGACGAGGTGACAAAAGGTACTGTCACTTTAAACGTCAGAACTGGACAATCCGACAAGTCAGATTATAAAATAATACTTCTTGAAATAACAATATGAAATGAAAAAAATTATTTGGGACACTTAAAAAAGTGTCTAAAAATGGAGAAAAAAATCTTTCAGTATTTTGTACTGTATCCATTATTATTTATGACATCCTGCAATCATCTCAGCATTCGCCTTCACCCAACTGTCCCCACGAACCGTTATGTATCTCTCGGGACCGGTTTCTAACCTTTCAGCCGTCATCAGCCGAGCTCGAGACGAACGCAAGGAAAGCAGTTGGGAGAGACGATCGGGGCCAGGCCACGTCAACTGGCTATTTTGATGACGGGTCGTGATAGCACACAACTAACGCCATCATCCGTCGAATGCTGGTAGCAGTGAGGACTGCTCGTGACATTCTGCCTGGAACCTCGGGTATAGTACCAGGTATGCCCACAAGGTAGCGTAACGGAACCGTGGAGGGAAATATTATAGAAATCTTTCACTCTTTCTCCACGTTCGTCCGGAGCTCGACTGATGACGGCTGAAAGGCTAGAAACCGGTCCCGAGAGACACATGACGGCTCGTGGGGACAGTTGGGCGAAGGCAATCGGTAGCATCACGTGGAGAAAGGGTGAAAGGTTTCTGTAATATTTACCTCCACGGTTCCGTTACGCTACCTTGTGGGCATACCTGGTACTATACCCGAGATTCCAGGCCGAATGTTACGAGCAGTCCTGACTGCTACGAGTATTCGCCGTATGATGGCATGAGTTGTGTGCTATACGACCCGTCATCAAAATGGCCAATTGACATGACCTGGCCCCGATCGTCTTTCCCAACTGCTTTCATTGTGTTCGTCTGGAGCTCGGCTGATGACGGCTGAAAAGCTAGAAACCGATCCCGAAAGATACATGATGGCTCGTGAGGACGGTTGGGCGAAGGCGATCAGTGGCGCCACTTGGAGAAAGGGTGAAAGATTTCAGTAATATTTCCCTCCACGGTTCCGTTACGCTACCTTGTGGGTATATATAGCATTCCGACTCATTTTTTTGTTTTCTTTCTGATCTTCCACACCTCTCTCATTCTCTCCCCATGGATCCTCTTTCCTCCATCCACCTTGTCCTCGATGTCCTTGAAACTTCGCTCTCTGATGCGACGTTCCACATATGTATTTTGTTTCTGTACTTGCTTCTGTCGTCAATTTCTGTCGGATCCATTTGTGCCCTTCCCAGATCAGTTCTGACTTGTACGATCCAAAGTACTGTTGCCTTGACCCTTGTATATATATCATCATACTGATATGCCATGCGATTTCAACCTTCTTTTTTTAATGTCCGCCACTACGTTGGATATTCTGTCTGTGGTGTTCCTGGAATATAGTCTGTATCCTTCCTGTGTTAGTTTTGGGCCGAGAATTTTCCTCATAATTTTGCCTTCTTCTTTTAGTATGTTTTCTATGCCGCTTTTTTTGTGGAGTGTAAGTGTCTCGCTTGCGTATAGTACCTCTGGTTTGATTACTGTGTTGTAGTGTCTTATTTGTGTGTGTGTGGATATGCATTTCTTATTGTAGATATTGTGTGTCTTGCCGTATGCCGTCTTCATCTTCTGTAATCGAGTCTTCTGTGCTATCTTCTCTCCTCCTCTGGGTGACCCTTTTTATCTTGCCCTATTTGGTGTTCAAATTTTAGACATCTAATTTTGAGCAAAATAATTCGGTCTTTTGTAGGCCAACTTTGTCTGCACATTCCTTGAGGATTTCTATTTGTTAGGTTGCCCATTTTTCATTGTCTGCGAGTATGGCTAGGTCGTCCGCGAAGGCTAGGCATGAGATTTCTATATTGTTTTTGGTTCGTCCGAGTCGTATTGGTTTCCAGTGTCCTTGATTTTTCGGTTCCTTTTCCCATTCCCTTATGACTTTGTCCAGGACCAGGTTGAAGAGAACTTCACTTGAACATCATGGATCTCTCTTTGTTGTGGGTATAAGATCACATCATATCTTTGTCCATTCCGAGAATAATACAGTTTTTAAAGAATTTATTATACAACTGATTTTTTTCTCACTTTTTAAATCACTCAGTGCCATAAGTTTTCAACTAAGATTAATATCCGGTGATTGGGGAGTTGTAATCAGCCTTATTCTGACATTATAGAGTATAAGATAGAAAACAAAGACCGAGTTTTCTTAATCTTGTGGCTATTATCATGAAGTACAGGGTCATTCAGCAAACAACATTTTTTTTCTTTTAATTTAATTTAGAAGTTGTATATGTTTAATTTAGAAGTACTGCAGCATACGACTGCCTCCGCACTTCATTTACCTCTATACAGAGCTAATCTTAAAAGGCAAGTTTTTATACTTAAAACCGTTTGACTGTGTTTATAAGTAGTTCAAATGTTCTAAATCTGGTGAATATGATAGGTATAAGGTTATTCAATCAACATGTTTTGTTTATCAGCTGTTATTTAGATTTCTAAAATAATATTCGTGTTGTTTTACAAATTGTTATAGTATGGTTAATTCGGAGATTTATTCTTATAAACTAAACTCCTCGATGTTAAACATATTAATTATACCAGCAACTTTTACGCGGTCGTCTGGTTATATCGTAATGATGATAATCTGGTTGCCTACCTTCATATTTCAAATAATACTAACTATAAACCACACTAAGCAGGGATTTTTGAGGGATGCAAGGATGGTTGGATAATCTTCTTTGGATTTTCTTCAGCCCATATTATGGCAATGTTCTTCGTTTACGTTTCCCTTTTTAAAGAAAATTCTAAAGATAAAAAAAAATAAGAATGAATATTTTGTTGAATGCCTGCCAAGAATTGGTTCTTTACCGAACGACCCTATACAAGATATATTCAGATATGCGATCAAAATAAATACGTCTGTTTGTAATTGGCAAAAGTGGTGTTCTATTTTTTAAAAAATTGCGTTTGCGATTCTTTACACAGAATATAACCCAAATCGTTACGAAATTAATTTAGTAAAACGCAACTTGGAATTGTATACGTTCAAATTTATTTTGTTTCATTCAAAATAACGTCCCGTTGCCAGATATTTATTTTAACATTTTTTCTAACCTTAAACTACCTACAACGATCGTTCGAAAAGTTCTCTGTATGATCAAAAAAAAAACACAAGATCTTTGACATAAAAAAATTATCGTAGTCACCTCTTTAATTTAATATATTTGACCAACTTTTTAAAAGCTTCAGATTTGTCTCAGATTTGACTTAATTATTTAAAGCGAATGTTCGTCTAGCAAATCATTTTTTCAGATATGGTAATAGGAAATAGTCGCTGGTAAATAAATCTGGTGAATACAGTGTATGTGGAAGCACTTCGATGAGTAGGTCGTGGCATTTTGTAGCAACAACCAGAAAGGTGCATGCATGCGCATTATTGTGATGAAAGGGCACTTTATTTTGTGGTGTTGTGGAGGTTTAACCTGAATACTACCCTTCAATTGGTGCATTAGTGAAGCGTAATACTCCTGGTGTAGTCTCCTGTTTTTTATCAGGTAATCTATGAGTATCGCACTACGAGAATTCAAGAAAACCGTAGCCAGGATTTTTTCTACAGAGGAAACCCTTTTTCCGCTTTTTTGGCACCATTTCAGTTGCCCCTATCCATTATTTGCACTCCGGCTTCGTCTCCGCCATTTGATAATGAATAAAAAATAAAAATAAGTCTAAACACAGTTGAGAATCGTTCATTCGAATGAGTCTTTAATTGACTGTTATCAAGCGCGGCACCCATCGAGCAGAAAGTGTTTTCATGCCTAAAACATCGTATCAAATGTAGTGCACACAATTTACAATGTCAGCAAACTCGTATACCTTCAGCCAGCGATAATTTATTGCAACGTAGATTTTTGGGACGATTTTATCGCTGGTAGTGATTTTTGGGCGACGCAAAAACATTTATCCCCTTCAGTGGATTATGTTGAAATTTAGCAGCCCATTTTTTCGAACGAAGGGAAATAATCGTTTAAAATGGAATCTAATTCTTTTTTTTATGCTCGTTGGGATTAAACTTCCAAAACAAGCAAGTAATTGAACGTTCGAAACTTCGCAGCACGCCATCTAACAAATCATACTTGACAAATATCGTAGTCATTTGGTCATATTTGAGCCATCTCTGTGTCGGGCCAAGAACTTTTGGCTATACACTTGTCACATCATCAGTTCACAAGAAACTGATCCAATGTCAATATTACCGATAAAACAAAGTAATAACTGTCTCGACGCGTTGAAAATATAACACACCATGTGGGTGAGGACTTAACATATGTACCAACATGCGCCAGTTTCTTTGATATAGGACAGAAAACCGCCAACCCATCGGCAATTGGCCAATGCAAATGCCAGCGCCTTCCTAAGTGCTAAATTTACTATCCACACATTGGCCAAGTGACGCTTGCCATATCGTGTGGCCAATGTGTTAGAGTTTGTAGGATGGTGTTTTTAAAGTTTTGGTAAAAAAGCAAAAATAAGTATGAGATAGAGCTTAATGATTGCCCCAAAATCGAATGGCACAAACCAAATGTTATTTCTCTATCTCTCAACTCTATCTCCAATTGTTACTAGTTGAGCACAGAATGGCAGAAGTGACTTTATCAGTTGACGTGAAAGATTCTCAGAGGGATATTAGTTTTTAATGCGTTCTTTTTCTTTTTTAACCATACTGAGTTAAGATGTTTAGGATCATTCTGTTTTTGAATTATTGATATGTATCGAGTTATCCAAAATATTCCTACGGATTGTAAACAAAAAAAAATATGTTGGATTAGTAGTATACAAATATTACTGTTAGTAGATTAGTAGTGGATTAGTAGATCGGCTACAGGTACGCAGTTGAAGAAAAACGACCTGAATTAGCAAACAAGAAAGGCATTCATTATGACAATTGTCGAATAAACGTTTCATCAGGACCCAGCAAAAATTGGTGAGATTCAATTAGGTATGTCCACACTTGTTCAACTTTTGGTCGTCAAGACGTTGAAAGGTTGTACTCATGCCGTTTTGAACGAGATGAATGCAAGGATGCAAGGAAAAATGATGACGCACGAATAGTTGCAAAGGTATATGCCCATGTTGGCTATATTGCGCTTTCGCTTTCAACTTCTTGATATAATCTACAAATTTTTGCAATAGTTTACAAATTTAATTTAAACTGAAGTATAATTTTATTAAATTAAATAAATATATTAAATTATACAGGGGGTCCGGAAATAACGTCGAAATATTTTGACATGTGACTTTAGGGATTAAAACATAAAAAAAGTTCCTATAAACATACCCCAAAAATTGCTTCTTAAAGGGGCTAGAGGCCCTTAGAGGGGGAACTCTGAAGATGATTTTTTCACAATATTTTCGAAACAGTTTAGGCTAAAGTCGTCAAATTCGGTACTTCAATAAGTTGGAATGGAAAAACGTTTTGTTGTGTTAATTGAATATTTTAGTCAGGGGCATTACATACAGGACCGTCTCCAACTTTTTTGTTTGAAATATTTTTAAATTTTTTAAATCAAATTATCGAATCGCGAAGATTTGTAGGTAAAACAGGTCCTCTTATTTCATCTCGTTAGGCTAGACTGTTTTACAGAAAACTAACTTTTTCTAAATCGATGCACGATTACATGGATATCGAAATGCATCTTAATAATCAAGTAGGCGGGTATCACTGTTAATCTTTGTCTTTGATGTTTCGTAAAACTGGACTGTTTACGCAATAAAGTCTAGATTTTTAATTTTTAAACTGCAAAATGGTCCATTATTCCTTCGAAGAAATGACGAATTTGAATTTTATGTACGGGAAGGCGAATGGGAACGCGTGTGATGCTAGAAGATTGTATGCAAGTGCTTTTCCCGGAAGAGTAATTTCTTCTACAGAAACTTCCTTCTACAGAAACATTTACAAACCTGTATAGAAAATTATGATAAAATCTTTCATGCTTTCTTAATATGACTGTGGAGAAAGCCGGATCACCAGAACTGTAGAAAATGAAGAACGAGTTTTAGAAAATGTAGAGGAAAATCCAGGAATAAGTGTCAGACGAATTGCTGTTCAAGAAAGCATTCCTAAAAGTACTGTGTGGGAGTGCTTCATCCATATCATTTGCATACTAGGGAATTTTTTGATTGGACCATTTGTACTTCCCAACCGTTTAAATGGACAATAGCAAATGTAAGAGCGCATTTAGATCGGTTATATCCAGAACGATGGATGGGTCCTGGTGGACCAGTGCATCGGCCACCACGTTGTCCAGATTTAAATAATCTCGAACTTTATGTTTGTGCTATCCCGACTAGCACTGTAGAGGAATTGCAGCAACGTGTATTTACTGTTTGTGATTTTAAGAAAAATAAGCCTGGTATTTTCGGCAGGGTAAGATCTTCTATGAAGAAAAAATTAGAGGGTGCAGTGAGATGAATAGAAGTCATTTTCAACATCTGTTGTTAATAAGTGCTAAATCCTTTAATTAGTTTTGTTATTGTTGTTTTTTACCTAAAAATATTTGCGATTCAATAATTTTATTTAAAATATTCAAAATATTACAAACAAAAGAGTTATGGCAGCATTTACCAAGTAGACGCCCCTGTATGTAGCGCCCCTGATTAATATATTTGATTATTAACACAAAAAACGTTTTTCCATTCCAACTTATTGAAGTATACTGAATTTCATGACTTTAGCATAAACCGTTTCGAAAATATTGGTAAAAAACCATCTTCAGAGTCCCCTCTTTAAGGGGCTTTAGCCCCTTTAAGAAGCAATTTTTGATATTTAAGAAGAAAAAAATAAATATATAATTTTAAAAATAATATTTTTTTTTTTGGGAAACTCCAGGGCACAGGCGAAACCACAACAGAAATGCTGAATTGTTTTGGAGAAATACGAAATGGAGAACTTTTGTCACTACTAAGTGATATCATAATAGAAAAGAAAGTACCATCAGACTAGAATATGGGTATAATATTGCCCTTATTTAAAAAAGGAGATATCTAAGAATGTAAAAACTAGAGGGATCACACTAACAAGTTTACCTGGAAAAATATTTACCCGAATAATACAGTATAGTCTGAGAAAAAAATTAGAAGCAACAAAATTAGATGAACATGGTTTTAGAAAGGGTAGAAGCATCTAATATCTGATATTTATAATTAGACAACTAGGAGAAAATATGTTAAGAAAAGAAACAGAAATCCATATTTGTTTCATTGACCCCAAAAAAACATTTGATAGAGTAAAAAGAAGGGATGGCTGGAAAAGTCTAAAGAGAAGCGGAGTAAAAGAGGGAGTAATAGAAATTATTAAGGCCTTATACAACAACAACAAGAATAAAGTAAGAAGGTGTAACGATGAATCCACAAATTTAAGACAGGAATAGGTCTAAGACGTATTGAGTCTACTGTTATTTTTGATAGTTATTGACGATGTTGTAAAAAATAGCAAAGCAAAATGTAAGAATACAAACGGTTTCAGAAAAATGAAAACAGTGACAACATAAGAATTACTGTTCGCTGATGATATGGCCCTAATGCCAGACTATGAAGAAAAACTACAACATAACTTAGCGATATATAACGAAAAGCTATGAAAAGTAAACATGGAAATAAATATTGACAAAAGTTAAACAATGGTATCTGCAGGGACAAAAGTTAAACATAAAATTGTACTCGATAGGAAGGTAATGTGAAAACTATAAGTATTTAGGCACAATAATAGAAGATAATGGAAAATGGACGATGAAATGACTAAAAAGAAAATTCCTAGGAAAAAAAGAGACACCGAAAAAAGTAAAAACGCAGGAGTATCAGAAAGTTGTGAGACCATCAATGATATATGGCAGCGAATCTTGGACAGAGACAAAAGTAGAATTACAGCCGCAGAAAAAAAACGCAAAATAGAGGGAATTACAAAGGATAGAGTGAGAAATACGAGAGTAATAGAACAACTCGAAACGAAACCAATAGAAAGAGCTATAAAAGAAAGACTGAACCAAACTGACTGTTCAAAACTGAGATTGGAAAAAAGTTCGACAAGCAACAGAAAAACGAGGAATTCATTAGAAGGAGGCTAGAAAATTAACACTTGACAGGAACTCAAGGAGGGTAAAAAATTTATGAAATACCATCATACTGAAAAGTAAACTGTCAGTCTTATAACAGACTTTTAGATTAAATAAAATAAAAAGTAATATTTTTTTAGTATATATTTTCATGTAGTAAATTGTAGAAATAATTCTAAATATTCCTGTGTTTATACAGATTTTCTGTATGTTTCCCCTATTTTCCGTGGTCTTATCAACACCAGCTCAGCAGCACTCATACCGGCTAACATGACAATATCAGATGTATTCAAAACTGAAATTGCAGGTACTTGAGACAGTGGGTACTTACAAAATAAAATGTTTTTAAAAAATCGTCTTTACTGAATTCGCCAGAAAAGTTGAACGAAACTGACGCAAACCACATATGGACAGGAAGGAGGTATGCGTCTTACTCTATGCTACGATGCATTGGCTAACGCTTGCAATAACGCAAACTGAAAGACACGCTGAAACTCAAATTGAACGGAAAAGTTCAACAGGTGTGGACATACCAATCAATGTTTTGCCCCATCCACCTTACTCACTGGACATCTCACCATCGGACTACGATCTGTTCCGGTTCATCCAAAATTGTTTAAATGGAAAAATGTTCTAAAATGGAGGAAGATAATATACAAAATAAATATTATCTTTTTTTTAAACACCCTACGAACTTTCCAGGGAACCCTACAATTTAATATAATGATATTTCGCTTATAGTTTAAAGTTCAATTTGAATTTTGGTGTTGAATTTGGTGTGGTGTTTTGGTGTGAAATACTAAACTTGAAGAGATTTACCACTAAACACTAAATCACTTTTTTTGAACTGCTCGACGCACGTTTCGCTAACCATGTTAGCATCATCAGGAGATGATTTAATCTATTAATTAAATCATCAAAATCTTAATCAAAAAAGTGATTTGGTGTTTAGTGGTAAATCTCTTCAAGTTTAGTATAGTTTAAAGTCTTTATAATATGCAAAACATACATTAAAGAATTACTTCACTTTATTAATTAATAATTATACACCCTGTATAATGTCGACAATAAACCATGATAATGGCAATTAAAAATCATTTTTAACAATTTTTATGTGTGGCCTTTTTGCCTTTTTATTTTATTTCGCAACAATCATTATCTCGACCCATTTTATTTTTCTACGTTTTATTCTCGAGGCCTATTATCGTATCTCTTCGGCCGTATATCTTCAATAACGCAATCATAAACGTTTGTGCTGTACAGTCTATTGCTGTATTGATTTCTTTGTTTCTTTTTCAGACGATGTTTCAAAGTTTGGCTAGTTTTCTTCTGGGGGGTACCGGTACAACTGGAGGGGTTAACAATGGCGACGATACTCACAGGGTAAGTAGTATGTCTTTTTACATTATATGTTTGTTAGTTTAGATTGTGTGTGTTAGTTTAGATTGTGTATGCTGATTTCGAAATTTTAATACCATTTAATACCATTGTTAGCATTTTAGCTGTTAGATGATTTAATCTGCTAATAGATTAATTCATCTCCTGATGATGCTAACATGGTTAGCGAAACGCGCGTCTAGCAGTTCAAAAAAAGTGATTCGGTGTTTAGTGGTAAATCTCTTCAAGTTTACCATTGTTTGTGTTATATAGTGCCTTCATTTAATCCTGTAACCCAAATGACTAATGATTTATTTATTTAATACTTATGAATTTCAATGTTCAATTATTTAAAGGTTGTATCATTTTTCCCCAAAAATATTACTAAAATTTCTCCTAAATGTGTCATAATAAAACAATGGGTAAGATTAGTTTCTATGCTTCCCTAGCAACAATTTTTTTTAAACGCCTCTTAAACACAATTTTCGTTGTTTGCATTTCATCAACATTTTTCATAAAAAATCTACGATATGCGCTTCTCTTCTTTTTTCTTTCCACGGCATCTACTCCGATGGAGTTGTTTTAACATTTTTTTGAATTTTTAATAGGTTCAAAATAATGTAGGGCTGGTTAAAGGTTGTTTATTTTCTAGATAGATAAATTTTCTGGTAGCTTTAAAATTCTCATACATATATATATATATATATATATATATATATATATATATATATATATATATATATATATATATATATATATATATATATATATATGTGTATATATATATATATATGTATATATGTATATATATATATATATATATATATATATATATATATATATATATATATATATATATATATATATATATATAATGTATATATATACATATATGTATATATACATATAATATTGTGAATATCTGTAACTATTTTAAGTTTTAGGAAAAGAAAAAAATTTCATCATTATTCTGAGTCATAAGTATCGCTCATACTTTCCTAACTTAATCTTCTTAACATTTTTAATTCTACTGGCTATAAATTCGAAATAAAAGTATTATAATGAGAATTAAAGCTAACCTCAAATTCTAGGTGGCATTACGTACAACCGACCGCGATGACGGTTGGACGTTAGTTGACCGCGACTCTGAAGGCGATTCCGATGTGTTTTCGGAGGAAGACGACAACGTGAGCGAAGACGACAGCGAGGCCGAAGATGGATTACAACAGATTCAATTAGGACGCACCAGCTCCAGCGAGTCTCTGAGCCAGGGTCATAACCGAGCGATGGATGAGAGTTGGTTCATCACTCCCCCGCCTTGCTTCAGTTCACAAACAGGTACGGCTCGATATTTGTTTGTTTTTGTTATATACTTTAATGAACTATATGAGAGCATTAAAGTTACGAGTCTTCTACATTACACACGTATAACGTACCTACGGTTATAACGCGCCGAATGTCGCTTTTTTTTATACCTTCAGTGGGTAGTTACTATACTCTTACACCATATATATATATATATATATATATATATATATATATATATATATATATATATATATATATATATATATATATATATATAAACACTTTTGTTGGTTGCTTGACCGTTAAGGAGCCCCACCTATCCCTTCAACTGGATGACATATGTTTCGTCTCTCGAGGTTCAGACTCTTCAGGGCGCCGACATATACCATACCATCAAGAATAGGGAGACCCTATCCACAGCCAACAACCCATGTTTTCGCCGACCTCCCGTCGGATGGCGCATATATGTAGTGTTAGATTTTCTTGGACTACGTCCAATGAGACAGCAGCAGCTGAGTGTCATCACACCCCCAACTGTTGGGTTCCACAATCTCATGTGGAACACACAACAACCTGCGTCTTCGCCTAAATGAACACTTTTGTTGGTTGCTTGACCGGGAAGGAGCCCCACCTATCCCTTCAACTGGATGACATATGTTTCGCCTCTCGAGGTTCAGACTCTTCAGGGCGCCGACATATACCATACCATCAAGAATAGGGAGACCCTATCCACAGCCAACAACCCATGTTTTCGCCGACCTCCCGTCGGATGGCGCATATATGTAGTGTTAGATTTTCTTGGACTACGTCCAATCAGACAGCAGTAACTGAGTGTCATCACACACCCAACCGTTGGGTTCCACAATCTCATGTGGAACACACAACAACCTGCGTCTCCGCCTAAATGAACACTTTTGTTGGTTGCTTGACCGGGAAGGGGCCCCACCTATCCCTTCAACTGAATGACATATGTTTCGTCTCTCGAGGTTCAGACTCTTCAGGGCGCCGACATATACCATACCATCAACAATAGGGAGACCCTATCCACAGCCAACAACCCATGTTTTCGCCGACCTCCCGTCGGATGGCGCATATATGTAGTGTTAGACTTTCTTGGACTACGTCCAATGACCCAACGGTGGGGTGTGTGATGACACTCAGCTACTGCTCTCCGTCCGCTGTATTTTTTACATCTTACTGTTTTTTTTCCTCATATTCAAGGCACACTTTGTGAATTCCAGATTTTTCAGCCACTCTGTATACTGAAATGCTGAAACTCATGATCTAAATCCCATATCCCATAAAGTACTTTAATATATTATAATGATTTTTCTAGGTCCAGTTCAACTGCGAACATCTCCATTGGAAAACCTTCTCATTGAACACCCCTCAATGAGCGTCTACCTACGTACTGGAAACAGACAGCCTCAGCTGCGTTCTGCTACACCTTCGGACATCGCCGACAACGAATTGGAAACCGAGGAGGAGGTCATCGAGGAGGAGGAACGTCCTCAAACCATCGTCGTGGTGCGTAGGGTGGCAGCGCCACCAGCCACTCCTCTCAGGTGCAGTCGTGCACAGATGCTGCAACTCAGCGCCAGACAACACGCCAAAAACCTTCAAGCTCAGAAGGTAAAATTAGAAATTCAATATTGCTATTAAGTTTTCGAAAAATTTGGAACTTTTTGGAATTTGGAAAAGAACTCATTTACTTTCACTAGCCACGTGACTAGCGATTTATTTAAATTGTAATTTTTGATGTTGAATTATTTAAAGGTGGTATTATTTGTCACCAGAAATATTACTAAAATTTCCCCTAGATCTGTCATCAAGATTTGTTCGCCGGGTTATATTGTTGTACAATAAAACAACTTCATTTTTATTAGCTTCCATGTTTACTAAGCAACAAAAAATATTTTGAAAGCACCTTTTATACGCTTGATTATGAAAAAAAATCATTGTCGTTTTTTGCATATCATCAACAATACTGCCCATAAAAAAATCCATGACACGTGCTTCTCTTCGTCTTTTTTTCCTTTCACGGCATCTGCTTCGATAGGGTTGTTTTAAAGTATTAGCCCTCAGGAAGTCCAGACCTCAATCCGCTGGATTAGTAGCTGTGGAACGCTTTAGAGAAGAAGGTCTGCTCTAGACTTCACCAAATTAGGACAATTTGAAGACGTTAGTTTAAAAAAGGCTTCAAAGAGACTGATTCCGCTCATGAGATTTGCAAACTAGGGGGGGGAAGGGGCCGTATCAATTCGCGCCACTCAGCTTTGGCTCAAAAAGTTCTGAGAGAGACACGAGTCTTGCAAATAGGAGATGTTGACGTTTTAAGAGCAACTGTGGCTGCAAATGTAATAACAAGCTCTAGGAAACTTTCACTGGAATTAGTAGTATCCCACACTACATTAACCAGCATTTGCGAGGCATAGGAATGGTGTTAAAGAGCTGTAGAAGTATCTCTATGTACCTCAAAAATGCAAATACTTTTTTACACCCTGCATGTTCATCTATACATTTAATAATAACTGAGTTTAAATGTTATTTTTAGGTGCAAATGAAGAAATCGGCCAAACAGGCCAGCCGCGGCTACTTAGGTCGCTCAAACAAGGCTCGTGAAGCGAACGGTCGCAACTGGAACCCTCGTCGCAAGGAACGCTGCCAGGGTTCAGCCCGTTCGCATGCCAACAATAACCGCAAGTGCTAGAACGGCACTTGTCAACTGATCTCATGTGAAAAAAAAAATGAATTTAAAATTAGGATGGTTTTATTCTTATCTTATTCCGAATTGTTTTCTTCGATAGGCAACTAATCACGTAAGCTACATCCGACAAATTAACGTGCACTGTAGTGGAGAAACAGCTTGGGTGAGGAAATTATTGATGATCCATGTTTCTCCACTACTTTGAAACCAATCCGCAACGTTCGCTGAAAGAGATGGCTAAGGTTAAGAAATAAACGTTTTGAAACATCACCTTTCTAAAACAGGGTTTAATTAGTACAAAAATCCGAATGGTACATCAAAATTTATAATGGTCAACATTTTAAATTTTCTTAACTTAGCCATTACGTTTTCCTCGCTTCGGCTCTAACATCATTTTAGACTTAGAACGAGTCACGCCTATTATTGAGTTTTTACATTAAAAAAAACACTCTTTATTCAGGATCTCCAACGTTGAATTTTGACCTTGTACATTTTGTTTTGACGCAAGGGAATATAAATTAAAAAACCTTCGTCATGTTGTCTCCCAGTTGTAAATCCTGAATGAATCGCATTTTTTTCGAGTATCTGTATGGATAAAGCACATGTGATTTAAAAAAAATAAAACCAAAGCACCAGAGTGTGTTCATAAAAAAAAATAAAGAAAATGAAAAGAATTTTTAAAAAATGCATGCTGTATAAATAACTGTAATTTAGAATGTTGCGGATATATCTACTTTAAGGGTTTATAAATAATAATTGATTTTTTTATTATTATTTTCATGTTTGTTTTTGTATTATTCTGTATTTTTAAAATCTAAAAAAAAGAGATCGCTTTCATTGTATCATTTTAAAGTTCATTAGAACTGCTACATGGGGTTGAAAGTTCTCAGTGTTGTCAAATTTCTTATATTTATTCTTTTATATAATGTCGTTTTAGCTAGATATATTTCAGACAACGATTTTCTTGCTTTGATTTAATCATTCTAGCTAAATCTCTTTTCTTGACATCGTTTTTATAATTCTGAAAACAGGAGGCATTTGTTGGAAGCCAAGTCTGTAGAATACATATGGTGGAGGAGGACGCTATTCGCCATTGTTGACTTGCGAACTGGTGCATTGTCTTGAAGGTAAATCATGTGGTCGTCTTTATCTCTTGGCATCATTCAGTTTGCCCAATAATGTTCAATGTTATTTGTCAGAAATTGATTATCCCTTCTCAAGATAGTTGATGATGATCTATATTACTCAGAATGTAGCAGGCTTCACTTTCTCAGTGGACTATTGTGTTTTTGGTTGTTTTGGTCGATTTTCACCAAGATCCATTCACTGCATATTAATTTTAGGATTCTAGTATGTAGTGATGAATCCATGTTTCAACAAGGGATGAATATTTCTTTTACTATGATTTAATATCGCTGTGCAAATTATTTTCAGTATGAATGAATGTTTCAACAAGGGATGAATATTTCTTTTACTATGATTTATTATCGCTGTGAAGTACTTATTTGTTCGCCTTGTTAAATAATTGTGAGTGAACGTGGCACTCTTCTTCCTGTGGTCTACAGCCCGCCAGTGAGCTCACTTCAAACTTTCGCTTCTAACCAGATCGATGTCATCTTTTGCCAATGTTTGATCGTATTTTTGGTCTACCTCATTTTCGGTTAATTGTTTGCATTCTCCCACGTGTCTTACCTACCTGAGTCGCTGAATCCTCACATAGTCCAGATTTTTGTATAATTGCTTAGATTCGAAGTTATACCTGATCTTCGAAATTTCATCGTCTATCACATCACCAAAAATTCTTCTGAGATTTCTTCTTTAAAATACTGCAAGCATCTCTTCTGTTTTCTATCTGAGGGTCCACGTCTCGCAGCCACTGACTAACTGACCGAATTAGTGTTTTATAGATCCTAACCTTCGTGTTCCTCTGAATAAGTTTAAATCTTCGGATACAATGCAGGGAATAAGTAACTTTGTTACCGTTCATAATTTTGATATCTTCTGTGATGTTGTTTTCGTCAAGTTTGCTTCCCAGATGCGTAAATTCCTGCACAACTTCAATATTGCCATCATCAATTATCCAGTCCTGTTCTCTTCTTCGACTGGTTCTTTTGTCCATCAATTTTGTTTTGTGAGGTCAGCATGTTTGTTCACTCAGCATGTTTGAAGTTTTGCAAATATTCGTCAGCAATTTTACTTAACTACTTCAATTTAGGGTAATTTTTGTAGGTCATTTTCTATCATCTCTAATGTTGGGGCCTCTTTTTCTTTGTGTTCATCATTTTTCAAAACACTTCTTGGATAGAAGTGACCCAATAAACTAAGAGTTTCTTACGATGTATCAATGGAGGAAATCTTTCAGTCCATGTAGTGCTTAAATGTTTCTTATAGAATATTTTAAAAATACAGAATATTAGAATCGCATTACTGATGGATGAAAGAAACTGGGCATTTCATGTACCACGAACAAAATTTGGCCAGTTATATTTTGTATGTAGGTTTGAAGTAATGTGACGATTATTTTTTTTATGTTAATTTATGTAAATTTTCGATATGAGTATTAATAATCCAAAAAAAAGGAAATATTTTTATTTGATGTATCAAATTTAATTTTTTCGAACGTATCTGAAAATATCTCGACCCCGTTAACTGAATTTCTTACATAGCTACTGTATAAAATAAGTAACACACCCTGTATATTTCGTAGTTTAAAATGACCGTTCTTAATCTAAATCATTAGATTAGGTGAAAATATGAGGGAAAAATCATCATCAGAGCAATCTGTGATATGATATTTTTATAGACCAGAATATTGGGGAGGATATTTTCAGAAAACAGACACACTAATAAAATATATATATATTTATATAAATTAGTTATTAAGAACATTTGTTGCCTAGGCCATAGATTTTTATTAAAATGAAACATTATTTATCTATTTATTTATTTGTAAGAATTATCACAGGCAACAAATTTTTTTCTCTAGTGCAAGTTTTTTTTAATTAATTTTGCGTCAACCTTGAATACATTCTATTTCAGACGGGTCATTGTTTAAGAGTTTAAAGACTGTGATTGTGCTTTTCTACAAGTTGATCGCTCTTAACAAGGATCCTTTCTTTAAATAATAGAGATTTTTACAAATGACCACCATCCATACGAAGATTGAAAAAAGTACAAAAAATATCATTCAATTTCCGATTAGTTCATCATACGTTTTTGGTGTGTTAACGTTTATCGCTTTAAATATTTAACAATAACTGCCTATTTGAAGCAAATCTGCAAACCAAATCTTAACATATAGAAATTTAGAAAAAAAAAATTCTAGAGCTTATTAATACTACTAGATTCTGTTTTAGTGCAGCAACGAACAAAAACTCAGCCTTCACATTGAACTAAATATGTATTGCTTCATATTTCTTTCCTTGTAACTGTAAAATAGACTGAAAAAAAAACTTTTTGATGCACTAAAAAGAATTTTAAAAACCGCTGTTAGTACTGTTATGTAGAGAGTTGTAAAAAGTTCATGAAGTATACTTTTGGGGATTTTGAACTTTCATTTCAGGTTATTTTAAATAAAGTTGATTCAGCGTAAGTTCTACCCCATTATTCATCAAATTATCGCAAACTTTTCCTATCTTCCAAATTAATATACTAGTGCAAGTGCGATTTTCTCACAAAGTTACATAATCTCAAAACAAAAAAATGTTTGTCTGTGTTGTATGGGTATAATGTATGTCGCAACGTATGGTAATCATGTATGATGCACAATTATTCTATGATTTCTCCATTTTTTTTTTTGAAAGCTATGGATGAATGGAAATTATCCGTATGAAAACGTATCGTCTTCACATCAGGTTTCTTTTTACTGGTAAAATTTTGGATTAAAACAAAGAGGTTTAACGCTGTAGTGTGTATGAAGTTTTCTGGTAGTGTTTAGAGTTCATTTATGTATTCTCGTGAAGTAAATATGATTATGACTTAAGAATGAAATTGCGAAAATGTTATAAAAAGTTAAAAATAATAAAAACTATGTTAAATAAATTGTGTATTTTTTAAATTACCCATAATCTCTCGTCAACTGCGGTTTTATCTTGCGAAATCGCAAGACTAAATTTTCTATTGAATTATGCAGCAGCGCGGTGTTTATTAGTGCGCACAGTTTTCGTTGCAATCTCGTGTGAAGTGTTACTCGAATTTGCCAGGAATTGTTTTATTGCCCTTTTCGCATAACGCACGGCCGTTGGTTATGTATTTACATAGTTTGTATGTATCATTATTCAGACGAACTGGGTGATTAGGGGGAATCTTGTCATTTTCATGAGTTTGATTACGTAGTTATATATACATGTCCTAATTTTGAAATCTAATGGCGTCCACAGGCCAAGATTTTGTTAAAAGGAAGCGAAATTCAGTGACTCTTGATACAAAAATTCAATTGTTAAGACTGTCTTACTGCAGGGGAAAGGTATACGAGTACCACGAAAAAGTGTAAAGGGAAGGGGGGTTTCGTGCGGTACTAGTACCAGCAATAAAGTTAGGTGTTTCTCTCGACCTCTAATAATGGAAAAAGCGTTCGGAATTTGGATCGAAGATCAAACAAAAAGAAGACTGCCTCTTAGCAGCTGAATTATTCAAGAAAAACTAGACGTCTTTTCGAGAATCTAAAGTCAGATGCTATTTAACGTAACGTAACTCTTTTTGCTACATAACGTAAAAATTACTGGGGAGTCTGCTTCTGCAGATCACGAAGCGGCTAATCGGTATTCGGCTGAATTTAAACAATTGACTGAAAGCAAGAATTATCAACCAGATTAAATATTTAACTCCGATGAGAAAGGTTTATTTTGGAAGAGGATGCGTGCTCGAACATTTGTGTCTCAAACCGAAAGATCCGCACCACGATTTAAAGCTGGATAACACGATTAAAGGATAGAATTCTCTTCTCTTTTCTTCTCTCAGGAAGCCACTGCTCGTGTACAAATCTCTTAGCCTACGCCATGCTCTAAAAAATAAAAACAAAAATGATCTGTCGGTCTTTTGGAGAGCAAATCAAAAAGGTTGGGTGAGTGCAACATTATTCACAGACTGGTTTCTGAACTGCTTCGTACCCAGTGTTAGGTAATATTTGGCCTCAAAATAGTTGCCATTCAAAGCTTCACTTCTTATTGATAATATTCCCGGTCATTCTGAATCCCTAAAGTTTGCTGATCCAAACATAGAAGTTTGCTTCCTGCCTCCTAACACTACATCACTGATACAACCATTAGATCATGAACTAATAGCAGCCTTTAAAAGATATATCAAACGAACTTTCCGTTATGTTCTGTTCTGTTATGTTGAACAAAATCCTGTCCTCACTGTTACTGAGTGTTGGAACGCTTTAGAGAAGTTTAGAAGCTCTAAACTTAAATGAGTCATTATTAACTGTTTTAAATCAGACACCTTCATGTTTGCAATTAAAAGTTGATTACTTTCATTTAAGAAGTACTACTCAGTATGTACACCCGTATCAAATCCCAAATTAAAACAAGTATTCGCGAAGCGAACGAAATAATCAAATGCTCTGTACCCGTCAAATCAGCGTTTAAAACTAATTACCGATACGCTCGTTTGCAGGGAATCTACGTCCAAATCGCATGTTTTAGAAATCAGTTAAACCCCCGAATTCTAGCAACCAATAAAACATGTAACGCCAATTACGAGATTAGATGACGGTGGCGTACGGTCGCTAGAGGTAAACGTCCGACCAATGATGTAAAAATTGTGGCGAGAGGATGGAATTTTTTACCCTTATTATTTGGTGTGATGGGACATTTGGAGAGTTTAATTTTTAATGATATCTTAAAATGAGTTAAAGGAAAGAAAGTGAACGGAAATAAAATATGATGTTTTGCTCTGAAAAATTGTTTACTGTGATAAATGCTGGAGGGGCGGCGCCCCAACGCCCCCCTCACTAGCCGCCACTGACATATATGTAATGTCTTAATTATTCATACACTAGTACATACATATGTACATAGTTCACATTTTCCTGTTTTTCAGGGTAACTCCAGAAAATCCCTTGTCAACCGCGGCCATCTATCCGGAAGGGAACCCCCGCTGTTGATTACTGTACTTAAAGTTCTTTGCAACAAGGGTCAAATACCTAAAGTTCCCGAGAAAAAAAAGTAGTTATTAAATCACCAATCGAAGATCTATAAAAATATTAATCGGTTCTTATTTAACGAATAAACTAATGAACATAAATCTCCGTAAATAAGAAGCATATCACGATATGCTTCTTATTTACGGAGAAGCTCTCCAAAATTCCGAAGTGGCTAGGTTTATGGTTTATGGGTGCCGATTCCTAGAAAGGCTGCTTCCAGTTTGACAAACATTTGTCCAAGTTGCTCAAAGATTTTTGGATACGTGTGGTGTGGTTCCAAAATTTCAAGAATGAGAGCGCAGTGAGAAATTGGTCCTGAAGTCAAAGAACAAATTTTAGAAGTACGGAAATAAAATATGATGTTTTGCTCTGAAAAATTGTTTACTGTCATAAATGCTGGAGGGGCGGCGCCCCAACGTCCTCCCTCACGAGCCGCCACTGATATATATGTAATGTCTTAATTATGCACACACTAGTACATAGTTTACATTTTTCTGTTTTAAGTGTAACTCCAGAAAATCCTTTGCCAACCGCGGCCGTTTATCCGGAAGGAAACCCCCGCGGTTGATTATTGTACTTAAAGTTCTTTGCAACAAGGGTCAAACACCTAAAGTTCCCGAGAAAAAAAAGTAGTTATTAAATCACCAATCGAAGATCTATAAAAATATTAATCGGTTCTTATTTAACGAATAAACTAATGAACATAAATCTCCGTAAATAAGAAGCATATCACGATATGCTTCTTATTTACGGAGAAGCTCTCCAAAATTCCGAAGTGGCTAGGTTTATGGTTTATGGGTACCGATTCCTAGAAAGGCTGCTTCCAGTTCGACAAACATTTGTCCAAGTTGCTCAAAGACTTTTGGATACGGGTGGTGTGGTTCCAAAATTTCAAGAATGAGAGCGGCAGTGAGAAATTGGTCCTGAAGTCGAAGAACAAATTTTAGGAGTACTCGAAGTGTTGCACAACAATTTGGAGTTTCCCAATGGATTATACACAGAACAGTAAAAGCGCAATTACTCTTACTCGCTGATTTTTCACAAAGCTAAACATATTTCGGTTAATCGGTTAATCAACCGATCAAACTTCATTCACCTAGAATGGGATGGGGACCTTTGAACATTTAATTTAATAAAACAATTAACACTTTTTTTGAAAAAGCCTTAAACTTTGATAAATAAATATAACAAAACTTTTGAATCCATATGAACTTTATATGCCGTAAAACTTAAAGATTAACCTTCGTAATACAAAAATACTTATCAAACAAACACGTTTTGTAAGACACTGATAAAAACAGAGAAATATTCGAATATAACCTAATAACTACGTAGAAAATTAAAAAGATTTTACTTACAATGTTGAAGTTTCGCCAACTGTTTAATAAAAAATGTTCTGTAATTGGAATGGTTCACGTAGCAGCACTACCTGGTGTGTCGATCTTTATTTGATACTTTTTAATTAATCGAGAGCATGCATGCTGCTTTGACAACACGCGTATACTTTCACTTAGATACTATTTCCATATCTTATCCTAAACTGATAAATATATTCCAGGAACGCCGCTTTTTAAAGATAATCTGAACGAGTCAATATCAAAAGCAAAAAAGGAGACAGAACTATATTTGCAATATAATTTGGTGAGTTTTTGTAGATCCTGGCGTGAAAAAAAACGATAAATAACTTTTTTTATGCAGGATGGAATTTTAGTTGAAAATATGCACGATGTGCCTTATATCCAAGCAAAAAATTTCGGGCCTGAGATCACGGCGACTATGAGTCGAATCTGTGCTGAAATACGAACTTTAGTACCTGATAATATTCCTTGCGGTGTTCAAGTAGGTATTATTTTGTGTCAGTGTAAATTGCTAAATGGCAAAAACTATTCTGCTTTAGGTACTTTCTTGTGGAAACAGGGAGGCGTTAGCGATTGCTAAGGCCTGTTCGTTGGATTTTATTAGAGCTGAAGGTTACGTTTTTAGTCATATAGGCGATGAAGGATTTACAGATGCGAATGCAGGGTCATTGCTCAGATATCGGAAGCAAATTTGCGGTGACAATGTTCTAGTGCTTGCCGATATTAAGAAAAAACACAGGTACGAAGGTCGGGTAATTCAATATATTTAGACCAACGATGACCCAGCTTTACAATAGCCTCAGTATAATGCGATTTGTCCAACTCTACCAACTAAGCGTTTTTTTCAGCTTTGATCTCATCACTTGAATTGCATTTGCATTATTTGTTCAAATTTAGGAAGAGGAAGTAATATGTGTGAGCCAAATCCGGCCTATGTGAAAGCACTTCGATGTGCAGGTCATAGGAATTTGCAACAACCCGAGACGTGTGTTTAAGGTAGTGAAAGATTACTTTCTTTTTAATTCAGATTTGGAGGTTTAGTCTGAATATTACCCTTAAACTGGTCCAGTAATGTGCTAGGTAGTCTACTACACCCCGATAATTCCACAAAACTGTAACCATGAGTTGTCCTGATGATGGAATTGTTTTCGGTTTCTTTTGCGAACACTCATCTTCTCCAATCCAGTGTTTGGACTGTTCTTTCGTCTCTCGCGACACCACAATCTTGAGAAGTATTAATTCGAATGCGTATTGAGTCGACTATCAGTACGAGTAGCTTTTGTTTACCGTTGAAAACGAAGGAGAAGAATTCTTTAAAGTGGAATCTAACTCTTTGTACCGCCAAAATCTGTTTGCTTTACTTGATCAACACAAACAACTAAACGTGCGCCATCGGTCTTATCTTTACTTATTTACAGTATATATTAAAAATATTCGGACACCCTATTTAAAAATCATTCTAGCAGTTCCAATTTACGAAAAGAAAAATCTTTCCGTATATTTTACCATTCTTACCTCATTTTAACTGCTTGTTTAACGAAAGTTTCAAAATCATCGGTTTGATTCTAAAATTTTAAGAAAAAAATATAAATATTGTTACCTCAAAAAAAATCGGACGCAGAAACAAAAAAAACTGGATCTTCGAATTTTGTTTACTAAAAATAGTAATAGCAAAACTGGCGTCGAAGGAGGAACATCTTAAAATGGATTGTATACCAAATAAGAACATATTAGTTCTGAAAAATAGGCAATTAGTGCTATTTCATTATGAAAAGAGAAATTCCTATCGAAAAATTGGGCATATGTTTCAGTTAAGTAAAAGTACGGTTGGAGATATCATACAATGCTATAAAAATGACGATAGATTTTTTCTGAAGAAGCAAAGAGGCCGTGCGAAATTATTAAATGAAAGAGACCAACGCTTTATTTTAAAAGAGTACATAAAACCCCAAAAATTAGTGCATCTAAGCTCAAAACGTTAGTGGAAAACTATTCTCAAAAAGTAGACAGCACCGAAACAACACGCCGTTATAAACATGGATGTCATAGACCTGTAGAACGGAAAAAGCCTTG
Organism: Cosmopolites sordidus; assembly: GCA_031761425.1. Classification (NCBI taxonomy): domain Eukaryota; kingdom Metazoa; phylum Arthropoda; class Insecta; order Coleoptera; family Curculionidae; genus Cosmopolites; species Cosmopolites sordidus. The sequence continues at coordinate 314,757 of JARFXV010000643.1, read as the reverse complement.
GTTAAGTAAGAAATATATTAAACCTGGACCGGATTTTGCTAAGGAGTACGTTTTGGAGCCTGAAAATTATTGGAACGACGTTATGTTCCGTGATGAGTCAAAATTCAAAATTTTTGGCTCAATATTTATGTTTTTTCTTAAAATTTTAGATTTCCGGAACTTTGTTATACAGGAAGTTAAAAGGAGGTAAGAACGATAAAATATACAGGAAGAAAAATTTTATTTAATTTTTTTGCATAAATTCGAACTGCTAGAATGATTTTTAAAATAGGGTGTCTAAATATTTTTGGGATCGTGTATATCTTACTATATACCACGATAGTATTATTACCATATCTACTTACTTATATTTTATAATTATAATTTAATATGATCCCATTAATACTATGCAGTTAAAAACAGTTTAAATGCTATAAAGATAAGAAGTAAAATCAGATAAAAAGAAATTGTATCAATCGAAATTAAGTAGATTCAAATGTAATTGTATTTCATCGCGTTAAAGGCCTTGAAATACACCTAAGAAACTATTTATCTATAGAACTATACTTTTTAACCAGTGTAGAACATAATTTTTTATTTAATCTTCTCCGTATGCAATACTATGTAGCAATAAAAACAGTCACCAATATACTACTATAAATACTAGTACTCCACTGCAGAACCCATATATCAATTTTACAGGAAAACTTGTAACAGCACACTTTTGTGTTCAATTACCGACTAATCACAATACTATCTGAAATTAAATACATTTCTATTGTGCTTTCTAGTTCGCATGCGATAACCAACGACATTTCGTTGGAGGAAACTGCAAAAGCGGCAGAATTCTTTCTAGCTGATGGCATAATCCTTACGGGAACGTCCACCGGTGTTCCAGCAAAAGTTAACGAACTGGATGCCTTAAAAAAGGCGACAAAATTACCAATCTTGATAGGATCAGGAGTTACCATAGAAAATGTAACCAATTATCTCGCAGCGGATGCTTTCATTGTTGGATCACATTTCAAGGTGAATGGATCTTGGGAAAATAAAGTGGATGAACACAGAGTTAAAGCGTTTATGGATAATATCAGAGGACTAATTAAGGAATGAATATAATTTAACAACGTTTGTCAGAAATATATTATAATACATTCGTAGATCGTTGTTGATGTCGTATTTTACATAGGTATATTAAAACTTTAAAATAAAACTACAGTTTTATATGATTTTCACTGAATTATATTATTATGTTTCGCCAACACAGTGATTTCTTCAGATGTCGAGTAATAAACTGAAGAAAGACTTTCGTTGGCGAAACATGTCAGAATAATATAATTCAGTCAAAATCGTATAAAATTGTTGTTTTATTTTAAAATAATTTATAATAGATTTTCATCAAGTAAAAGTTGAAACCGTCAGTTATATATTAAAACTATCTTCTGATATAAAAATATGAGAATATTTTATATGAGGGGATAGTTATAAATGGGCTACAAAACCCAAAATGCAATGTATGTATGTATTTGTAAATACAGAGAGTAGATAAGAAAATAGATAAGGTACGTAGGTAAGAAAAGAAAATAGATATAGTAGGTTTTAAATATTTGCACACCGCCGTGCACCAGTAGTAATTTTTATGAAAATCAATTTCTTTGGTATCTAATTTACTTCATATCTTCCTTCCCGACGACTAACCATGTTAGCATCATCAGGAGATGATTTAACCGTCGAGAAGTTACCTCGCCCCACATAGGGCCGAGCCCCCATGTTACCACTTATAATAAAGATTTCCTACTTCATTGTAACATGCACCTCAAACCATAGCATTACCACCATTGTAGTTAACTCTACCTAGTATGTTCTCTCTATTAAGCCTATTATTCTTTCCCCGCCATAATGTTAAAACGTTGGATGGCTTAAAATCTTCAAATTTACTCCCAAAAATCTAGAAATTTGTCTATATATTTTTGAGCGAACTCTAGTCTTTTTCGTCTAGTAATTTCATTGAGGAAGAGCTTCTTTACAAGTCGCTTACTTTCGTTACATATGACGAACACTACTAACGAAAATAAACTAGTCCTACATTATTTTCATCCTAAAGTAAAAAAAAATAAATTAAAATAACTCCATCGGAGCGGATGCCATAGAAGAAAAAAGAAGAGAAGATCACGTTGAGAAGTTTAAAAAAGTGATTTGGTGTTTAGAAGTAAATCTCTTCGAGTTTAGTGTTTGACATGAAAGGTTCCAGTAGAATTGATAAAGGTATTGTTGATAAAATGCAAACGATTTTTTTTTAATATTCAAGTGTGTTTAAGAGCTGTTTTTAAAATATTTTTTGTTGCTCAGGAAGCATAGAAGAGTCATAGAGAAGAATAAATCACTAGTCACGTGGATTACAGGATTAAAAGAAGGCTCTGTATAATGCTTATATATTAACGAGTACACTACATTTTGACTTAGAGTTTAAGGATATTTTTATTTTCTGTACTTTCTCATACAAAGTACTATAAAATAATTATATTTACGTTAACTAAGGTATAAATAAGGTAACAGTACAAACATAAAAATAGTATTGTCATAAACTTATTTGTTTCCTCCAAAACCGAAAAATCCTTTAAATGTAGATCGAATGCCGTTAACAAAACTGCCAAATTTGGTTGTGTTGTGCTCCTCATGTTTTCTTCCAAAAACAAAAACGTCACTCCTTTTGTCCAGATCGAGTTTGTTGCCATTATCTTTGGATTCAGTCCCGCCTGTAACTTTTATCAGTTATTAGCATTCTACTACCTTAACAATGACGAACATATTTATTTGACAACATTCTGACGACGGACAGTTAAGAATATATAAGAAGGTATTCCAATCCTGCAAAGGATGATGGGAAATGTGTCAAGCGGTGGCGTGGCGGTTCAAATCCTCACCATTATTCTTTTTTTGTTCAAAAATAGTATTAAAATTATTCTGTTATTAATTTCTGATAATTATAGTTGTAAGTTATTTTTTCAGTTTCTAGTGCTAAATAATTAGTAAAATAAAAAAAAAAATATACGTCATACATCATACACATTTGTTTTCTAATAGAACAAGCATGCAATAACTCAAATTATATAATTTATTCAGAAAATATAAATGATACAATAGCATTAAAGAATCAAAATACTTGTCAAAAAACCAATAAATTTTATTTTACTAATTATTTAGTACTAGAAACTGAAAAAATAACTTACAACTATAATTATCAGAAATTAATAGCGCAATAATTTTAATACAATTTTTGAACCAAAAAAAATAGAGCAAAGGTGAGGATTTAAACCCCAAACTGTTAGGTCGGCACGCCATTGTACGCCAAATTTAAATTGATGCCTTGGATACACGTGAGTTGGCTCGACCGCTTGCCGCTTGTCTTAAGCACCGTGTCAGCGAAACGCATCAAGTACAAAAATATTGAAGTGAAAATTAAACAAGAACAGTATTTTATTGAACAGTTCGATTTTGTTTTTCGCTTCACGTAAAAATTAATGTTTCTAGGCCATAAACAAACATTACATTTTACACCATATAGCGGATACATTTGGACAATCGATGACGTGTAAAATATTGAGTCCTATTCGTTATATTACTCAGATTCAGAATGTCACTGTTTGGTGTTATTTTTGGGCTAATGAAGTTATAAGACCTCATTTGTTTGAAGACGATGAGAGAAATCGTGTTACTATTTATGGTGCATGCTATAACATAAATATCTTTGATCTGAACTGATAAATTTGGATACTATTAATGATTTCTTTCAACAAAGTGGTGGGACTTGTCACACATCTCAGCAGACAACCGATTTTTTTTTGCAAGAAAAGTTTCAAGTGATCACCAAGATCACGGAATTTCACTCTTAGGATTATTTTTTGTGGGGTCCAGTCATCTCTGGCCAACAGAAATAAATCCCGAACAATTAATACCTTAAATACACGAAACGAAATATGTCTGAAAGAGTAATAAAAAATTGAGTCCCGAATGCATCCCACCAGGTGAAGCCGAAGAGGACATTTCAATGACATTATTTTCAAAAGATAATGTCACTGACACTGTTGCCAGGTTGATACCAAGACTTTCTCCAATATCTCCAGTTATTCTGTCGATCACTATCAATGAAGTTGATAACACATCCAGCACCAAAAACGGAACGAACTTTTGCATTAACCCAATATAATGAAACAATAACAAATAAGATGATGACAATATAATGAAACAAATCCTTCAATAACTTACCAGGTAAACTTGAAGAGATTTATCACTACATACCAAATCACTTTTTTTGAACTTCTCAACGCACGTTTCGCGTCGAAAGATTAAATCAGGAGAGATAGTTAGCGAAACGTGCGTCGAGAAGTTCAAAAAAAGTGATTTGGTGTTTAGTGGTAAATCGCTTCAAGTTTAGTGTTTCACACCAAATGTTCCAATAGAAGAATTGAACTTACCAGGTCTAATTCTGTCAATTTTCAAGTCACTTCCATAGGCAAAATGAGTAGTTTCCAACAGTGGAAAACCAGCAGAATTTAGATACTTAGTTTCTGGATTGCTCTCCAATTTTATCGGCGTAGAATTGCAAGCTGAATGAATCGACTTTCTTGCAGTTAATCTGCGATTCAATTTGGAAATGTCCGGAGTTTGTGGAGGTTCCTAAAGTGAAAGAACATAAAAACGTTGTAAATTATTTTATTTTGATTGACGTGTTACCATAAATTTTCGTTTTTTTAATGGTTGTCCTGGACTTAAACCAATTTCATGGTATTCATTAACATCTTTTCGTTTCACTGGACGTCTGTTGGAACTTTCTTTCCTTAATGTTTTTCTATTGTAGGAAAACAAATAGCATACAAAAATGACTTAAATACACAATATATCGGAAAAATAGAAAAAAGAAACCTACTAGCGCCATCTATTGATAAAATATATAATCTGGAAGCTGTATATCTCCTCTATAAAACAAAACTGCCATAATTAGAATTGAACGGATTGTCAAGTTATAGGGCTTAATGTGACAATACTTTTCAGTACCTCACAAAAACAAGATGCAAAAACAAGAAACAATAAAGAGTTGATATTAAATTTTCTTTAAGTCCGGAAAATCTATAATAGAAACATTTGAATTGATGAAAAATATTTATGGTGATGATTGTTTATCTGGTACACGTGTGTTCGAGTGGTATAAGTGATTCTGGGACGGTAGTAATGTCATGTGATGACCAAACCTAAAGCCAGGCCAGTCAAACAATAAAAATCGCTATGAGTTGGTGGAAAAAGTGCGTTAAATGACCGCTTATGATGCAAATTCGACTGTGAAATGGATTACAAAGGAATTAAATACGACCAAAGACACGATTCACGAAATTTTGACAAAGGATTTAAACAAATGGAAACTCTGTGCTCGATTTGTTCCTCATGCTTTAAACAAGGACCAAGAATTTGATCGCGTTAAAGATTGCAAGAACCTTATTAAAACTGCCAGACACACACAATTCCACTTCCTGGAATCGATTATAACTGGTGATGAGAAGACTTGCGTGCTTCAAGTATAATACTCAAACAAGCGCCAAAGTGCTACGTGGTAAGTCCTCAGGCTGTCCGAAATCGAACAAATCGCGTTTCCAAAAGTCACGAAAGAAGAGAAGAATGTTGATTTGATTTTACGACCCTAAAGGTATTATAATGTTATGTGGGTGTTATGGAGTATTTGTGGAAGAGAATTGTTCGAGTCAGGACCGAATATCGAATGCCGGAGAGTTGGTTTTTTGATGCACCATCACACAGAACGTTGTTGAAGTTTTCGTTTAAGTCTGTATGCTTCAACATCCTCCGTATTCGCCTAACTTATCTCCGTGTGACCTTATCCCTATCCTCCTAAAATAATCTATGCTAGCATTGGTTGAACGTGCCCAAATAAAGAAAGCATGTATTAAAAGGTGAAAAAAAGCTAGCTCTCTTTCACCTAAAGCCAATGCTACTATCATCAATCCGAATTGGCTTAAAGTAGACAATGCAATAATGTTTGATTATGTATTGATGATATTTAGTATTGATGCCACAGGGATGTATTTTGATTAAAATGAAATAACTTGTCAAAATAACTAATTGTTTTTTTTTATTTACAAAAGTTCCGTTATTTTTCCGACATACTGTGTAAATACAACATACCTATCTTCAATGTAACTTTCTATCACAGAGTTAATATTTTCTATCCATTTAACAGTTTCACATAACTGGTCGTGATATAAAATCAGTTCCTCATTTTGACATGTAACTTTTAAACATCCTTTATCCAAAACCTAAAATATCCATACAAAAATCCTTTAATTTCATTTAATATTTCGTATTTTTTGAATTACCTCTATAACTGTACACTTATTTAAAGGGAATATATACGAAACTTTTAAAGAATTTATGACGGGTTCCTCTTTTTTCATTTTATTAAACATAATTATATCACTCATAAGTACCACATACAATTTTTCGCTGTGTGCATTTTTTGTGGACATTTTATTTAAGATACCCTCCTTTTTTAGTTTTCTTCCTAGAATTAAAAATAAAAATCATTACAGTTTATATAGGGTGTAATGGAAATAACTTTCGTAAATTTAACTAACGACTTTTTTACATTATTTTGAACAAAAAGTTTATCAATCTATTTCCGCGGAAAAGACTATTTAATTTTCCCACAGTTGACAACATCACAAATTGTTGGGGAAATTCAGTTTGTTTCATTGTTCTCTTAAGGTATTATTTGAAAATAAAATGTAATATCTTTATAGCCATTTATTCCTTACGTTTCAGCAGAGGTTTGTTTTGTTTTTTTCCAGAAAAAGGAATCTTACACATTAATGTTCCTTAAGGGGGGAAATCCCTTTAGACGCCTCAAAATGAGCCATTTTTTCAGAAGTGTTTTCAAAAGCGATAAAATAATTGTATCATTTTAAAGTTTTAACATCATTATATGTTATCGTTATAGTCGTGGAAAAAACGGCAAAAGCGGCCGCTTGTATTAGTTTTCTCGACTCACAAAATCACGCGGTTAAAAACCATGGCGGATTAGCCGTAGTGCGGCCTAAGGCTTAGGCTAGAACTACCATCTCGATTTTTAGGCTGACTTTAATTTTCAAAAAATAGTTTTTACAATGTTCCTTAGTTTACTTATAATTAATCAGTAAATAACATATTGACTTAAAATGACAATTCTTTTCAACTGGCGATTTAACAACTTTGCAATTTTTTTTCACGGAAACCCTTAGGTTCTTGACCCATGTCGTAAGGATTTTTTTTCTGTCGAATGATGTGAAGAATCATTGGTTAAATTTACAAAAGTTATTTCCCTTACACCCTGTATAATAAAAACAACATTTACCAGGAGTAATTATATTTGGTTCTCCACTTCTTAAACATCTTTGTAATTCTAATAATCTCTGGGCATTTTCTTGTTCCTCAACAACTTTATTGATATGTGAAGCTGCTTCCTCAATCTTTTTAAGACATTCTGCAAATGTAAAATTAAAAAAAAAAGTAAAAATAGAGTGATATTACCTTTAAGTTGTTTATAATCTTTTTCCTTGGAAGAAGTTAACTCGTATAGTTGTGTTAGAAGTAATTTGTAACGAGGCACTCTTTGTATTGGTGTTATTAAAAGAGCAGACAGTTTACTTTGCACTTCAGGTCTAGATTCTTGGTTTTCAACAAATTTTGCAAATACAGGGTTTAGACTTCTGGCATTCTAGAACAATTTGTCCTATTATGACTATAAGATACAATTTTAGCATTACATACCTGCAGTATCCTCAAGTTGTTCCTAAATTCATAAGCAAAAACTGAATAAAGCTTTAAAAATGGGGCAATTTTAGAAAAGGCATTTGCAACATTATGAAATCCTTTATCTAACTCCTCCAGCAATTCCTTGTTTATCTGGTAAATTGTGTTTATATTCCCAAAAAGTATTTCATAATCATCTGACTTTAACAGTTTCTTTTCTTTTACAGGTTTTATAAAGAAGTTAATTATTATTTCCAGTTGTTTAACATACTTTATTTCACTGTTTACTATTTCTAATAATGCTTTTTCACGCTTAAACGTTCTCGTTTCTTCTTCGGTTCTACTTTTAATATCGTCAAGAGCCTCAAAAACTCTCTTCCTTGTTTTCGATGTTAACATATTTCTTTCGTGTATAACTTTCTTAAGCTCTTGGCTGAGCTCGATACTCGCTTTCGGTGTGTGTGGTTCGTATCCTAAATGTTTGATAAATTTAGGGTCACCTTTGTACTTTTTCAAGTCTTTAGGTGTCAGGCCTGGTATGTTGACTATTAATTCTGATTTAGTTTTAATTTCTGTTTCTGTTTTACTGGGAGTTTTTGAAGGCTTACTTTTATGATTCGTTTCACTTTCATCTGGTAAGCGTTCTAATATCACGAGTGCATTTTTGGAATATATATCTTGGTCCATTATGTGTTGTAATTAATAGACACTTATAACCGTTTAAAATATTTTCGATTTTAAAAACTGTTTAATAGACCGTTACATTACATATATTCATAACCTCATTTCATAAAATACCGCCAATAGGAAACGCGTAGTATTGTTGGTTGCCTCAAGATACATAATTAATTATTAAATATATACACGGTACGTTGGAAAGATAACCGAATTTTTCAAATAAAAAAAAACAATTAGTTATTTTGCCAAAATTATTTCTTTTTATTCAAAATACATCTCTTTTCTCATCAATACATCGCTGGATTTTTTGATGTCATTTTTGAGAATCGCCTAAACCAAACCAACTATCCGGCGCTCGATATTCGATTCTCACTCCAACGATTCTCTTCCACTAACCATCCATAACACCTAGATACTATTCACCACTGATATTTTGTCCCTATGGAACGAATTTATTATGCGAGTCTGGAGACTTCCACCTACTACTTTGGCGTTTTGTTTGAGGATCGTGCTTGAAGCACTAGGTCTCATCACCAATTACAATCGATTTCAGGATTGTTCCAACGGATTCCAGGATTCCACGTGCAGTTCCGTCTGACTGTTTTAATGATGTCCATACAATGTCCAACGTGATCAATTTCTTGGTCTTTATTTAAGGCGTGAATTATGTTTTTGGTCGTATTTAATTCCTCCGCTATTTATCTCACTGTCGAATTCGCTCGTAGGCGATCATTTCACGCAGGTTTTCCAACAACTCATCGCGATTTTTGTTTTTTTGGCCAGCCTTGCTTTGGATCATTTTCCAAAGCATCACGATGGTCCTAGACTCGTTTACACCACGTGTACGGGATAATCAATCATCACCATAAACCTTTTTCATCAGTTCAAATGTTTAAATGTCAGTAGATGGCGTTAGCAGTTTTCTTTAAATGTAAAAAGTTCCGTTATTTTTCGTACATACTGTGTATAACAGACATGTGTAGGAAAGATAAAGACATATTAGGACATCTGTTGATACGGATAATTTGTTGACATTTTTCGACAAATATTTAGTTTTAGCCTATTTTTATGGTTTATGCTTGTTTAGTATAATTTAAAAAATCTAGTGAAAAGAGAAATAAGAGAGTTAAATAAGGGGAAAAAACACAAATTATGAAACTATGTCTATTTATTGTTTTTAACACAACTCAAATGCAACATTTGGTTTTAGTATTAAACCTTAACCACTAAATGTTTATTCTAACAAATTCATAGAGATAAATAAATTTTTTCAGATACATTCTGATCATATTGTTCCCTACTGTTACTTGTAACTATGTACAGATAAGAGCTCATACTAATATATTTAAGTTTCTATTTTAAATAACAAAAGATACTTTACAAAATTTTAAAGCCATTCTTAGAGAGATATTGCAATATAACTGCAGTAAATATCACATTTACACATCTTATATAACTAAAACCCAAAATTTCTATGATATCATAATATATATATATCAGACATTTTTCAAGAATTTATACATATAACCATATTTTATATCAAAATTTACAAGGGAACTGTAAGCCGTCCTAGTTATTCAATTATTTACATCTAAAACTAGTGACAAAACTTAAATTATGCCACAGAACTTACACTGTTAATGTCTATTTTAAATTGAATCTTGTAAACATTAACATTGCAGTTTTCGTTTCAAAATTATAGGATCTGATGCTTACATTTAATTACTATGTAAGCACAATCATTGTATCATTTGTAAATATCTATTTTCCTCCAAAAGAGATGTGAGAGAAGATGTCATGTCTCCAACAACCATATTTGGATTGTTGGTTGGTTCACTGGAGGCATTCCAGTTTTGGCAGGATTGCACGTATTCCAAAGTACGCTGGTAAGTATCAGGACGCATTTGTGGGGCTTCATAGGATGTTGGTGCTAAAGCGCCGGCAGCAGGAGAAGCTAAAGCGTTCTGAGCTTGTGGGTAGCTGGTGAAATTAGGTTGATTTTGCGACTGCTTCAAATATTGCTGAGAATATGGATTATGTTCAGCACATTGCATATTTGGTGGTTGTTGATGTTGATGAGGATTAACGTAGCTTGCATTTATTGCCATAGTATTCTGACATTGTTGATTATATATATGATTTTGATTGTTGCAAAGGTTAATTTGACTCGGTATGTTATTGTTTTGGCACCACGATCCCGACATATAGCAATTTGGATGTTGCTGGATTTGTCTGTAACAAAATAAAGTATTGCTTTCTGTCACTGAGTAAGGTTAGCCTAAAACTCACCTGTTGGCAGGGAAACATCCGGTGTTTTGCCTTTGCTGATGATTATGGTTCATCATCGAACAGTTTTGCTGTTGGCAATTTTGCGGAACCATTTGATTATTGTTTGGCATCATCGCATGTGTTCCATGACAATGCTGTGCCATTGTATTGGGTTGTGAGGGTGACATCATCTGTGGCTGACATCTGGTTGACATGGGAGACCCTACCATTTGATTGTAGTTGGAAGCAGGTGATGCAATGTTTGCTTGTGCAGGAGATAAAGCGTTGTACTGTACTGGATCATTATACATTGAACTGGGGGATGGAATTACCTAAAAATGGAAATTCAAACGTAATATGATGCAGTATTATGTATTATTCAGAAGTATTAGCATACCTGATAGTTGGAATTTGGTGAGGGCATGATTGGATTCGAATTTGGAGACATAATGTGTTCTAGGTTGCTGGCTGGACTGGGCATCATATTCTGACCTAAGTTACTCGCAGGAGATGATATCATTTGAGGCCCTGGAGAAGGCAGTAGTTGATATCCTATAAAAAAATGTTTGTTATTGGCTGAAATTATAAGGAACTTGCTTTCAGTTTACCTGGTGAAGCCATCATTTGAGTATTCCTCGGCGACATGGTCATTTGATTTGATGAAATGAGTGGATTAATTTGACCACTGGCGGGAGACATTGGTTTGAAACTGCTAGGAGAAGGAACCATGGTATTTGTCGGGCTTTGTAGCGGTTGGGGTGTTGTTTCGGACCAACCCGAACCCTGAACGAAACAAAATTTAATCATATCAATTATATAACACAGTTATTTAAACATACTTGTTGGGCATCGGCCACTTGATTGAGATACATCAACACTTCATCAGGAAGTACAAGTTTGTTTTCAACCATTTCTCCTTCCCCAACTTCATCCAGTTGGACGGCCTGATTTGGATGTAATTCAGTAGAGCTCTGCACTTTTCTCAAAGGACTTAAGCTCACTGAGGATGGCCGAGGTGGAGGACTTCGCGGATCTAACCCAGGACGAGTTGGTTCTGATGCCCTACGCGCTTCGGAGCTTGTTGTTGACGTCCAAAGGAAATTTTGAGTGTTTGCTGCTTGTTGCAAATTTGTTGATTGTGTCTGTATAACCAAGTTGTTGGGGGTCCCCAGATTAACGCTTTGCAATCGTTGAAGCTGTCCTGCTAGTAGATGCGATGGAGGTGGGGGAGGTAGACACTGGCCTCCAGTCGTAGCTGTAGATAGCTGACTGGACCTTCTGGAACTTCCCGCTGATATAGGATCGTAAAATGATCCAGGTCCTTGTCCAGGTCGCATGTTAGACACCTACAAGATTCCATGTGTTAAAGTAATAAAATAAACTAACTCATGGTATCGTACTTGTGATGCCAAGCTACTTTTTCTGCTCATGTCGGCACTTCTCATGCTTCCATAGTATGAACTCACTGTGGAACTACTGTCCCGTCTAATCTGAGCTTGCTGTTGAGAAATGGGAGGTTGTAATCGTTGCTGTAGTTCTGAGAGTTGAGTTTTAGGTTGTGGTTGTGAAGTTGGATCCATTTTCAGATTCGTGATTCTCGTATTGAGTTCAGCTATCTTTCTTTGAGCCAGTGCTGGTGCCCTTGGTCTACCTACTGAAACAATTAATACTTATGAGTGGATTGTTCACCGTTTGAGTTTTGTTAGATTAGTCTTGATTAATAATTATATTTTTACCAGGTTTGCGCAATCTAGGAGGTCCAACCCCGGTTGGTGCGGCTCCTCCTCCAACGAGAGCTCGCAGAACGACAGGAAGCTCTTCTAATTCAAGATCTTCTGCTTCAGCGGTCCAGTCTTCAAGAGTATCGGTTACACCAGGAGTTGTAAGACGCTGAAAAATATTTTGGAATATGTTAGGAAAGTAATTGGTTAATATAAATGTAGAATTTACCATTCCATCGATATCCTGACCAGCAGGACTCCCTTGTGCTTGTGGTGATTGAGCATCAGATTCCGACTTGACGGAAGGACTACTGAGGCTTGCAGTTTTGGCATCGTCAGATCTTGGAGATGCATCAAGTCCTCCTGCACCTCCTTCATCGCTGGACGGCCCGTTTCCTCCTTTGTGTTTTTTGTTGGCGTAAAATTCGGCTCCGTGAACTGTTTTAACATGTTTTCTGAGCGATGAAGGATCAGTGTATCTTTTTGTGCATCCAGGTGCTTTACATATGTAGGGTTTCTATAAAAAGGTTTTTGTGTCAGTACCTGTTCAACATCTTTTAGATCCATTACATGTACTTACTATGGTTAATATTAATATCCTGTTGTTAGTGGCGTAACAGTATTGCAGTTAATTTTATGGTTAATGAATATTGATGTTAAAGGCAAATATGATTTCATTTATTAAGCATATCAGCTTACCTCGTTGCTATGGGTCCGATTCTGATGCTTTGCTCTGTCTGAAGCATTGCTGAATGCTTTGGAACAGCCAGGGTACTCGCATGTATAAGGTTTTTCACCAGTGTGAGATCTTAAGTGGGTTTTGAGATTTTCCAGTCTTGAGTAAGCTTTGATGCAGCCTTCAAACTGAACGAAACAGAGTGGTTAATAGAATTATATTATGTAAAGGTTGATACAACTTACTGTACATTTGTGGGGTTTTTCACCGGTATGTCGTCTCATGTGCACAACCAGCATGTACTGAGCTTTGAAAGGCTTTTCGGCTCTTGAACATCCTTCCCATCGACAAACAAACGACTTTTTGTTCGCGTGAATGTGATCGTTATTTATGTGCTGTAAAAATCCACGTTGAAATGTTGTTCTGAAGGGTATTGGAGAATTTTTACCTTCACTAATTCGTCTTGAGTATTAAATTCGGTTCCACAGTCTTTCCAATGACAGTTTGTTTCGATAAAATCTCCAGGTTCATCTTTGAGATCGCCCTGATCTCCATTTCCATCCGATGGATTTGCGTTAAGTGTTGGTTCCTTTTTGATTCTAGCATTTCGGCTTTCTACATCAATTATGGAGTTGGGATGATCAGATTTTCTTCTATCGTTAAAATTCTAGAAAACAAATTATGTACTTGTGAATGATTTTCCAAAGTGCTCTGAAAAATTGTTGGTTCTATTTGATTTATTGAGTCAATGAAAGAAACATTTTCAGATCGTTATTGAATAATATGTTGCCTACTTACATTATCAGTCTTGGGGAGAGGTGTGCAATGTTGGGCGTGAGAAAAATGCTGAGATCCATGAAGTCCAAATGGTGGAGTGTGGGGATGTGGGTGTAATAAAGGTGGAGCACCGGCTCCCCGAAGAAGGAGAGCTGGGTGAAGGGCTGGGCTTAAAGCCCCGGCAGAGAGGTGACCCAGAGAACCGCTACATGCTGACGAGCTTCGACTTCCTGCGGCTAACGAGGCCAACGAGGAGGGCGAGAAACGGATCACCGATGTCAAGTCCAGATCGGAATAGGGGGAAGCTGACAGAGCACGCTTTCGAGATGCACGTGCCAGACGTGGGGAACATAAACGTGAACCTAGAAATAATATTATTTAGCTTTATTAGTAATCAAAATAGATCAATTTTTCTATTGGAACCTTCGGTGTGCAACACTAAACTCAAGATTTACTACTAAACACCGAATCCCTTTTTTTAAAGTTCTCGCTTTAGAGAACTTTAAAAAAAGTGTTTTGGTTTTTAGTAGTAAATCTCTTTGAGTTTGGATTAAAAGTAGTTTTAGCTGAACGAAGTACACAGTGCATCTATTACATTTTAGGTTCCTATGACCATATAAGCCAATGTGATACCTAATTTTTGAAGTAATCTATCTCTCTATATAAAGGGTCTACTATTAGTGATGATGGCAGTTTGACACTCCATGGCGGCCATATTTACCGATTTTTGGCATCTTTTGTCAGTCGTTTTTCGAAAGATTTTGCAACGGTTCGTTTTATGTTAGAAGAACGTTTGGAAATTGTTTAGTTTTATTACGCAAATTCAGCAACTCAGACCCATCGTGGTATTCGCCAAAAAGAAAGCCAGAAGTGTTAAGATTATTCCCGCCGTTTAAGCAAGTGTAGTCGAAAATGACAACGGCTCGGTTGTTCGCCGCTCGTAAGAGTTAGGAATCTCGCCAATGACAACCTGGCGAATTTTGCGGTTGGACTTGCACCCACATAGGATGGTACTGGCACAAGAATTGAAGCCAACCGACCATCGTATTCGTCGTGATTTTCCCAAATTTCACCGCAACTTTCATCGCAACCGCGAATTTCATCGCAAAATCTTCTCCGATGAGGCTCATTTCTGACCCAAGTAAACAAAATTGTCGGTATTGGTATGAATCTACACGTGATACGATAAGGGTCCGTTGCATCCGGAAATGATCACAGTTTGATGTAGATTTTGGCATGGAGGTCATGGTCATCGGTACTTATTAAATAAAGCAATCGAAATCGATTTTGAGCAAAACATTTCTGTTTTATTTAATTTTGAAGTTCCATCATTTTTATTAGTTTAGACCCTTTATATTGGAAATTATACAAAGAGTGTGTCATATTTTTAGGCAGATGCTTTTTATAATGCTAGTCTTATAACTTAGTAGACGCACTGCGTAAAAATAAACAACTGCCGGATGTAGTAGTAAAAGAAAGATTGTAAAAAAAAACTATAAAGACATAGGGCAATTAACACCCCAATATAATACAACATGTTCTGAATACTGAATCAGATATTAATTATAAATGTAAGGATCTTTGTCAGAATATCCTAAAAGATTTTGATTTTATATGAGAAATGGAATGAATATTAAACACTAAACTTAAAAAAAAAAAACAGAAACACCGACGAAAACGTAAACGGGTAAAATAAAATTAAATAGGGTTTCTTTTTACGATCGAGAAATCGATATGACTACAAAGTAGGTATTAAAGTTGTTGGGATTTCGGTTTAATGTTTTCATATTATTTTATCGGAGCGTGCTTGATTGAACTTACTGTCTAAACTGAAAGGGAATTCGCTACTGGCCAGTGTTGAGGCGGGATGTAAGTCAGGCAGGCCTCTGGCGTTCAGGTACTCAGAACTCAACCCTAGTCCTGTAAAAATAAAATGGCATATACAATATTACATTTTGTTGATTTGTTATCTATTTACTATAATAATTGGTTATTATTTTATGAATAAACTATAAATAAACTATCGAACATTATTAAAACAATTTAAAAAAATTAAGAATCCAATACATCAAGCCATACATCAGCTAAAAAATTGAGATGATCCCCACGTATTGGCGACAAAAATATTTCAGTATGTGCTGGTGTTTGTATCTAAATTCCATTTAAAATGAAAATAATTGTATTCTGCTTCTTATTAATGGAGAATCAGTAATCAGATTAGAAATATACTAGTATTTTTTTCAGCGTGTTCGAACAACGGTGCCAGGCTTGCATATACTAAAATGGCGGACATTTTGGACATTTAATTTAATAAAACAACTAATGTGTCTCACCCATCTGATAGCCTGTACCCCCACAAAGTCTACAATATCCAGATCTTTCTATTATTGCTTGAATTCGAAGTTATACTTGATCTTGCAATTTCCACTATTATCTACAGTACCCAAAATTCTTCTGAGAACTCTTTTTTCAAATACTTCAAGCATTTATTTTGTTTTCTCCTCATTTCCTAGCTACAAGTGAGGCTACTGGATGAATGAATATTTTATAGATCTTATAGTGTTTATTTTTAATTGTAAAATCAGTTTCTTTCTTTTAAAATGACCCAGATGGCATCAAATCAATACAGAAATTGTGAGCGGATTAAGAAGCTTGGTATTAAGTTCGTGATTCGTTTGTGATTCAATACTTAAATGCAAGAAGCGTGAAGAGACTTTTTGATTAAACATTAAGCGTGATAATAAAATATTAGTCTATCAGTTGGGATTGGAGGAATCTTGGATACTAAAATTTGTTGGTTCTATTTGTATGGTTCTATTCACCATCTTTGAAATCTGATTTTTAGTTGGGCAGGCAAGCACTGTACCCGCTGCGCCATCTGCTAGCAAATATTGTGGCACTTTTAATTTGGGAGAAAGGTAAAAAATGGTTTATTCAAAGTATGGGCAATCTCTATCTGCACATTTTTCCCATCTCTCTTACATCTTTTGAGGTGGTTTAATTATCAAGCCATTTGTCGATATCTCCATAATTGCTGAAGTGTTTCATGGGAAGTGCGTGAGACATCGATGCACAAGGATAAGAGTTTCAAGTCAAGTGAAGAAATGGTGTCTCTGATCGCTTTCACTGTGTGTGATGGTGAGTTGTCGTGGTGCAAAATCACTTTTCCGTATCTTGTAGACCATTTTGGTCGCTTTTCGATTAATGCATGATTCAAATTAATCATTTGTTGGTAGATAATGGGACGATTTTCTAATCTGTATTTGTTATAAAGTTTAAGTAGTCAAACCGCCATCGTCGCAATCGTTGTGATTCCATTAATACTTGTCTTTTATGAGTGGTCCGATATGCAAAACCCATTAGAGATAATATTCTCTGGACGCTAGTTCTGCTGCAAAGAATATTGATTTCATATTTCCTTAGTCGCTGTTGCAATGAAAGCAAGGCAGGAACAGTTTGCTCTTCATACATAGCATAAATTTTGCTTCGAATTAAGTCTTTGTCGTTTTCGTCACCACATTTGCTTTAACCAGAATCACTACGAACTTTTTTGGCTTTAATTGGCTTCGTCACAATATCTTTAACTGTAGACAACGGCGTTTTCGTTAATGAAGATGTTTCTGTTGCGGCTGCATTTACATTAAGCCCCTTATTCAATAAAGAAACACACATTTTTCATCTTATCATCGGACGATAAATGTTTTCTTTTAAAATTAGTTCTACCGGAGGCACAATGATCATTATCTTGCCAAGAACGCCACATTTTTAGCACGTTTGGAATATCAAAAAATACGATCGAAATTATAGAACTGCACTATTTAAGAAAATAATGCGAACTAAACTAAAATATTTCTAAACTACTAAACCAGCTATAAAATTAATTTTATCTTTTTACCTGTTATTTTATTAGGCCCGGCCCTATTAAAATTTCCTATTACGTTTTTTGCAACTGTGTTGGGTTTCGTTACGACAGGGGTTGTTAAGAGTTTATTGCAGCCAATCGGTCAACGATATATCTTGAAACGCACTATATCTATGTTTTAATTGTTTAATTAATTAAAATAAATAAACTTCTATATGTATGACTATTAATTATCGTTAACGGCAAACTTTGTTTATAACTATCCAATTTCGTCGGTCCTTTGAGGTTCGTTATAAGCGGACATTACTGTATATCCATTTTTTGTCTCCAGTCATTATCCGATGCAAAAAAAGTCTTTCCTTTCATGCCGAGAAAGCAAAACTTTTTTCTGCTTTCTGGATCTTTCTCATGGCATGTAAACGATCACAAATGGTTCGGCGCCTACATTTAACCTCTCTGCCATTTGTTGTTGAGTTTATACATCTTCTTCCAACAATGCTTGCAATTCGGCATTTTCAATTTTTTCAGTTGACTTGGGCGTTCTTTTTCTTTTAAATCGAATTCACCACTTTTGAATTGTCTAATTGAACAGGAAAAGCAGTACGTACCGCAAATGCACTTTATTTAGGTCGAAGCTCGACATGTTCATCTCACGAAAAAATATCATGCTAACTCGAAACCGTTTAAACACCAATGGCATTTTGAAATGTAGTGTCGTAGTAACAAAATGACATAAGAGATTGGACTGTGGGCCGACCTTTGAATATAAAATTAACATGAAGGAGCCTTGCCTATCTTTATGCACATATAAATGGAGACGGAAACGGCCATTTTGAAACACGACAGATAACTCATTGTTTTGGAATTTTGGTAGTCAACAACTTAGAAGTTTATTAGTAAATTTGTGCAATTTTAGTTTGTTTCAATCAATATTGAGTGCCGCATAAGTGTACTGGAATACTCTTTTTGTGTGCTCTGGTGTAAATACATATTAATACTTATTATATTGACAATAAAAGCAATAATATCGGAAGTAAGGTAAACACACAAAATAGGGTTAGTTGTGCGTTTTGTGGTTGTTCCCTAACACGAAAAAATCAAAATTCAGGAGGCACATTACATAGGTAAGTGCATTTAATTCTAAATTTGTCAATTTTTTAGATATAAAAACGTATTTTGTTTGAATGAAATTTTAAGGTTATGAAGCCAACATATCGCCGGTATTCATAGACGTAGTCAAATTGATTTAGGTAAAATAATATAAATATAATGTTATTCAAGATAGTGATTATCTTTTTTTAGAACTTAACTTTTTAACGTATGTTCTAAAATGTTTAGTTTTCTGAGATACTGGGCTTTAAAAATTCAGATAATTTTTTTACTTTTCGTTTCATACATATAAAACATATTACTTTACTCATATAATCTATAAAATATAATTAATAATTCAGGGTGTTACATTTCTTAATAATCCTTTTCAGAAATTATTGTACTAATACATTTATATGTTTTTCAAGGTTTCTCAAATATTCCAATTAGAAGAACACAGTGGATTAATTTTATGAAAAAGTCAGACTTTATTCCAAATCGCAGTAGGTTTTTATGTTCCCATCATTTTGCTGAGGATTGTTTTGATCGAACATCTAAGGTAAAAGTGAGACTAATACCAAATACTGTTCTAACAATTCAAACGGACTGTTTAAAATATGTAATTTTTTTATTTTATCATTTTGATAAACATCTTTCATAGCATTTACTCTTGAGAGCTAGTTTTTTTTTGGTTGTTGTTAAAAATTAGTTTATTCTCGAATTGATATATACCATTTTAGCTTACTTATTATCTATTTACGCTACAATAATTAATTATATTTGCAAAAACGCTGTAGTAGATGAAAAAATTCGTAGTACGTATACAAAGTTAATTTTGTTTGTTTAAGGGACATTAAACACTGAACAATTAAAGACAGAAAGGATATATGTATTTTAATAATAAATAATTTACTGAATATTACGGCTTTTTATTTCATTTACGAATATACCTAATTTAAATATGAACATTAACTCGGTGCAAGATGCAACTGATTACCTAACCAATTTTCGGAAATTATATGATTTTATGACCGCAGATTCCAATTTCTTAATAACTTTTTGTCGTATTGGCCACATAAAAGACACTTTACTCTTTGAAAAAATAATTTTTTTCAATTACTTTTAAATTTTTACACTTCTTTAACCGTATCTAGAAAGTCTTAATCAGTACAATAACGACAATTATACAATAATTTATCGTTTTAAACCACTTTATACTTTTATCAGTTTCTTTGTTTTTATTCATACTGTCCTACGCCACTGCCAAACCGGAAACAGTAGTCGACCATATGCAGCTACCATTCTGGTCCCACTTATAGAATCATATGCTCCTTCCTGTAGTTTTATATTCAAAGGAACCGACCCTTGTTTCCAGCGTCATTTCTTTAAAAAATTATGAATTATTAACCGTTACATCTACTAACTAACATTTTCTTTCTCTTTTGTCAGAGTATGTTAACGTTTCTGTATATTTTAAGAAAAGTTATGTTTTAATAAATAACCTCAAAAATAACAAGTGAAAACGAACGCATTTTTTTTAGTTTTAGCTGGGAAGCTCCTAGGCAACTTCTTATATATCAATAGTCCATTTTATCGTGCCATTTACTGAACTTTTTCTTGTTTGACGAACAGATAAATGATTTTGGATTTTTAAAGATTTTTCTTCGAGCAAAACACATTCTATTGAGTCCGTAGGAAATCGGAACACCGACCGGAACTATAACGCCGACGGTACGGCCGTCAAATCATTCGGTTCGATTATTTCAATTGGGTTATTAAATTGTACGGTACGCATTCGCCGGTTAGATGACGATTGGCTTAACGAAGCGTTGCCCTCGCTATTTTGAGCTCGAGGAAAATGTATTTTCGAGAGTATTTCGAACATCTGCACTCACACTCTTTCTTCTGCCAGTAGGAAAACGCACCAGGCAACGTGAAAATAGATTGACACTTTTTTTTCCGCTGTGTTGTGGTTCGCTAGTCGCATATTAATATGCGGTAATACGGTTTTGACAACGCGGTAGTAGTGGCGCCAGTCGACAAATGACATATCGATGATGAGTAGCAGCGGCGACGGCGATCATATTTCAGATAAATGATGTTCCGCTTGCGTAAATTAATGTTAAGGGATACGTCTTTTTTCTATTCTGGTTTGTAAACAGAAAAACTGTGTATAATGCAGTGTATCTTATTATTTTTATAACCTTCTTTACGAAAAACAAATATACAGGGTGGTCCAAAGTGTTGTTAAAGTTTGATTGCGCTATAGAACATTTGTTAGGAGGGGTAGAAAGGTGGGGTCGGTCTTAAACGATAGTTAGACTTAAAGAAATTTAATCACAATGCAGTGCTACATGAAAGAGGAGCTCTCGTTTTGTGTGCGGGAGTATTATCGCAACAATAATTCCATCACTATTGCGCACTGTAGATTTCGACAACATTTCAATTTGCACAATGTTCAGCAATGTCCAAGCCTTCCGTTTAAGCAATGGGTTCATAAGTTTGAGGAAACTGGTTCAACGTTAAATAAATGAGTCCCCGGCCCTCGACGGCTAGGGAGAACCGATGAAAACCTTGAGAGAGTGAAAGTGTCCATGCACCAACAACCAAACTTATCGACTCGAAAACGCGCAAGTGCTTTAAATGTGACAAGATCGCCGATGCTTCGCGTCTTTCACAAAGATTTACGCATGTACCCGTATAAGATTCAGTTAGTGCAAGGTTTGAAGCCGTAGGACCCCGCTGATAGACTTTTATTCGCTAACGAAATGATGAACCGATTTTCAGCAGTCGACAACATCTTATTCTCCGATGAGGCTCTCCAGCCTTAATGGCCATGTCAATAATCAAAATTGTCGGTTTTTTGTGAAGAAAACCTTAAAAAGAAACGTGAAAGGCCTCTGCATAGCCTGAAGATCACAATTTGGGCTGCAATATCGTCATCCGGAATAATCGGTCCGTTTTTTTTTCGATGACTACCAAGATGAATTCTTAGCGTTATGTCGAAGTGCTTTAAACTTTTTTCACTTCTGCTCTTTAAGAATTTGAAGGATACACCCTCGGACATATGATTCCAACAGGACGGAGCCACCTACCACACTTCCAATTTCTCTTTGTCCATCGTCCAGGCGCTTTTTCCGGGAAAATTGATTTCTCGAAGAGGAGACATTCAGTCGCCTTCCAGAAGTCCGAACCTGACTCCGTGTGATTTTTTATGGGGATATTTTAAAAGTCAAGTGTACCGCAATCGTCCCTCACGCTGGAAGACCTAAAGAAGAATATTCGGCGATAAGCCATAACTGCAGACACTTATGCCGTGTCATGCCAATGCCGCCGTGTTATGCTAAATTTTAGAGGTCGGAGGTCGGTTCAGGAGTGCTAAGACGGAAATGGAGCACATTTAGACACAAACTAAAATTTTTGTAAATTTTAAGAATAAATTTGTTAAAATTGATTAACGTGTTTTTTAAAATTTTATTTCAAAAAGTTAACAACTTTTTGGACCACTCTGTAAAGACTCAATTAATAGATCAGTTGAATTCGGCTTAAAAATGTCTTGATAAGAGATTGGTAAGAGAGCCTCACCAATTTAAGCGAGGAGTTAGAAGAAAAGTGGCGATCCTAATCAGTTTTTTCCCATCTTATATTTATTTTAAAGCGGCATCTTTCAGCTCAAAAACGAGGTATAATATATGAGCCTACTGTACCAGGTCTGTAAATATGAAACCGGAATTTATCTATAGATGGCTCTAGGTGTCCATTTTAGTTACCGTCAATCCGCGTCATTGGCGCCATTTCCTAGTTGACATCTGACAAAGATTTTCAATTCACAACAATACAAGTTTCATACAATAGCATAGTTTGTAATAGCGTTGAATATCGAATTTCGTGCCTGGAAACTACGATTTGCGGACAGCGTTGACTTTCTGATATCATTTGATGAAAACTGCTGCAGAATCGCATTGAATACTTGTCGAAGCTTACGGTGAGCACGCTCTTGGTATATCAAGTGGTTTAAAAATTCTAAAGTGAAAAGAAAAAGAAAAAGTTTGAAGACAGCGAATTGCAAGCATTGTTGGATGAAGATGACGCTCAAACGCAACAAAAACTCGCGGATCAATTAAATGTGACACGAGAAGCCGTCTCTATATGTTAGAAAGCCATGGAAACGATCCAGAAGACGTGAAAGTGGGTTCCTTATGAACAGAACGAAAGACAGCAGGAAAACGGAAAAACCACTCTGTGAAATGCTGATCGTCAGGAACAAATGAAAGTCATTTCTTCATCGAATTGTGACTGGCGATGAAAAGTGGATACATTTTGAGAAACATAAGCGTAAAAGATTATGGGTAACTCCAGGCGAACCATCGACTCCAAGGCCAAATCGATATGGACGGAATATTATGCTCTTGTTTGGTGAGATCAGAAGGGTGTGATCTATTGTGAGCTGCTAAAACCTATCTAAACCGCTAATACTGTACGTTACCGACAACAAACGATCGATATGAATCAAGCGATGCGTGAAAAACGACCAGAATATCAAAAAAAGGTTTAAAAATGTTGCTCAATGTCAAGGAAACAATTCAGGCATTGAGTTGGGAAATACTTCCCCATTAGGCGTACTCACCAGACTTGGCTCCGTCCGATTACTACTTATTTGCATCGATACGACACGCCTTTGCTGAGCAGATTCTTACGAAAAGGGCTCGATGGCTGGTTTGCCTCAAAAGAACAACAGTTTTTTTTGCGTGGCGCCCACAAATTGTCAGACAGGTGGGAAAAATGTATATCTAACGATGGGCAATATTTCGAATAATTTTTTTTATCATTTTTTTACAATAAACGTGTATTTTTTATACAAAAATTTCGGTTTCAATTGACATATCTGATAAATATAAGCACATGAGGCACTGCCTTCTTTCTACTCGCCTTTCAACCGAAAAAAACATTCTGTGAAAGCCTAGGACGTGATTTGTGCGGCTTTAGGAGATTCGAACTGAAAATGTTGACTTTAAATGTGTAGACCATCCAGAATCGTTAAACAAAGGGGAGGATGAATAATTGAAAGCACTGTTAAAATAAAATTCTTGTCGTATACTGTTAGAGCCCGACTAGGCTTAGAAACGTTTACATAAGCTAGGAAAAACTGAAAAGGAGAGTTCGTATGAACTCACAGCTGAAAATGAGTGTAGACGCTTTGATATTAATATTTCATTGCTCTCCAGATATCAAGAAACAGAACTTCCTGCACACGAGACGTGTGACTAAAAGTGAATTCCCTATGATTATCCAAAAGTGTGTTGCTGTGTATATGGTGGGATCGGCTGGACGTCGTCAAACGATTACTGCTGATCGTCATCAGCAGCAACTGATTCTTGTTAGAGACGTTCTACCGCCAAGGAAAGAAGGGAAGTCATTTTGCTCTAGGATAACGCACAGATACGTACAGCAAAAAGGACTCTAGAAGCAATCATTGAGTTAGGCGGTCAGATTTTATCGTATCCGGCGTATTTTCTAGGTTTGGTCCCTTCGGATTTCCATCTCTTTCGATTCCTGCAACATTACCTGGTTGAAAGTCGCTTCACAATTCTTGACGAAATCGAAAAAAGGCTCATTCACTTTATGACGTCAAAACCATCCATTTTTTTCGACAGTTACCCGAAGGGTGGTGAAAGTGAGGAAGATTACTTCGAAGATTAAGTTTCCACAAATGAATGCCAAAGGTAGCCAAAAAAATGCTAGAATTAAATTGAGAATCTAATATTTTTCATAATATGTAAGATTATGTTGTAACTATACAAGTGACGTAGTCTAAAATAATTAGTTTAGAACAGAATCCAGTAGGGTGTAGATTTTAGTCAAATTAAATGAACGGAGAAGATAACAAAATGGTAGTAACTATTAGCTTGTTATTGTGACATATCACCATTTACATCAGAGTATTTCACAATTGCGATTTTACGCTGCAAATAAAGATACCAATCAAAGAGTATTTGCGTATGCTCATCATCGTCGTCACTCGCACATCTCACGTAATAACCAGGCGTTGATATGGGGGAAATAAAGCTCATCGCAACGGTTGCGTGCTCTTCGCCCGTATATTTACTCTCGTTTTAATGATTTATTTTTGCATCGGAAATGTTTATTTAGCCTGCCGCTCTTTGCCACCGTTTATTTATAAGCTGGCGATGTTTGTTTTCTGCCTAGCGATGACGGATATTACTGCTCATTTGTATTGTGGTTACTTTTTTTGTAATCTGCGATGCGCTTCGTTTAAGACCCTCTCACATTATTTAACACCATTTTGTTGTCACAGTTCGTAACTTAAACTGTCACCGGTTTTTTATTTACGTCAATTTTCTACTGTTGATTAAACTCCATCTGCATTTTAGCTTTCTGCATTAAAGATAATTTATAGTTTTGATTCATTTTGTTACAAAACATTATTCTAGTGTTATAAAAGTTATTACAACTATCAAACAATATGTGCTTTTTTTCTGGTCAAAAAAAATAAGAAAAATATAAAATAATAAGAATATAAAAAAAAAGAGTATATGCCTTATAGGGATATATAAAACTAATGCTTTTTAACAAACTCAATAAATATAAAATATTAGTATTTAGTAGAACATCCTTTTTGTTTAATCACAGCTGAACATCTCGTTGGAATAGAGTCTATTAACTTCTGACAAGTTTTAACCGGTATATAATACCAAGTTTTGTTGACTTCTTCCCACAGCATATTTTTGTTTGATGCATTTTTTATTAGCAATGCCTTTTTTTAAATGTCGCCAAAGATTTTTTATTGGATTTGACTCCGGAGATTGCGACGGCCAGGGCAACACTTCAATCTTATTTGCGTGAAACCATCGTTTCACTACTTCCGCGGTATGTTCGAATCGTTATCCTGCTGGTATATTCATTTCGGAGTAAGGAAGAATAATTTTTT
This sequence comes from Cosmopolites sordidus, assembly GCA_031761425.1. Lineage (NCBI taxonomy): Eukaryota > Metazoa > Arthropoda > Insecta > Coleoptera > Curculionidae > Cosmopolites > Cosmopolites sordidus. The sequence goes on along the minus strand of JARFXV010000643.1, from coordinate 288,964 downwards.
CTAATATTTCCATATAGGTTTCTTTGGTCATGGTATCTTTGATCCGATATAGTGGACCTACACCATTATAGGAAAAGCAACCCCAGATTTTAATATTACCTCCTCCATGCTTTACTGTTCTTAATGTATTTCGCGGATTTAGTTCTTCATTCTTATATCGCCTAACGTACCATTTCCCATCTGATCCAAAGAGATTTATTTTTGTTTCATCACAAAATAAAATATTTTTCCAATTACGGCTGTAGTTTTCGTTTAAGTTAAATCTGGCAAAACTTAATCTATGCAGAATATTTTTTTTTATTAAATGTGGTACCTTTCTTGCAACTCTTCCATGAAGATCCATCTCTACCATTCGTCTACGAATTGTCCGTCTACTGATTTGTAAACCCATTTTTCGTTTAATGTCAAACGAACTGGAAAATGGGTGTTTCCGCGCCCCTCGTACAATACATTTATCCAATATTTTACTTGTTTTTTTTTTGGGCGACCTCTGGTTTCTGGTGATATCTTTATTAATGTTTGATCCTTTAAAACTGTAGCAATTACGCATTCAGATCGTTTTAGTAGATGAGAAATAAATTTATAAGTTTTGTTTTAACTCCGTAACTGCAATATTAGACGCCTTTCTTCGGGAGTACAATGCTTTGCACGACTTATAGTAACATTTAAAACTGTATGGATGTATGGACAATGTATACCAAAGATATTAAAATATTTTCGATAACAATGAACGAACAGCAAAAAATTTAAAAGCCATTCTTATTTTTTGGTCACCTAAAGTTTTTATTATCGCCAAGAAATATTAATGTGATAAAATAAAATAAACAAATAAGTCTCCAATATTCAACTGATAAATGACAAGGCATTGTACTAATAAAAATATAAGATATTTGGATTCGAACAGTAAGTATACATTAAATAATGGTATTTTTCGGTGATGCTTCACACTCTTATTATTTTGACCACAACTGTATATATATATATATATATATATATATATATATATATATATATATATATATATATATATATATATATATATATATATATATATATATATATATATATGTATGTATATATATATATATATATATATATATATATATATATATATATATATATATATATATATATATATATATATATAAAGAAAAGATAGCCTAGTGGGATTGTGGAGAGAGAGATTTGATAACAGAAATCTTTCATCCGTCGCCGCCATCACGTCGAGACAAGTACCTCCAAAGACCGGTTTCTGGCCTGACAGCCATCGGTAGCTGGGCACGAGTCCAACGCAAGGAGGCAGCTGAATAGAAACGAACAGAGCAAGACCAGCTCAACTGGCCATATTGATGGCGGATCGCAATCTCAATGCAACACGCGCCATCCTAAGGTGAATGTTCGCGGCTGTTGGAACTATGCGATTTATTCTTCCCACAAACTTGAATGTAGGTATAAGGTAAGAGTTGGAAAGGTGCATCCTTCACTAACGTCCTGAAAAAAATTATGATAATCGGATTATTAGAAATCAAGTCATCGCGCTTAAAATGTCAATGCGTTTATATCATTGGTCGAACATCGAACAAAGAGCGAATATTAAATTTTGTTTTAAACTTGGCAAGAAGTTCACCGAAACCTTTCAGTTAATGAAACAAATGTATAGTGAGGGTTGTTTATCCCGTGGTAGAGCCCACGAGTGGTTTAAACGATTCAAAGAAGGTCATTAGGATATCAAAGGTTCGAAATCAATATCCTGGTTTGAGAAATTCAGTGGTTATTCAAAGTAGCATTGAAATTGTGCGCGGATTTATAAAAAACAGCCAACATCTTCGTTGCGATACATGGCTATTCGTTGTTGTTGTTCCGACACTTGTTGCATAGTAATGCACCGTCCCATCGTTCGACGCTCATCACTGATTTGTTGATCAAAAATGGCATTTGAACCATCCATCATTCACCATATTCATCTGATTTAGCTCCCTGCGACATCTACCCTTTTCGAAAACTTCATTTACCGATGAAGCCATTCAAAAGGCGTCGACCGCCATCCTGAAGGACATATGTTTGGCCGAGCTCAAAAATTCATTCGTTATTTTGAATAAAAATAATGTTTTTTGCAGAAAGAATAAATATTTGTGTTTTTTAAAGTTCTGTTTTCGGCGTCACGCACTTTGTATAATGCAAGAATCACCCAAGAAAAAATCTGGGGCTGGGGAGTACTTCCTGACTGATCCTATTTTCATGATGCTACACCATCAGATTACCATCTATTCAGTTCTATGGAACATTTTCTTCAACAAAAATTTTTTTCTACTGCGACAGCTATCAAGACTGTATTCGAAGAATATTTTACATCAAAAGAATCCTCATTTTACAAAAACGGAATAGAAAGTTTGTCAGAGATATGGAGGAATATTGTCAATAACAACTGAGATTATATTGTAGATTAGAACTTCTTAGTCTTAGAAAGTCTTAAATTAAATTAAGTGTTGTACCGGATCCAAAAACGACATGACTTATGGATATCCCTAATATTTCTCTTGAACCACAACGCAGTTACGATCCGTAACATTTCAAAAGAACAATGCATATTGCTTAATTAGTTTTAAACATCCCGGTTTTAACTTAGATACCAAACTGGTCAGCTGAAAAATTGTTTTTCTTCTTCGGAATCATTAATAACGTCATTTCGCCGTCGAAATTATCTGTTTTCATATGTTAATTCGTCAATTTCAAGCTGGGAACCGTTGAATATGATGAATTCGGTTCGGGATAGCGATAACTATAAGTTGAAATTATATTCATTCATTTTAAATCGTATTTGTGCTTAAGCTCATTATGCGAGATGGGTTTCTTTGGTTTAATTTTGTCTATTCAAATTCAAAGTGATATATTAGAATTATAATGTTGTTGTTGAATCGGTGTATAAGTTGTTTGTGGGTTGTTTACTAGGAGGTCATAATAGTGATAGAAATAGCAAAAAAATATTACTCTGGGGTAATTATAAGAGACTATTTTTTCACTACAAATATTTTCTAATTTAATTTTTTCGAGAACAAGCACGAGGATATCACTTTACCGATAGATGGCGGTGTTATCAGGTGAATTACAAGCCGACATAATATTTGGTTTTGTTTTTACTATCTTTGACAGTAGATAAGTTCGATATTTTTATTATCATGAAAAAAAAATGTTGCCTGCTGTTTTTTTTTGCGTGGAAAAACCATCGAGCACACCAAAGAAAAGTTGAAAAAGTGTTATGGGGAATCTGTTACTTTATATTCCTTGGTTCACAAGTGGTCTATTGAGTTTCGATGTGGTCGAACTAGATCGAGTGACGCCATGGCTCAGGATGCCCTCTTGAGGTCATTACTGAAGGAATGGTTAACAAAATTCATGATATCGTGTTGCGTGCCACGCAACACGATACTATCAGCAACACTATCAGCGTGATGGGTGCCACGTTTGCTCACTGTGGACTTAAAGCGGAATAGAGTGAACACTTCACAGCGGTCTTTAGACATGTATAGGGTGTTCCAAAGAGTTGTTAATGAATGGTTGCGTTGTAGAAATTTGGTAGGAGGGGTAGAAATGTGGGGACGATAGTTTGGTTCAGGGAAATTTATTTACCATGCAGCGCTACGCAGGAAAGGAGCTCTCTTTTAGAGTGCGCATATTACCGCAATAACAATTCCGCCACTACTGCGCACCTTAGATTTCGACAACCTTTCAATTTGCACGATGTTCAGCAATATCCAAGCCTTCCGTTGATTAAGCAATGGGTTCGTAAGTTTGAGAAGAAAGAACCGATGAAAACATTGAAAGGCCGAGAGCGAAAGCGCGTAGCTGCTTTAAATGTGGCGAGATCGTCGGTGCTTCGTATCCTTCACAAAGATTTACGCATATCCTTCACAAGATTACGCACTCAATTAGTGCAAGTATTGAAATCGACGGACCCCGCTGATAAACTTTTACTCCCTAACGAAATGACGAACCGATTCATCATTTCGTCGCAATCGAGGAGGCTCATTTTTACCTTCATGTTAATAATCAAAATTGTCGCTACTGGTCTGGAGAAAACCCTAAATAGAAACATGAAAGGGCTCTGCATATCCCGAAGGTCACAGTTTGATCTGCAATGTCGATATCCGGAATAATCGGCCCGCTTTTATTCGAAGACCATCTAGGCCGCGCAGTAACGGTGAATTTTCACCGTTTTGTCGACATGCTGTAACCAAAATTTTCTTTTGCCAAAACCAATCGGCAACCTTTCGCCGGAGAGAAGGTCCTGGAGGAGATGATGCGGTACGTCAAAAGGGCGCCACCCAGTTCGTTAAATTATCTTATAATAGTAGACCCTGGAACTGGGAAGGGGTTTATCTTTAAACACATTTTTTAATTCATTTTATATTTTTAATAAATGAAAGCACAATAAAAAAAACACGTACAAAAAACAAGTACACAAAAAGGTCAAAAAACAAAACTAAAAGAAAAATGCAGGGAGGTTTAGGGATTGTGATCTACTAAACCCTACTGTGGAAAACCTTAAAAAAACTGAACAAGTTCGCTAACTTACAAAAGCTCGCCTCTAATTCTCAGTAATTTTAAATTCTAGATGGTACTTAGTCTACTTAAATAATACTAAGCAAATGATTGTTAACTGTAATCATATAGGATCGATTAAAATATGCTAAATCAACTATAATAGGTCTGATCGAACAGCAAACATTGCCTAATTTCTGATGGTAGTTAGAAAAGTAGGCAATTTATAAAAAAGAAACGTGAAGCATTAATTCAATAAGAAAATATATTACAAATTTATTATTCTGGCTTTATTTTTCCTTTGTCTTGCCGCTTGTCTATCCAGTACTGGGGTATTCAATTACCAATGAGTACGCCTACTGGCAATTTTGTGTCCCTATGCGGGGGTCCCCAAAAGGCCTGGAATGTGTACTGACCGGGTACTGTGCAAAGTGGCCCCAAAAAGGTCTGGTTTCGGTATTGGTTAGGCTCCGAAATAATTAGTTCTACTACGGCCTGGTCCCTGATTGACCGGATTCTCTAATTACTGGGTCATATACTGCTATACTGCATTATTAGTTGACTTTCACAAAGAAAAAGTCCTGTTCCACCACGACAACGTTGCACTAGCCCATTTGTCGTTGCAACTGCGAAACTGATCAATTTGGGTTACAAATTGATGTTGTATCATCTTTTTCGGACTTGGTTCCCTCCGGCTTATTTCCTTTCCAGACAGGAAAGAAATGTACGCCAAAATTTCTGATAGCTCTTGTCGTAAATTCCTTCACTGTCTTCGCCGATTATCTATATCTGTTCTCTTCTTGGATTAGTTCTTTTTTCCATCACCTTTGTTTTATCTATATTGATTTCTAGACCAGTCCTTTTGGCCTTCGCTTTTATCAACTTTTTCATCTTCATCATGTGAAAGCCTTTCTTAATTTATTTCATCGTAAGAATAGCCTCTCTTAATATTTTTTTCGATCATGTTAATAAAAAGTCAATATTCATATCCTACAATCTGTTTTTTTTTATTACGTCTATGTCTGTTTGGATCCAATCCATTCCCCTGTCGCAAACCTTCTCAGATCTCAAATTTTACCCTGGTGTATTGTTGAATTTTTATTACTGCTTTGGAATTAAATATCGTCATCCGGGTTAATTTAATAAGGTTAGCTGGTTCCCATTTCCTCCATTGCCTCGTATACTACTGCTGTTTGTACGCGGTCGTACGCCTGCCTATAATGTATGAACACTTGGATTAAAGGAGTATAAAATTCGATTGTTTTCGTCATTATTTGACAGGTCATGAACAATTGATCTATTAACCTCGAATAGATTTACTTTATTTTATTTTATTTATTTTATTACATTATTTATTTTATTTTAAATTTCTTGACGCACGTTTTGCTAACAATGTCAAAATCTAATCTGTTTATCTAACCTATATATTGATGTTTTTAGAAAAAACACCACCACCACGAGATACATTCCTAACGATTTAAAGTTTTAATTTTATACTGAGATAATTATAACAAAGAATTAAAATTACTTACGGAGGTATCCGAAGTGAACTGTTATAATACGAACATTGTAAATAAATTAATTAGAAAACATAATTTTAGAAAATTATTGAAAGAATCTTCGACTTTTCAAAAGGATCAGAACAAAAGTAAATTTATGGTAATACCTTGTGATGTCCAATGCTAGACAAAATTTTGAAAAAAGTGGACACCATATAACAAATTAAGAGAAGCCCTGGGTAATATAAAGGATAAAGTAGATCAACATGAAAAGTCGGGGATTTGCGAAATTAGTTGTCAAGATTGTGATCAAAGGTATATTGGGCCAATAAAAAGATCCATATTAACGCGATATAACGAACACATTGCCCACATTAGATATGGAGAAATGAAAAATCTTGTGTTGCCCAACATGCAATCGAACATGACCACAACATAAAGATTAGTAATTTAAGATTAGTTAAAAGTGTAAATAATAATAGGGCTTTGGATGTACATGAAAGCATTCAAATAGAAAAATCTAAGAACATCATGAACCGGAATAAAGGACCTATTCCATTCAGTCAATTTTTTCAATTATTAATGTAAGGTTCAGTAAACTTCACGGTTCATCATTTTTACACGCTTCATTAGGTCGGGTTATCATATAAATAGGACATAGTTTAGTTTTAGAATTAGATTAAATCATCTAATGATGATGTTAATATGGTTAGCGAAACGTGCGTCGAGCAGTTCAAAAAAAGTGTTTAGTGGTAAATCTCTTCGAGTTTAGTGTTTCACACTGAAGGTTACAATAGAATAATTGAATTGATCTATTGTTGGCGTTTCGCCCACACTTTTAGGGTTATTGCTATAAAACTTCATATCCTACTCATCATATTGGCTGGATTTGACTCCCAGCGATTACTTCCTTTTGCTAAACGAGAAGAAATGGTTTGCTGAGCAAAGATTCACTTCAAAGGATAAAGTTAAAGCTGAAACAATAGCGTACTTTGCAGAAGGAAACAAATCGCGTTATACTGAGGGTATTAAAAGTTGGTCGTCGGTGGTGAATACGTTGAAAAATAAAAAAAAAATTCTTAGATTACAAAACAGCAGTTACATTTCACGCCACAAATATAATTATTACAAAATGTTTCTGCCATTTTTAACTATAAACAAAATTGATTCATTTTAATTAAATCATTAAAGCAGTTCGTAAATTTTAATTAATTTATCCATCCGATTGAGATATTATGTTAATAGTTCGTAAGGAATTTGCCGAAGGAAAATTATCGTCCGTTTCTTTTCCTCCTTTTCTATGATAAATTCCTCTGTTATAAACGACATCGTATAATATATTCCCCATATGTTAATTCTCCTAAGTCGTAAACTTTAAAATTCTTAATCGTATTCCTTATGGTTACTGTTATAGTGGTGAATCGTAAAATATATATTTTATCGCGTTCTTTAATAGACGGAAATCATTTTGGCATTTTTTGTGATCGAAGGTTTGAAAATTAAATCGGTTGGAGATTTTCTGAATGCACATTTTAAACATTTCTATTAATGGGAGACTTGAAAGGAGGTCTCGATAAATTATTCTAATTATCCTTATTAAATTCATATTTTCTAATGATCCTAACTAAATAGCAGTCACAATGTTTCAATAATATTCATTCAATTTTCAAATTCAAGCAAGTGAATAAAATTGAATTATTGTTACAAGATGCTACTACATTCTGTGTAAAAAGTACATGGATTTTCTCATTTACTATCTGCTGTAAGATGGCAGCACTGTACCTAGTTACGATGTCCAATTTGAGCACGATAGTTCAACTAGTTTGTTTACATTAAGCTGGTTTTGTTAGACGATGTCAAATGTATGTTGCGATTTAACCATGAATAAAAATATTGAGAAAAGAGTTTGCTTTACGTTTTGTGTGTCAAGCGAAATTTCATGTGTCACATTAATAGTAACACTAACATTGACTGGCATATGATTATTAAACAACTGAGCATCTAATATGGCTGACATTTATGGCTGAATATTTTTGATGATTAATGCTATCTTCATGTTGAGGCTGGAAACTTTTCAGATCACTCTCGTAGTCGGTTCTGCTTCTTTAAGAAGTTATTTATATATCTTTGTTAATGCGTCAAGCTCGAAACTGATTGAGTATAAAACTGGATACAAGCAAATAGCTGTGAAACAATGGAATGTGTTCTCGAAGTAACTGTACAACGCGATATGTAAATGTCCAATTTAGAATAATCAGAGTTCGATCCATCATCGTTTCGTGGACAGTAGCGGCTGAAAATCATAAAGGAAAACATCGTTAGCGCGGCCGAAAATAGATTGCGTTCGGGCGCATTTCATCCAACAGATGCGTCCGATGCATGTGCACGTCCGTAAACGAGCGGGTTTTTATGGGCCCGGGCCTTCTGTTCGAACGGCTAAAACGTTAAATTCCGACTCGGTATCTTGATGGTTCCTGCTTTTCCTGTCTTTTACGTGTTTATTTACTTTATTTTCCATCCAGTTGGTTCGTTTTAACATTAAAAGTTTATCGTTCTTCGACCGATGATGCGACGCGCCTCTCGCCACAAAATCACCTAGAAGCCTTTGAATAATGCCATTAAATCGCCACTACTAACTAAAATCCATTTGCCTTACCAATCCACAGCTATTTCACAAAAAAAAACAACCTATCTATCTTCACACAAGATAAATGGTGAAATTGTGCTATCATTGTGTTATTTGAAATCTGTTGTATTTGATTGGTTTTTAATACTGTAGAATTCATGTAAATTTAACTTTTTTGTTTACTTTTTAACAACTTGACAATTAATAACCTTTGCTTTTCGCTTTCTGTTTAAAGGTACAGAGTACTCTATTAAAATTATCTTTGTTTAGAGGAAAACTAACTAAGCTATGTATTAGACTGTGAAAAGCAGATAATTCTACTTGCCAAGATTGTTTAGAACTAAAGTGTATAACCGCATCTGTTGTAGTCAGTTTTCCGTAAATATGAAATTGCAACATTCATTTTCTTCGTATTCTTCTTTACAGAAGAGTCGTGATATATGGAAACTCATTCCTTTCGCGTACTATCCGGACTATTTGATAGCGTTATATATATATATATATATATATATATATATATATATATATATATATATATATATATATATATATATATATATATATATGTTAGTTGGTAGTGTTTCGCGGATGGAAGAATGAATACATTAGACTATTAGTTTGGGAGGACATTCTTAATGCTTATCTGAAGACAGTCTTCAGACAAGCATTGAGAATGCCAAGTGTGACCTTGGCGAAACGTCTGCACGTTCCCAACAAACGGGACACAAACGATCGAATGTACTCCCGGACTAATAGTCTAATATATATACAGGGTGTTAGGTCAACATGCTGCAAAAATTAAAGGGGTTATTCCTTGACTTATCCTAAGAATATTTTGTTGTATGATGATTTTTGAAAAACACCTTTGTTTCGAAGATACAAGGTGAACAAAATTTACGACATTAACAACATTTCATTATCAAAAAATACATGTAAACTTGCTCACTCTACAATAAATGTTCGAAATGACTTCCTCCAGCCTTGATACAAGCATTCAATTTTCTCGTCATTGACTGCCGAACTCTTTTAAACACACCAGGGTCGTTTCTAATTGAGTTACACCCAGCAATTATCCGATTTCGCAAATCATCCAAATTCTTTAATGGATTATGTTGCTGTTAAAAAATCACGAGCAACCAAACTGAAATGTGGTGGCGCACCATCGTGCATAAACCACATTTCATGCCTTGATGCCAATGGTACATCTTCTAGAAACTCAGGCAGCATTGCTTCCAAAAAGTTGCGATACACCTCGCGAGTAAGTCTTTGTGATAGAAATACCGGTCCAATTAGATAGTCACCTACAATTCCAACCCAAACATTCAACGAGAACTGATGTTGAAAACTATCTTCGCATACCTCATGAGAATTTTCATCTGCCCACACATGGTTATTTTGAAAATTCCAAAGTGGCTTCATCGGTGAAAAGAATTTGTGTCAGAAATAGAGGGATGCGAAGTAAAGTTTGCAATATCCAATGACATAATGCAATACGTGGAGAAAAATCAACAGGTAGTAGTGCCTGAACGCATTGAATGTGGTATGGATACAACAAATTTTCCTTAAGAATTTTCCAAACTGTACAGATTCACATTCAAAGTATTTGCTATTTTTCGCGTAGAATTACCAGGCTCTTCCGCTATCATGTCCAGCACATTTTGTTCCAGTTGTACCGTTCTTACAGTCAGTGATCTTCCTGATCCTTCAGTTCGTTTCAATGTGCCTGTTTCACGAAGACGTCGATGAATGTTTTTGAAGATTTTTCGTTCGGGGACATTACGGGCTGGAAATCGTTCACTGTACAATCGCCTAGCTTGTAATGCATTGCCATCAGCAAGTCCATACATGAAGTGCATGCCAGTCATCTCGACGTTTGTATACATTATGATAGAGGACTTCACTCACTATTTAAGACACGTCAAACAGCCAAACGTCACTCCATCTACGTAAACAAATGCGACCGATGAAATCCACTTACTAGATAAAACAGCCGTTCCAAGTAATCGAGATCGAAAAAAAATGTTTGTATTTGATAAACTCATTGACGTACACCCTATTTTTATTTACATTATTGATTTCAACAAATATCGAAAATATGGTTGTCGCAAATTTTGTTCGCCCTGTATCTTCGAAACAAAGGGGTTTTTCAAAAATCATCATAGGGCAAAATATTCTTAGAATAGGACAAGGAATAACCCCTTGCATTTTTGCCGCATGTTTACCTAACACCTTCTATAAATATATATATATATATATATATATATATATATATATATATATATATATATATATATATATATATATATATATATATATATATATATATGCTCTCTCGCCAAGAATAGGGAGTCCCTCTCCACAATCAAATAACCCATATTTTCGCCGACTTCTCGTCGGATGGCTTATAAATGACACAGGAAGCAGTCCAAAGAAGTAAAAAAACTGCATATATATATATATATATATATATATATATATATATATATATATATATATATATATATATATATATATATATATATATATATATATATATATAAATCTACCGTGGTTTTTACGGATGTTCCGTTATAACTAGTGAACCATGCATCCGATTGACTTGAAACTTGGTATCCATGTACTTAATGGATAGGCTAATTCTTATATGAGTGTTGGACTCCCTATCTGATGAGAACCGCTAATTATCTGATTTTATAGCTTCTATAAACTTATTATTAAAATGAAAATTTGAAATGAATTTTTTCTTTCTTGGGCTATATTAAGACTAATTAAGAACGTCTGCAACGGAGTTCAAACTCTTTAAGCCGTTGTGAGGGCGCTAATGATCAAAAACGCTAAATTTAAAATTTCAGCTTTTATCAACTTATTATTGATTATTATTATTATCATGTACATTAACTACTATTATTATTAATTTTAATAAATTAATTATTAATTAAACTATTAAATTAATATTTTTCTGTAGCATTAAAACTTTGTTTTTTTCTAACCTAAACAAATTTTTACCAAATGTCAATTGACTGATTTAAAAATATATTAAAAACATATATATCTATATGTATATGTTTATATTTATATATGTATATGTTTATATTTATTAATTAAAGAAGAAAAAGAAGAAAAGAAGGAAGCGTGGAATAATTAGATTAAAACGAAAAATTAGTTCCCCAGCATTAAATTAGTAAGATATTTATTTCAACTTTTTATATTGAATTTTCGGTTGTCAATCTCAAGATAGTTTTTAATTATTTCCAATTATTTGTTGTAGCCAGAAATGCCTAAAAAAGGAAAGTCCAAATAAAATTTGGTAACGTCTAAATCAAAGTATATGTATATGAAAGCTAAGCGTGCATGTGAAAGTCAAGATGAAATGGAAAATAGATTACAAAAAGAACAAAAAAGGAAATAAGATTTACGACCTATGAAATTAAAAATTCGTTGGAAAGTAAAAATAAATTGTCGTTTTTCGTATGATCCTACAGTTGATTATAAATAAGAATCAAAATTAAGTTCAATGACAAAAATTTGTAGTTATTGTAAAGCATTAAAGTGGATTCGTGAATGTGAAGGTTTATGCTGTTCAGCTGACAAAATAAAACTAGAACCTTTGCGACAACTTCCAGAGCTATTAAAATCGCTACTCCATGGAACACATGTAAAATCAAATGCATTTTTAAAATCTATCAGACCTTACAACAATGCTTTCCAAATGCCATCATTCGGTGCAATGAAGAAGATGTTGTTTTAACTAATAAGTACATGGGGCTCATGAACGATTTGCGGCCATTCGAAACTATCATCGAAGAAGATGAGATAGACGACAAAGATTAAATGTGATAAAATGTTAATATATATATATATATATATATATATATATATATATATATATATATATATATATATATATATATATATATATACAACAGTATCCACAGTCCGATATTCGGCTCTGGTTCTGGTTTACAACACGGGGCGGATTGTAGAGCTCCGGTGTGGCGGAACAGTAGCCATGTTCATATACTTACTTCTTACTCAACTGAATTGTACAATGCGCACATATATTGGCTTCCAATACTCAGCTATATTGCCCCGCCATATCTTAGAAGACAGGAAGCTATGGAATGCCAGTATAGAAAAATTGTCGAAGCCCCCAATCTCCCAATACACGATAATATTACCCGTGCATCATCTATCAGATTAAAGTCTCGACGCACTATACTAAGAACGATAGAAGAGCTATGCCGGGTAAACTTGTGGTTGGAGGAATGGGCTCATTCCACACCACCTGATGTCCAAATGAACATGCCCGCTAATCAAAAGCCAAATGGGTTTGATCTACCACGACATGTTTGGCAGTCTGCCAAGAGAATAAGAACAGCCCATGCTAGATCCGCCAAACTGATGTACAAGTGGGGTAAGCTGCAGTCAGCTCAATGTGACGGTGGGACCCCCAAGACGGGTTTTCTTACTTTTTCTTCTTCTGCAATCGAGTGGATCGAGAACCTGAATGTAGCACTTATAAAATATTTATTTACTAATTATGTGCACTAGTTTGTGTTGTGTTTCATCTATACATTTCATACATTTTATTTGTTGTTATTTTTGAACCATGATTGTGCTCTGACTGTTTTATGATTACTATATGTATATACATGACTATGCCTCCTTTGAAAATTCGCTTTTGAAACTCATATATATATATATATATATATATATATATATATATATATATATATATATATATATATATATATATATTCAAAAACTTTGCGGTTCCATATGAGGTTCAACAGTATCCACAGTCCGATATTCGGCTCTGGTTCTGGTTAACAACACGGGGCGGATTGTAGAGCTCCGGTGTGGCGGAACAGTAGCCATGTTCATATACTTACTTCTTACTCAACTGAATTGTACAATGCGCACATATATTGGCTTCCAATACTCAGCTATATTGCCCCGCCATATCTTAGAAGACAGGAAGCTATGGAATGCCAGTATAGAAAAATTGTCGAAGCCCCTAATCTCCCAATACACGATAATATTACCCGTGCATCATCTATCAGATTAAAGTCTCGACGCACTATACTAAGAACGATAGAAGAGCTATGTCGGGTAAACTTGTGGTTGGAGGAATGGGCTCATTCCACACCACCTGATGTCCAAATGAACATGCCCGCTAATCAAAAGCCAAATGGGTTTGATCTACCACGACATGTTTGGCAGTCTGCCAAGAGAATAAGAACAGCCCATGCTAGATCCGCCAAACTGATGTACAAGTGGGGTAAGCTGCAGTCAGCTCAATGTGACGGTGGGACCCCCAAGACGGGTTTTCTTACTTTTTCTTCTTCTGCAATCGAGTGGATCGAGAACCTGAATGTAGCACTTATAAAATATTTATTTACTAATTATGTGCACTAGTTTGTGTTGTGTTTCATCTATACATTTCATACATTTTATTTGTTGTTATTTTTGAACCATGATTGTGCTCTGACTGTTTTATGGTTACTATATGTATATACATGACTATGCCTCCTTTGAAAATTCGCTTTTGAAATCCTTCTTCGGTTATGTGCACGATATGCTCGCCCTGTCAACTTTAATATTAGAATGAATGAATTTTACTTAAAAACGCAAAAGCCAAATTCATTGGAATCTGGTTTAGATTTAAGATTAACCATTATTTGATACCTATTTCGGAAATCATACAAATGTTCCCAATTGTCCAGTTTTATAGATTACATTGCGTCGCTAATAATTTATTTAATTTTTTTGTTAGTTACTATGGTTGATGATAATTCAGTAATAATTATTTAGCTCTAAAGTGTAATCTATTATCTTCGAAAGAATAAATAAATAAATAAATAAATAAAAACAGAGAATGCACCTAACCAAGCGCATGAATAATTGAACCCAGTTTGACGCCTCAACAGGAAACGCGTAGCTTTTGTATGTCCGCTGCCAAGATTAGAAAAATAATACCTCAGCCCGCATGCTGATCATTTTCAACAACAACGCATTGTCTAGATTTTTTTTTCAAGTGCTCCGTTCTGGACAAGAGGCTCTTGTGCTGCTCCACTTACAACATTTAGATTTATTATTTTTGTTCGTGAGTCGATTGCTCAGTGAAAATAAGGGATACGGTGCCGCCGATGGTTTTTGTTTGTTTGGCACGTCGAAATAAAAGAACAAGTAAATCGGCAGTGTGCAGTCGTGATTGTTGTCGTTTCAGGTTTAGATTACGAGTTTCAATTTTACAAGAGATCAATTTATTCGTTTAAAAATAATATAAAGTGTGTACGAATTAATTTGGTGTCTTTGTACGTATTCAGACACTTTTTAATTGAAATATTGCCCTTTTCGATCGAAAATTGATTTATTTTTCAACAAGTGTCCTACTAGCTCGAAATATTTCATGCAATAATTTTCCATTTTTTTATGCCCTCGAAAAAATATGACTTGTCGAACTCTTTATTTGATGATATCTTCAGTCGAAGTGAATTTCTTTCTAGTCAGCCATTTTTTTATGTTTGGAAAGAGAAATAAGTCGAAGGGAGGCAAGTAAGAAGAATAGAATGAATGCGGCATCAATTCGTAGTGCAAAGTGAGCAATTTGAGTGTGCAAAGTGAGCAATCTCAGTGTGCAAAGGGTCGGGTGCATGGTCATGGAGAAACAGTAACGTTTCTTTGCCAAATAAGGGTTTTTTTTATCAACTCTTTGTGAAATTTTATCAATAATTTAGTATAATGCTCTTCTGTGATCGTCTTTCCTATTTCCAAACAGTTGTTGAGGTTAATGTTTTGCCAATTTAAAAAATGTTCAGAAAGGTTTTCACAGTCGGTAATGTTGGAATTACTAGATTACGAGTTTAGTTGTGAATTTAGTTGATTTGTTGCGAATTTAGTTGATTTGTTCCGAGGCCTCAATCTGCTTACTCTTCAGAGTTTACTACTAGAAAAGTTGTGAACTCAGTAGTAGGCAAATTGAGGCCGAATTGTTCCGAATTCAACTTGATAATGGTCGAGATTTTACAAATCTACGCGGTTCTACCCGAGAACCTAGTAATTCTAATATATATATATATATATATATATATATATATATATATATATATATATATATATATATATATATATATTTCTTTTTTTTTTCCAAAAAGCTTTCATTCATTCTACGTTTGATGCCGAAATTCCCATGGTGAACCAACTTTTCTGTCTATTTTTATATTGTATTATGAAAGCAGTTAAACTGCGAAAAAATGGGATATATATATTTTTCAATAAAAAAAAATAGAAAGAAAAGCCGGCCCACCGTGGGACTTGCGACGTCAAACGCAGAATGAACGGAAGTATTTTTGGGGAAAAAAAGAAAACATTTAAAATGGCGAAATGGCGAAAAATTAATGATTTTTGCCGGAAAGCTAAAACATTTTATAAAAATTAATTCAAATATTTTTTTTGTATTTGCTTTTTGAAAAGTTAATTCAAAAACAAATAATTAAAAAAAAATTATTTGGCCGATCGATTTGGTGTGGAATATATATATATATATATATATATATATATATATATATATATATATATATATATATATATATATATATATACAAAAAAAACACATTAATGTCGTTTAATACCAAAGTTGAAATTACTAGCACTAATTTTTCACACCTTAACACGTTTTAAACGACTCACGCCACATTGAGAAACACCTGATTAATTGGTTTATTAAATTAAATGGTCAAAATGTCAATCATTTGAGTCTATGAAAGCTTGGCACATTTTTAACCTATTTACCCGAACACATGAAAATTTCTAATCTGGTTGCTGCTTCTCCGAAAATAAGAATCATATCGCTATATTTGCATACAAAATACAATTTAAATGAAAGTTACACAATGTGTAACAGTCAGGCAATGTGTGTTTCACTCACACAATGAAATAATTTTTATCAACCACAGGTGGGGATCATCTCAATTCGTCAACACTACATTGCCAGACGAGAAGTTCAATAAAGTGATTTGGTGTTTAGTGGCAAATCTCTTCAAGTTTAGTGTTTCACACCAAAGGTTCCAATAAAAGAAGTGAACTACGTTGCCACTTAATTTTTTTGGGCTAATACCATGAGAAGTATATTTGTAGTTTATACCTTAAAACCATTTATTATTTGTCAAATATATTTTTACACATATTTGCTTAAAATTTTTATTATAGTTTTTCTCTTGGCATATATATATATATATATATATATATATATATATATATATATATATATATATATATATATATATATATATATATATATATATATATATATATATATATATATATACCAGGTCTGTACATATGAAATCGGAATATGCTCAGAGATGGTCCTAGCTGCCAGTGTAGTTACCGTCAAACTACGTAAGTCAGCTGGCTCCATTTCCTTATCGACATCTGACAAAAAATTTCGACTCCCAACAATACATTTTTGCAGTTTCATACAGCAGCATAGTTTGTAATAGCGTTGAACATGTCGAATTTTGTGCCTGGAAACTAGGATTTATGGACTATGGAAACTAGGATACGGACAGTAATGGTTTTATGTTACCATTTGAAGAAAACTGCTACAGAATCGCATCGAATGATTGTCGAAGCTTACGGTGAGCATGCTCTCGGTAAATCACAGTGCTTTGAGGGGTTTAAAAAATTCAAAAGTGATGATTTTGACGTGAGAAACGAAGAACGTGGAAGACCACTGAAAAAGTTTGAAGATAATGAATTGCAAGTATTGTTGGATGAGGATGACGCTCAAACGCAACAACAACTCGTGGATCAATTAAATGTGGCATGAAAAGCCGTCTCTATACGTTTGAAAGCTATAGGATATATATACATATATATATATATATATATATATATATATATATATATATATATATATATATATATATATATATATATATATATATATATATATATATATATATATATATATATATATATATATATATATATATATATATATATATATATATATATATATATATATATATATATATATATAGGAAGGTGTTCGATTTAGGCCATCCTTTATATTTAACAACTTTAAAAAAACTTAAATATTCATCTTCAATACAAGTCAATAAAAACTGAACTAAACTTACCATGGATAGAGTTTGCTGTGGAATGTTGAAGTGAATACAGATACTCCATATGAGGAGGCAGTCTATAAGCAGGGTGCAACTCCCTGCTCAGCAGAATACTGCTGCCCGGACTAGCACCAACACTGCAAAACAAACAAAAAAAGACACGTTAATTAATTAATCTCTTTTACGTAATTTATTAGTATCATATGTTGGTTGAGTACAACTAAGAAGTAATGTTAAAAAAAAATAATTCAGACAGATCTAATGTGTACACATACTCACACACACATACATAAAAAACCACGCCCAGGAACGTTAATGTTGTCCATTTGGTTTTATTTTAGCCCCATAAAAGGCTCTACTTGTTTATGGGCCTTGTGGTGTTTTATGCCTTCATAATTATCTAAGCTTCAGAGGCGTACCATAAAAAATGTTCTTCTATTCAAGGTTAATTTTCGATCACGACTAATTATGTTTTTTTTCCATAGTATAAATAAATTAATAGACAATTAATTAAACAACTTTATCCAAAATGTTTAGATACATACTATGAGGTGTATAAATAAAGTACTAGGATTTCAAATGATCCACTTGTAGCTTTTTAATGTTTCAAACGTTTATTATAGATTTTGTTCTAAATACGTTTCGCCTTGTTAGAAACATATGTACAGCAAAATATATAATAAACGTTTGTAATATTAAAACACTGCAAGTGCATCATTTAAAATCCTAGTTCAAAATGTTTCAAAAGTAACCAACTGCGAAATCCATAAACATTATAAATAAAGTAATGAGATTGATTTTTTATAATTTTTTTATTCACTTGAAATTTTAATTCTACATTCCCTCCTTCAAAGTATTTGGCTTAGGAAGCCACTTAACGCGATGACGATTTTTCCACTGTTCCAAGCAGTGCTGGAACTTTAATACTGGTATCGATTTCAGCTGGTCGGTTACAGCTTTTTCAATGTTCTTCAATGTTCTAAAATGACGCCTTTTAAGCAGAATTTCCAAGCTTTGGAAAAGGAAAAATATACAACAACTTAAGTCTGGTGTATAAGGGGGTGCAGATCCACAGTTATGTGTTTGCTTGCTAAAAACTCGTTAATTGTAATAGGGGTGTGGTACGACGAGTTGTGATGCATCACCCAGGTGTTCTTGATGATCGGTTTCATACGAATGACCCTTTTTTGGGGTATTTTTAGAACTTCTCAGTAAAAATGATGGTTTACCGTTTGCCTTTCAGGCACACATTCCCCGGCTGGCAAAAAAACTAATCAGCAAATGCTTTTGATCTTCTATTTGCTCATATGTTTTTTTTTACCGTGGTGAAATTGGAGTGTGCCATTTTTGCCTCCCGCACTTCATTTCCTAGTCGTATTCAAACATCCAAAACTTGTTACCAGTAATGGCACGTCCCAGAAAATGAAGCTCATTTTCAATCCTCTCCAAATAGTCAAAATAGCCGCCCCTTCATCCTTTTGGTTCTGCGAAAGGTTTCTCAGAATTATTTTCGTACAGATTTTCTTCATGCCCAAGTTTTTGCTTACTTACTTAATCCTAGGTCTTTATACCGTTAGGTGTCAGACACTTGAAGTTGAGGGTGTCTTCTATACATCTCTCCAATTCTTCTTGTGTTAGTTCCTTTATTTCTTACCATATTATGTCCCTTTCCAGCCACCTATCTAATCCCATCGTTGCATGCTCTTCCTGGCTTTCTTTTACAGTTCCCCGGCACTCGCGCTTCACACACTGTTTGTAAGTCGGTCCGAATCACCTTACAGTCCCTGTCCATATTAACGTGACCACTAGTGGTATTCAAGCAAAATCCAAGTTATGCATATTTCTAAAGCATTAAAGTGTGTTAATTTCTCATGCGCTTGACCCAAGTTATTGACAAATATTGATTAAATTATTGAGTTGAGTAGGTATTTTTTGCTTTAATACTGCAGTCTAACGTATTTCGTAATATTAAAAAGGTTTTATATACTTTTAAAGTAACTTTTTGGTTACCAGTTACCTAACCTTACCTTTGTTCTAATTTTTAGAAATGGGTAGACCTAAAGATATTTCCCCGACCAAAATTGGAGTTGTTAAGGGTATTTTGGCCTTAGGAACCATGTTACAAAGAGAAATTGCCAAGAGAGCAAACATATCCAATATATAGCCCGCAAAGTGAAAATGTGCATAACCTTGACTTCTAAACATCGGGGTAAATGTGGCAGAAAACTATAAGTAACTCCTCGCGGGTTGCGTATTTTGGCCAAGGTGGTAAAAATGATACAACGGCTACAAATATACATAACACACTACAAACATAAAACATAAAATGGCCGAGGCTGGAATTAATGTATCTATTTATACCATGCGACGAAGATTGGTTGATTTGGAGTTGAACAGTCGTCGACCAATGAAAAATCCAAAACTTACGGACCATTTAAAAAATATAAAGTTTAACTGAGGATGATTGGGAAAAGGTACGTGATAATATTTAGCAGGATTAAACACTTATTTAACAGGTTTGCTTTAGAGATGAGCACCATTCAAATCTTAATAAATAAAATCATTGGGTTTAGTTCATTAAGATTTGAATGGTAATCGAACGTATTGACGTTCGACGAAGACATTCCAAAATATATCAGTCAGAATGTATTATTAAAAACTAGTAAACACCCAAGATCAGTTATTAATTGGTCGGTGATTAGCAGCAAAGGTCTTGGGAGGCTTTAAATTGTTGAAGGCACAGAAATGGATTGATACATCAATTGAGAGAATGGTGCCCTCATAATGAAAAAATGATTTTCATGCAAGATTGAGCACCATGCGAAATCGGTGAAAAATGTTTTTTTAACGAACAGAATATTCAGTTGTAGGACTGGCCTGGAAACTCACCACACATGAATCCAATAGAGAATACCTGGAAGCTTTTGAAACGTGAGATTGCCAAGGAAAATGTCACAAATAAAACACAATTAATTGAGAGAATAATTTTCCATTGGAATCATATTGAAAATATAGATTTGTTTGTCTATGAGTATTATTGTACTAAGTGATTAGTATAATAAAGAAGTCTTTAACATATTGACTAACTTTTATCATCCAAACAATTTATGATCCAAAAACACACATTTTTCAAAAAATCAAGCAAAAAAAGTTTTTTTTTTAAATTATTTTAAGTGGCCACATTAATATGGACAGGGACTATAGTTGTCCTGCTATTTTATCTATGAGTTCATTCTGTAGGTTTTCTCTAATTATTTGATTTCTGATTCTGTTTCTTTTTGTTTTGTTTTCAATTTTCTTCAGGAACCTCAGTCAAATTCATTTCCATTGGATTTATATGTGTCTTATGTTTTTCTGTCGAGTCCATGCCTCGCTACTATACATTATTGTTGGTCGAATTTCCTTTTAATTGCTGCTGGTTTTATCTTATTCGGTATTTTTTCCTTTAAAGGAAAGTTGTCTTTCATCGTGTTAAATATTTTTCCGGTTTTTCCCAATCTATAGTTTGTCTCCTTCCATTCTTCATCGATTGTGGATTGTTCTTAGAACTATCTTTTCACAGAAACCCAAACGAAATAATTCAACCATGTCAAATCGCATAATCTTAGTGGCCAATTATCACCGTTTCTTGCAATAATTCGTCCAGGAATTTTTTCTCTCAATAAATCAATTGTTTCATTAGCAGAGGGAGGTGTAGCGCCATCCTGTTGGAAGCAATTATCCTCCAGATCAATATTATTCAAATCAATTTAGTTATCATGTCACAATATCGAATATTATTCACAATTACAGCTTCATCAGCAACATTCTGAAAGAAATACGACCCAATTACAGCTCCTGATCATAATACACACCAAACAGTGACTCGTTTCGGATGTAAAGGTTTCTCATGAATAATCGTGGATTTTCTTCACCCTAAATGCGGTAATTTTGTACTGTATTAACATCAATTTCAAATGTTTTTGAGAAAAATCATCTGTTTGTTCTTATATCCAATTGATAAATGCACGATATTTCCAAATTATTGATAATTCACTACTAAATTTAAAATTATTATTTCCAGCATAATAATAGTAGATTTAAGAATGTTTTTGAAATTTAACAATCGCTGGAAGCATCCGGCTTCCTCCGGCTTGGTTAGCATCATGATAATGGGTCAACAAATGTAATAAATTTCTAAACGAAATATAGTATTTAGAAATTCTGTTTTACTAGAGTACGACACCACTTTTTTTCGGCATTTTTTGATTTCAACGATTTCAAAAATACATAAACTTTTTGCGATTCACGCGTATAAAATACTGCCATTTGCGTTGTATCGTTCCGCACAACATTATCGCCTTAAGGAACGAAAGAGAATTGTAAAATCAGATTAGTAAAAGGGTGTGATTTTGAGGTTAGCACCAGAAATATTATCTTCTCTCAAAACAAGATGGGAGATGAAGATAAATTGAAGAATTTATCATTTCTTTTTTATTTTTACCATATATCATCTTTTTTTGGTGAAAATTAGCAAAATATGTGTAATGATTGTAATGTGATAATTTAAGTAAAGAAATTCTAAAATATATTAAATTGCTTGTTTGCAAAACCATATCTTGTTTTATTTTGGAGAAGCTTTTTTGTATATCAAATAAGAAAATTAGGGATTGTGATTGAAAAATGCATTGAAAAACTTGATGATAAAACAATTTTATGTCATATATAATATCGATATTTATAACAAGCAAGTGCTGTAGTTCTCGTAAAATAAATTTATTGATTTTTAACACGCTATAAAATAGTGTTATGGCAATTATTATTTATTACTTATTTATTTGCTTGCTTGCTTGTTATTATTACGTGCAGAAATATCGTTTATGGCATGATAGTTATTTAATATCCAAAAAAATTCCATTTATTGTGAACTATTAGACTATCTGAACTATTAGTTTTTGAGTTGTGTTTTAAGCGATGCTACTTTTGTTATTTTATTGCTTTTTGTTGAAGAAAAATACCGTTCAAGCGGAACAATGGCTTGATAAACTTTATCATCAAAAATGGCCGGGTTACAATGAGGGGGTTACACCAGACAACATGAGAAAAAATCACAAAATTATTTCGCAAAGCCGTAAAGTTAAGCTGCAGAAGATAGCTGATATCATGAAGATATCGAAAGAAAGTGTTAACACAATTTTCATAAACATTTGGGAATGCTTAAATTGCTATTGAAATGGATACCGCATTTGCTCACAGCGGAGAAAAAACAACAACGTATTGATGATTTTGAGCAATGTTTGGAGTTGTTTAAGCGAAATAAAATAAAATATATTTTTCTTGCGGTATGTGAGATGGGTCCTGTCCTTCCCCCTAGTCCTATTCGCAGACCTCAAAAAATACTCGTTGGAAAGAAATTTCGTTCAAATGAAGAGATAATTGCTAAAACTGAAGAATATTTTGAAGGCAAACAGAAGTCGTTCTATAAAAATGGTATAGAAATGTTATAAAAGCGTTGGAATGATTGTATTGCTCTTCAAGAAGAATATATTGAAGAATAAAGTCGAAATTTGCAAAAAATGTTTTTTATATATCAGATCGGGGACTTATTGACCGATGTGTTATATATCGATACATCCATTTGTTTTTTAAATTGGAATTACTGTCCTTGACATTTGACAGAAATTTCTGAGCTGTGTTAAAACAGATGTTTACAAATGCTACAGGAACTGCAGTGATGGTAGAGAAGCACTAGAAGATGAACCTGATATAGGAAGACCTTTCACATTAATCAATAAAGAAAACATTACCAAAATCCACAGTTTTGTATTGAATAATCATCAGTTACGTATTAGATACATTGTAGATATTACTGGAATATTGTTTAGACCATTTCAATCAATTTTGAAGAACAATTTAGGTTTGTCTTGTTCTCTTCTCGTCTTGTTTTGAAAATCTGCATTTTTTAATCGTTGGGTTGTGGTCTTATTTTTCGTAATGTACTTAGCAATGCCCTTGATAATGCTTATCGCCACTGAGCTTATTTTAAATTATCAAGTTAACGATCTCTACAGTTGAAATATTCAAACTGGTATATTGGCAGCAGACTTTTCCTCTCTTTCCCCCAACACTAATTAATTCCAAAGCACGGTATTCGTACGACATTTGCCTTAATTAGGGTTCACTTAACACCTCGATGTTTTTTAAACAAAGGACATTTGCATGACATTATACAAGGTTCGGTGAATGTATTGCGCCCAGCGCGTTTATTTTATTCAATTAAAGGGGAGACAGCCGGTCGCCATTAAAAAATGGACACGTCTGCTTCGGCTTGTTCAATTCCATCGAAACGTGGTTTTGGTGGGGCTCAGTTTGCAACTTACAACGTTAGCTTGACATGAAGATGTATCCCTCAGAATTCCATTAGTTCCGGTAGGGACCTCTTTTAATTTAGATCGAGGCATTTATTATATGAAAAATGATTCTCAGGTAGAAATAACATAAGCATTGTTTTGCTTTATTTGCATTATTTCAATTCTTTTCCAATTTTCAGTCAAATAAAAATGTCTAGAAACAAGATATCTCATTTTAACAGATCAAGAGTAATAAGAGTAACGGCTTTGTTACAACAGTTACAACACAAAGTGATATCGTGGGAATTGTAGGTATTTCCCAAAGTACTATATCGAAAATTCATAAAAAATACCAAGAGGCAAATGACGTAAAGGATCGCCTCAAAAGTTGTAGAAAACGATGCAAAAGCTGCAATATGAGACAACAGCTGCAAAAGACCGGCAGATATCAATGATAGCTCGAAGAAATCATCTGGAATCTACAAGTGGTATATCAAGGAAGCTTGTTAGGCTTGAAGGGGTAAATGTTTCACGACAAACGATAACACGCAGACTGAAAGCGGTAAATTTGCATCGAAAAACCTTTACATGTTCCCAAACTAACTCTTCAACAAAAAAATGTAAGATTGCAATGGGCTCGAGAAATGGTGGATTATAGTTCTAACTGGAATAATGTGATGTTCTCTGATGAGATGAAAATTGGCTTGGTTTCTGATTCACGAATAAGATTAGATTGGAGAGCTCCAGGTTGACAAGTTCGATTAGAACAAGTTCAAGGGTGGGAGTGTGATGTTTTGGGTTGGTATTATGGGAGGTACAAGGACACCTCTATTGGTCCTGGAGAGAAAAGTCACTGGTGCTGTGTACATCGAGCAAGTTTTATATCCTGTTGTGTGTCTGTTCCGAGGCGCAATGGGCGACGAATTTATTTTCATGGATGACAGCGCATGCCAAATTGCCTACAGGCATACATACAGACCCATGGAGGAACTACTGCTAATTAGTTTTACTGAAATTTGTTCTTTTAATTTTTAAATTACTTTTAAAAGTAATTGGTACATTTTAATTTTTTTACTCCAAAATAATAAATCAATTTTACACACATTGGTCCTTTGGTGTCGAGTTTTATTTGCTACCAGTAAAAGTTGTAATAAAATGAAGCGAATAAAAGAAAAACTTAATATCAATAAAAAAGTGAATATTCCAAATTTTTGGACATATATGTACTTCGATGTCATCAGTCCATTGTGTTTTCAGTCTTCTTTGTGGACGTTTACGATCAAACGGAATCCACTCCAGGATTGCCTTGGTCCATCTGTAGTCCCATCGCCTCGCTAGATGGCCTGCCCAGGCAGGACGCACTGATCGAAGCCTTTTTTTTCAGGCAAAATAGGAGTTTGTTCTTAAGTATTATGTTGAGCTTGCCAATTGCCTGCTAGCCACATTTCACACGCCGTTCCACCTCCTGAGCGGTATCCCCTTCCATTGAAATTCTCTGCCCAACATATATAAAGTGCTCTACAATCTCTGAATCTCTTCCTAAAACTGAAATTCTTCTGTTCTTAGCAAATTTATTGAACATAATCTGGTTCTTCTTCAGGTTTATTTTTATGTAAAAATGCTCTATGTTCTTTTTTTATGTAAAATAATTATTTTTACATTTTTCCATAAGTCAGGTATTTTTTGTTTGAGGTATTCCGAGTATAATTTTGCTAGTGTTTGATGTAAAGTTCGACCACCAGCTTTTAGCATTTCAACAGTTACATTGTCCTTTCCTGAAGTCCTGCCGTTTTTCATCAATTTTATAGCCTTTGTCACTTCCTCCGTTAGGATATCTGGCATTTGCTCTTCCGTGTATATTGTTATCTTATCTTTTAGAGAGTTATCTTATCTTTTTGTTCGTACTCTAGTTTTTAAGTTTTGTTCTTAAAGGGAGAACAAACTAGCAGAAATGTATTTCATAAGACGGTTAGGAAAGTTACAATAACGAAAAACCAACATAAAATATGCAGTCCCTAAGGAGTTTCCAGAAATTCCAATTTCATTAAAAAATAATATTGATGAGGCGTTGCTATAGTACTAAACAAGTTTGAATGCACGAATAAGTGGGCTCTCTCTTCAAACAGAAGAGCTACTACTATGATTAAAATATAAAGTGACTTTTGTCCAGGTGGTGCCCACCAATTGTTTTTTTAAGTTGGCATGACGATCCTTTACATGTGACAGATGTTTTATATTATTTCTATTGTTAAGTTAGAAATTATAGAAAATATATTAAATTTTGTCTAAAAGCCGAAATTTCTTCTGCTGATGTATTAAACATGTTAAGAAAATATTATGTCGATGAAGATATGTCAAAAAAATATTTACAAGTGGCCCAGTGCGCTTCAAGATATATCGTTGATTGATTGGCTGCAATCAACTCTTAAAAACCCCTGCCGTAACGAAACCCGGCAAAGTTGTGAGAAACATAAACAAGGCCGGGCCTAATAAAATAACAGGCAAAAAGATAAAATTAATTTTATACTTGGTTTAGTAGTTTCGAAATAATATTATAGTTTAGTTCGTATTTTTTTCTTAAACAGTGCAGTTCTATAATTTCGATCGTATTTTTTGTTATTCCAAACGTGCTAAAAATGTGGCGTTCTTGGCAAGATAATGATCATTGTGCCTCTGGTAATGCTAATTTTAAATTTGTAATTTTTAATAATATCTTAAAATGAGTTAAAAGAAAGAAACTGAACGGAAGTAAAATATGGTGTTTTGCTCTGAAAAATTGTTTACTGTGATAAATGCTGGAGGGGTGGTGCCCCAACGCCCTCCCTCCGGAGCCGCCACTGGATTGAAACAGTATTATTTTCTGCCGGAACCATTTGACATGAGTGTATAAATCAGGGAGAGGCTGGCAATCTCAAATTCAGTTTGTTCATTTAACACCCACAGCCATTCGCTATTTTGTAATTCAGTAAGAGAGCGATGCTTTTCATTAAAAAAAAAATCGATCTCTGCTCGAAGTTCAAAAAAGCGCTTAAGGACTTTTCCGCAACTAAGTCAGCGTACGGCAAGTTTTAAGTTTTGAACCACCATTATTTTCTACAGCCTTTGACACAAGTGCAATCAGTCCTTTATTTTTACCACACATGTTTTTGCCTCCATCAGTTGTAATAGATTTCAAGTTTTTCCGTCGAAGGTTCTTCTTATTAATGGCATTTTCAACTCCCTTAAAAATATCTTCGGCAGTAGTCGTGCCGTCAATACTTTCAATATCAAGAAATTTTTCTGTCCGCAAACTTCCTGTATATTTTGAGTAATTTTGAAAATCTTTCGTTTCATAATGACGTTTAATGTTATATTCTTTGAGAACAGTTATGGTTTCATTGCAAATCAAACATAGCGCCTTATTACTTGACTCAATCACGAAATATTGAAAGTTCCATTGATCTTTGAATGTTCCACATTCACTGTCTGTTTTTCGCTTCTTTTCCATACTAGTAAATCACACAGAAAAACAACAAATTAAATCAAAATACTGTTACGTATAAACGGGGTTACGCACTACTTTGTTCCTCAACAGACAGTTTCACTTCTTTCGCCTTCCCTAGGCAGACTGACTCGCGGTCGTGCCACTAGCCTTTTTATACTCCAATTACTGCTATCTCGAAGTGAGTGGAATACATTAGAATTTTCTCGAACCGTTGAGGTTATTCACGAATGTTTAATTGTTACTGCGCTTTCGAAAGTACTACTAGCGCCATCTGTTAGCGATAGAGGGTACTACCACTACCTATTTCTGCTTTTCACCACCAGATTTCATCAAGTATCACCGTCATAATAATACACAATAGTAATTTAACTAGCGAATTTAGCTAACGTATGCTTGTTTAGGTCGCGTACTCGGCGACTAGTTTAGAAATTATAGATAATGGCAACAAAGTTAAAACGGTTTTGGCCCTTGGAACATACAGGAGTAATCAGTATGGCTCTAAGGCTGGAAAGTTTGAAGACCTCTGGTCTAAAACAAAGCCCACAAGCGTTTTGCGTTGGGACATTGCCGCCGTAAGTTTCCACAAGTATACGACGGCGGTCACTCGCGTTTTGAACAAGAAAAGCAATACGTGCTAAATATGTTCTTCATTTGGCTCGAAAGTCGACTTGTTTACCGCACGAAAAAAATATGATGCTAACTCGAAATCGTTTAAACATGAATTGCATTTTGAAAGGTACTGTCGTAGGAACGAAATAACATAAGAGAACTAAGACTATGAAGCGACCCTTGTTTCCAGCGCCCCCTCTTAATAAAATTAAGAATTATTAACCATCACATCCGGTGTACTGTTATATATTATTTATATTAAAGGTATAATTCTTTTTGAAGAATCCTGAAATGTTTTAAAATAGCCTGAGAAGGTATTATTAAAAGATATATGTGTAAAAGAATGTAATATTCATATGTTCAGAACCCGCCTTTGTATTTTATAGCTTTTTTTCTTAAGAATGGTTTAACAATTAAGCTGGAATTTTGTCCGAATGAAATCCAGTACCGTTAAAAAAAGTTGTTGTTTATAGAGTTAAGTGAATATCGATGTAATTTCCGAACCGTCAATGGAAAAATGGTGAAAAGCTAGCGTAACAACGTGTGTTTTTACGGAGTTATTGTTGGACTTGATCGGTTTAATCTCGGGAGTAAATCTCAAACGCATTTACATGGACAAAAGACGACATTATAAAATTTAAGAGGCAATTGGTCGGTAAGAGAACCATGTTGGAACAGTCATGAATATGTAAAATCTTTCGATGGTCGATTAGTGATCACGAAGCTTGGAATTTTTGCACGTAATTTTTCCCGGAGTTAAATGGTAACAGTGGTGTTGACTTTGCAGCTTTTAAACCTTCTTTTATATCACAAAGATATTTGTTGTTTGTCGTTTACTGGCCATATTTGGAAAAATGTCCTTTCTTCTTTACTACTAAATACAGTATAAACGCTAGAGTCAAAGATGATTTACCAGTAAACAACAAAATATTTTATTTTAATAATTTCTGGACGCGCGTATCGCTAACCATGTTAACATCATCAGGAGATAATTCAGCCTTGTTCTAAAATTAAACTATGCTCTATTTATATGACAACCATTCCTACTAAAGCGTGTAAAAATCATGAACCGTAAAGTCAACATTAACCCTTCGAGACCTTTTTTTTTAAAGCGCGATAAAAAATATTTCGGGTACACAATATATTCATTTGTGTCTATAAAGACTCTAGTTAGTAATTTTTTTTTGTTTTTTTTCTGAAAAAAAATATATGCATAATTATTTACAAAATGTTTTAAAGGTTTAAAGGTTAAATGTTTAATGTAAAAATGTTTTAAAGGGGTTAGAGGCGCTTCAGCAGCTAAGGCTATTTAGCGACTGTACCTACAGCTTAACGTGGGTTCCGAACCACGGTCATCAGCCACCGACAACCCAGGCCAGCACCCCCCTCAGTCTATCAACCCTTGGTTATGTGCTTACTCATAAGTCAATCGAGAAGCCGGGCGAGTGACCAAAGTAGAACACTTCTCAGAAAGCATCCGGCCTTACTCAGCCTTTAACTGGCGTAACTGAGGGGTAGTTCGTTGTCGGATTTTACACTCTTGCCTAGAAACAATCACAGACATTTAGATATATATATATATATATATATATATATATATATATATATATATATATATATATATATATATATATATATATATGTGTGTGTGTGTGTGTGTGTGTTTGCGTGTGTGTGTATATGTAAATGTACAGTGTAGTGTAGGAAGTAAGAAGAACAGAATATTTAAAGGAAAACTACCATCTGAGCGCTGGAATCGAACCAACTACCGCGCCAATGCGGTTTCGGCAGGCACAAATTATCACACAACATTTGCAGGTAGATGCGGTTATCCATATAATATACCCTCAATAAAAACTAAATTTCTCACAACAACCGCTGCCATAGAGCCCATCACACTATCTCCACCATATTTGACTGTTGGCAAAATCAAATTTTCGGGTTTTAACTCTTGGTTTGTTTTTCTCCATATTTTGCGTTTTCCGTCAGATCCAAAAATGTTATATTAGCTGTCATCGGCATATAAAACAGTTTTCCAAAAATTAAAATCCTTGTCCAAGTGCTGCCACAAATTCTTCACCATTTTTGTTCATTTTTCTTAGAAATGAGTGGGTTTTTCCTTGGTTTTCTGCCATGAAATACTTTTAATCTGAGAATCCTACGTACCGTTTCGATTCTGACATATTTTCCAGTTTCTTCTAAAACAGTCAATTTGTCTTCCAGTTAATTTGGAAGCATTCGTTTTGGAAATTAGTTTTTTTTTTCAAAATTGTACGGATTTAGCGTTCATTCAATTTTTTTTGGATGACTAGCTCTGGGCTTATTCTGCAGTGTACCACTTAAATTAAAGTTTTTTTATTATAGTCTGAATTGAAGCACGACACAAATGTACTGTTTTTACAATTTAATTATAAGATTTTCCTTCACTTTGGTATTTTCCAATTACATTTCGAATTTAAACAGAAATTTCGTTTCTACCATTGTTACAAAAATAATATACTTTTAAAAAGAAAACATATTACTATTTCCTTGAGGTAGACGTTCAAAATGCACTAAAACAATTTACATTTCTGATAAGAATACTAGAAACAGTAAATAATTTTTTACTTCTTCAAGTTGCTGTATTTCTTGCTGTATGTTTACTTTTGTGAGGTATTATTCAGGATAATTTATTTATTTTGAACGTAAATTGCAATTAAAAATTTGGTTCCATACCTATTAATGTTTCTTTGTATTGGAAATGTAACTTGTAAAAATAAAAAAGCCAGCAATTAAACGGTTTTAAAAATATAACTAATTTACATGCTATATCTAGGCTTTTGTGACCGATTCTACACTGAAATACAAGTAAATCCTTTTATGAAAATTCCAAACACAAATTTGCGTGTTAGCTTTATATATTGATATTCCAATTTTGTTTTTCTGCGGTCAAGTATTACAGCGTACATAATCTGATATATTTAAATAGAATAATAATGTCGACCAGTAGTAAAATCTCAATAATCCTGTAGCCGTGACAAAAAAATTTATTGCTTGTAAAAAAAACCACATAATTTAATTTTACGATAGCTATAATAATAACTTATTGTCAGATAGACAACGTCTATGTTTTATTTATAAGAGATTTATGTACATTTTCAATTTTGAATTGGGCTATGCCAGCAACATCCAAGATAAAGGGTTAGTAGTTTTTATTTTATCTTGAAGAATAAATAATGTTATGATGTTTTGAATATGATCTCGTTTAAATGTCCCCTTTGGTTTCGTCTGGTGGGATACATTCTGGAGACCCAATGTTCCTCTTTCCTCCTCTTATGATATATTTTCAATGGTGGCCTGAATGTTTCGTTTAAGGTCAAGAATAGTTCGGGATTTAATTCTGTAAACCAGATATTTAACTTAACCCCATAAAAAATAATCCAAGAGCGTGAAATTGTATGCTCTGGGTGGCCAGTTGACAGATCATTTCACAAAATGACACGCCCAAGGAACTTTTCTTGTAATAAATCTATTGTTTGGCTATTGGTGTGTGACGGTCTTGTTGAAAGAAAGCATTATTTATATCTGATGTTTTCTCTCTATAAATTAATTGTTTTATTAGCAGAATGAGGTGTAGCGCCATCCAGTTATCATCCATCTACATAAATCCTGCAGTTATGTTTGTTAACAAACCCATTTAGCCAGATGTGCGCTTCGTCAGAAAAGATTTCCCAAAAGTGGCTCTAGAGCCCATTTCGTGTATCATATATTTTTACATAGTGACAATGCACTGAACACAGTAGTCTATGAGTGACATTTATATTTCAAACCGTATTGCCTCTATTACATTTCAATGTTCTAACACTCTTATTGGAACACTCTCTATAAAACCTTATGCTTCTTCAGATACTGTTTGTCCTAGTCTAATAAAATTTTCACCTACTATTTTAATATGATAAGTATTTGATAACTTAACCAGTGACGGCTCATGAGAATCCTACGTACCGTTTTGATTCTGACATATTTTCCAGTTTCTTCTAAAACAGTCAATTTGTCTTCCAGTTAATTTGGAAGCATTCGATTTGGAATTTAGTTTTTTTTCAAAATTGTACGGATTTAGCGTTCATTCAATTTTTTTTGGATGACCAGCTCTGGGCTTATTCTGCAGTGTACCACTTAAAGTTTTTTTATTATAGTCTGAGTTGAAGCACGACACAAATGTACTGTTTTTGCAATTTAATTATAATATTTTCCTTCACTTTGTAATTTTCCAATTACATTTCGAATTTAAACAGACATTTCGTTTCTACCATTGTAACAAAAATAATATACTTTTTAAAAAACATACATATTACTATTTCCTTGAGGTAGACGTTCAAAATGCACTAAAACATAATTTTCATTTCTGATAAGAATACTAGAAACAGTAAATAATTTTTTACTTCTTCAAGTTGCTGTATTTCTTGCTGTATGTTTACTTTTGTGAGGTATTATTCAGGATAATTTATTTATTTTGAACGTAAATTGCAATTAAAAATTTGGTTCCATACCTATTAATGTTTCTTTGTATTGGGAATGTAACTTGTAAAAATAAAAAAGCCAGCAATTAAACTGTTTTAAAAATATAATTAATTTACATGCTATATCTAGGCTTTTGTGACCGATTCTACACTGAAATACAAGTAAGTCCTTTTATGAAAATTCCAAATACAAATTTGCGTGTTAGCTTTATATATTGATATTCCAATTTTGTTTTTCTGCGGTCAAGTATTACAGCGTACATAATCTGATATATTTAAATAGAATAATAATGTCGACCAGTAGTAAAATCTCAATAATCCTGTAGCCGTGACAAAAAAATTTATTGCTTGTAAAAAAAACCACATAATTTAATTTTACGATAGCTATAATAATAACTTATTGTCAGATAGACAACGTCTATGTTTTATTTATAAGAGATTTATGTACATTTTCAATTTTGAATTGGGCTATGCCAGCAACATCCAAGATAAAGGGTTAGTAGTTTTTATTTTATCTTGAAGAATAAATAATGTTATGATGTTTTGAATATGATCTCGTTTAAATGTCCCCTTTGGTTTCGTCTGGTGGGGATACATTCTGGAGACCCAATGTTCCTCTTTCCGCCTCTTATGATATATTTTCAATGGTGGCCTGAATGTTTCGTTTAAGGTCAAGAATAGTTCGGGATTTAATTCTGTAAACCAGATATTTAACTTAACCCCATAAAAAATAATCCAAGAGCGTGAAATTGTATGCTCTGGGTGGCCAGTTGACAGATCATTTCACAAAATAACACGCCCAAGGAACTTTTCTTGTAATAAATCTATTGTTTGGCTATTGGTGTGTGACAGTCTTGTTGAAAGAAAGCATTATTTATATCTGATGTTTTCTCTCTATAAATCAATTGTTTTATTAGCAGAGTGAGGTGTAGTGCCATCCAGTTATCATCTCACGATATCGAACACCGTTCACCGTTACAGCTTCACCAGCAGTATCCTGAAATAAATAAGGCCCAATTACACCTCCTGACCATAATACAAACCAAATAGTGACTAAAATTCGGCAATTTTATTTATTAACATAGCCACCAATTTAAAAATGTTTTGAGAAAAATCATAGGTTTGTCCTTTGATCCGATTGACAAATGCAGGACGTTCTGAATGATCCAGTAGCTTCTAGTTCCTGTGTTATTTGAACCTTATATGCCTTCAGAATTAAATCCTTTCGTAAAACATGCTATGTTGTGGATTCACTGAGTCCAAATTGTTGTGAACGTCGACTAATGGAAATTTCTGGGTCTTCAGTAACTCTTTCACGTACTAAATCAATATACTTTTGTGAACGACCATTACGACTATATTGCTCTTTTACCTTCCACTGAACCAGTTTCTTGAAATTTTTGAACAATTCGATTAATAGTGCTTTCAGGTGGAGGATTATGCAAACTGTAAATATCATGTAATTTCCTAAAAACATTTTTCGTTGAACGCCCATTTTCATAAAATAATTCAATAATTTTATTGCGTTGTTGTATTGTGTACGACTCAATTTTTATAAATGTCATATATTAAACTTCTGAAATGAGACTAGACCTAAGCAAATTCACAACGCCATCTGTCTTTTATTCAAAAATTAATCAACCCGCTCATTTTGAAAGACCCGTTACTTTCATCATTAACAGTAACACGATTTCTTTTATCGATTTAAAACTGTACCAAACAGTGACTTTCTGAAGATGAAGAGGTAACTCCTGATGATATCCATCTACACAAATCCTGCAGTTATGTTTGTTAACAAACCCATTTAGCCAGATGTGCGCTTCGTCAGAAAAGATTTCCCAAAAGTGGCTCTAGAGCCCATTTCGTGTATCATATATTTTTACATAGTGACAATGCACTGAACACAGTAGTCTATGAGTGACATTTATATTTCAAACCGTATTGCCTCTATTACATTTCAATGTTCTAACACTCTTATTGGAACTCTCTCTATAAAATCTTATACAGATACTGTTCGTCCTAGTCTAATAAAATTTTCACCTACTATTTTAATATGATAAGTATTTGATAACTTAACCAGTGACGGCTCATGAGGGAGGGCGTTGGCGCAGCCCCTCTAGCATTTATCGCGGTAGAGAATTTTTCACAGCAAAACACCATTTTTTATTCTTTCCTTTAACTCATTTTAAGGTATTATTAAAAATTAAAATCTCCAAATGTAGAAGGACGTATGTCGATCTATCACACCAAATAATGCGGATAAAAATTCCATCCTCTCGTCACAATTTTTACATCGTTTGTCGGACGTTTACCTCCAGTGACAGTACGCCACGTCATCTTATCTCGCCGTTGGCGTTACATGTTTTTTTGGTTGTCAGAATTCGGGGGGTTTCTGCTTTCTAAAATATGCGATTTGGACGTAGATTCCCTGCAAACAAGCGTATCGGTAATCAGTTTTAAAAGCTGATTTGACGGGTTCGGAGCATTTCATATGTCTCGCGTCGCGTATTTCGTTCGACTCGCGAATACTTGTTTTGATTTAGGATTTGCTACATGTGTACACACTGAGTAGTACTTTTTAAATAAAAATAATTAACTTTTAATTGCAAACATGAAGGTGTCCGATTTAAAACAGTTAATAACGACTAATTTAAGTTTGGAGGAGAAAGTTGAATTAAAAAGTAACGGTCGTCCCACACCCGTGTTGAATTTGAGTTAAGTTCAAGAAGAATGTAAAAATAAGACAAGTTTTACGCGAAAATTTGACAATAAATTATACAATAGTATTTTGTGGCTATGTGGTTGTGAAGACACTAATTCTCTGTTTTGTTTCGTGTGTTTATTGTTTGGTAGTGAGCAGCAATAAAGTTGCGAAGGAGTGGCGGATCTAAAACATTTGTTAGACAAAACTGAAAAGCACGAGAAATCACCTAAACGTAAAAGCAACCTACCGAGCTTCCAGTTGTTGGATAAAGTAAACATTGGTTCCTCATTAAGTTCTTAAATAGTTTTAAACAATAGGCGAGCATAGTGAAAATGTAAAAAAACCGCTTGGTACTTTCGAAGATTATTGACATTTTGAAATTTTGTAGTCAATATAACCTTCCTCTTCGAGGGCACGATGAGAAAAATTATGCGTTAAATAAGGGCGCGTTTCTAGGGTTAATAAAGTACAGTACAAAAATTGATTTGATTTTAGAAACATATATGAATGACTCGACTCATATAACCCATCCTCCAATGTCCTTGTAAGTAGTAACAATACAAAATATTGATGTTTTCCTGGTTCACCTAATGTATAGGGTTTCAATAGCACGAAAAGTAAGAAGGAGAAAGGGAAAAGCAAAAAAAATCTTCAACAGCACTATTTTCTTTTACGCCCTTCCACTTTAAAAACCTACGAGCCGCCACTGAAAAAACCGCTTAATATGAAAAACCCGCTGTAATTTTCGGTACTTGTATCCAATCATCCCAGCAGGAAGAATTCTGAGCCCTTTTTTTCAAATATTACGTTCAACTCCCTCTTCTGTTTTCTAAGTAGTATTTTATCAGACTAAATTTATATTGTTTAGTGGATCTTTTATGTGCTGCAAAAAAATCCGCACGCCACTGCACGCACCTCTCTAATTAGATTGCAGTGAATTCTATTGCGCCTACGGGACAATATCGTTACTGCTTCAGTTTCACAGATTTACATAGAGATCGACTCAATCGTGAGAACTGACAGCGTTTGAAAATCTTCAAAAGGCACATACGTTTCAAGCTTCAACCGATTAAACTTTCTACACAGTGCCTCTGTAATAAAACGTTTTTTTTTTGGATATCCTTTTCTGAAAGCTCGACTTGATGTGTGTGTTTCTAATGATGGAAGGCGTGTTCTACTTCTGAAGCAATCTGACCACGTAAAACAATAACCCGGCTGTGCATTTTAATCAGTTTAAAACGAAATCAAAGTCTGTTCTAATTTATTGTTCAGCAACTATGCAGCTTTCGATTTTTTTTTTCTAATTATTATTAGTTTGTAATGCAGTGTGTTCATCGCTTGATTTACGAGGAGCGTTCAAGAATTATTGTTCCTGACATAGAAGAAAATATATCTGGAAAATATTTTTCAAAATAATTTGGTTGATATGGTCTAGTGGTTGGTAATTTTAGTATATCGATGAGAAATGCTTCTGCGATGAGAAAAAAATACTGTCAGCCATTACACAGACTCTTCATGTAATTCTGTAACCCATGTGACTAGTGAGTGATATATTTAAACTCAGGATTTTTTTTTATAGAGCAACAAAAAATATAATTTAAAAACACCTTTTAAACAGATTTGATTATATAGGAGAAATAATTCTCCTTGTTTGCATTTCATCAACAATAGTTTCCTTGCAAATCTACGCTTCTTTTCTTTTTTTTCTACATTTGTTCTTACTTTAAGTTCAAAATAAAGTATCAACTGGCTCAACATTGATGACAGTGTAATTCCTATCCTTCCTATCGAAAAACTTATTGAAGTTGGCGAGGTAGAAAATGAAGAAGTTG
This sequence comes from Cosmopolites sordidus, assembly GCA_031761425.1. NCBI lineage: Eukaryota > Metazoa > Arthropoda > Insecta > Coleoptera > Curculionidae > Cosmopolites > Cosmopolites sordidus. The sequence continues at coordinate 251,712 of JARFXV010000643.1, read as the reverse complement.
CAATAATGTCAGTAAAACACAATGCAGCTTACAAGTCATTTCAATAAGGGTTAGAACAAGCAGAAGAAAATAGGGTACCATTAAATGAGCTATTGATCCTAACGATAGCTTAGCTTTTTCTATGAACCAAATAAAAGTTAAACAAATCAAGCTTACTAATTTTTTTTTGCCAAGTTATTTTACATTAATACTTAATTATTATGTAGTTTATATTTTTTATATCGATATATACATAATATGTGCATGTGCCATAATATGTGATATGTGCCTAGCTTTTATATTTGTCACATAAATACTTATTTACTTTGAACTTTAAATTACTGATCTTTGAGATGGAAAGGCTGAGAAATGGACAGGATATATTATTATATAATATCGTTATCATCTTAAAGTGAACCCCTCTCAAGATTATTTCGATTGTCACTACATTAATACCAAATATGGTCGCGATTGTCTCACCATAAACTCAATTAATTGGCATGAGAGAGCAAACTTAGTAGAAAATTGCGTGCGAGATATTTTTTGTTGATTTGTGAGTGCATAAAACACGTGAATTGACTATGCCGGAATGTAGCCAGATCGCGCTGTTAAGTCAACAAGGAATTGTGTTGTAATTGCGAAAAAAATTAAATGTTCCAGATATGCTGTGCAAACCACCTTAAAAAGATATAGATATAAATACTTAGATATATATAAATAAGATATAAAAAAGATATAAATACTTATTTATTTTGAACTTTAAATTACTGATCTTTGAGATGGAAAGGCTGAGAAATGGACAGGATATATTATTATATAATATCGTTATCATCTTAAAGTGAACCCCTCTCAAGATTATTTCGATTGTCACTACATTAATACCGAATATGGTCGCGATTGTCTCACCATAAACTCAATTAATTGGCATGAGAGAGTAAACTTAGTAGAAAATTGCGTGCGAGATATTTTTTGTTGATTTGTGAGTGCATAAAACACGTGAATTGACTATGCCGGAATGTAGCCAGATCGCGCTGTTAAGTCAACAAGGAATTGTGTTGTAATTGCGAAAAAAATTAAATGTTCCAGATATGCTGTGCAAGCCACCTTAAAAAGATATAGATATAAATACTTAGATATATATAAATAAGATATAAAAAAGATATAAATACTTATTTATTTTGAACTTTAAATTACTGATCTTTGAGATGGAAAGGCTGAGAAATGGACAGAATATATTATTATATAATATCGTTATCATCTTAAAGTGAACCCTTCTCAAGATAATTTCGATTGTAACTACATTAATACCGAATATGGTCGCGATTGTCTCACCATAAACTCAATTAATTGGCATGAGAGAGTAAACTTAGTAGAAAATTGCGTGCGAGATATTTTTTGTTGATTTGTGAGTGCATAAAACACGTGAATTGACTATGCCGAAATGTCTCCAGATCGCGCTGTTAAGTCAACAAGGATTTATGTTGTAATTGCGAAAAAATTTAAATGTTCCAGATATGCTGTACAAACCACCTTAAAAAGGAGACGGGGTTCTATAAAAATAAAGCGAAAACAGGAAGAAAACCGCATACAAGTAGAAGAACCGATGGATATTTAGAGGGACTCGCTTTACAAGATCGACGCAAATCATCTTTCATCTCTCTTTAAATAGAGTTTTATTCGCTCAACAGAGAGTTCCACTTTGTGCTAATACAGTAAGAAGACGTCTCAAGGAAGCTGATTTACACGGAGAGTAGCCAGATGAAAGCCTTATCTGACGGAGGCCCACAAGAAAAACCGTCTAGCATGGGCCAAAAATTATGACCACTGGACAATTGACGATTGGTCTAAAGTAAATTTTACCGACGAGTCAAATATAGAGGTACGTTTCTCAGTTAATTTCTTTTCTTTTTTGTAGATACAAAAAATAAATCATTCTGTGCCAGGTAGATAAATGAAAACTAATTTCTGTATTTTTTTACATTTTGGCAGATTTTTGGGCGATTTGATGGTATTGAATGGTAAAAATGTGGACTGTATACGTTTGGTTTTTTTTATTTGTTATAATATTATTATAACAAATAAAAAAACTGAACTGTTCCCATCAATATCTCCGTAGCACTGTCGAAGTCCCTTAATTTTTTTTAGGTGGCACTATGGAAATCCATACATGACCGGAGCGAGAGTTATTGAATGCCTATTATATCTTGAAACAGTCTCTAATATTTATCGCCGATAACTCAGTACCAAATCCTTGACTTTGCTGATGTTTTGTTCGTTAGTTAACGTAGAAAGTCTTCCTGATGGAGGTTTATCTTCAACTGCTTAAAATTTTTCCTGCATTAAAATCTTTTCCAACATTTTGTCCCAGGTTTGATTTGGCCATTCCCTTTTCCTTCTCCCTTGTACTCTTGTTTCCCAAACCGTCTTAACTTGTATTGCATTGGCCATTCTTTGAAGATGTCGTCACCATCTGAGTTGTCTTTGTTCTATATATTCTTCTATGGATTCTATGTTCAAATCATGACTGTTCTCCTTGTCTACTCTTCTTACTGTTCTTTACTCTAAACTCATTGTATCACTCGCAAACATTTTTTTTGCATTGCGCCATTGTCGAAATACTTGTTCAGTGCTTCAATATAAGAAGTCATCTTTTTTATATAAAATATATTGCAAATTCTTTGTTCGATTAGTTTACCCATTTTAAAAAATTGCCGACAAAAATGTTTAACAATTACAAAAGCAAATCGTTTAACAAGCAAAATGATATGAAATGTCTGTCAGATCCGAAGAACAGTCAGACCAAGTTAAAAATAAACGGTTGTATTGATGCGCAAAGCTCGCCGATTTTTAAAACAACACTCCTTTTACTTTTTGATCATAGTAGTATATGCACGGGAGTTTAGAGTTTTCACATCAAAATTTCGAATAAAACAAGGATAAAATGATGTGCACTAAAGATTGCGAATGGTATAAAGAGGGTGGTGCAACCGATCAAGGCAACGGCACCACCGTAACCCAAACTAATAACGCTTCCAGCGAAATGAATTTGCTTATACGTGCAGCGGCAAAACAAACTTTCCGCCGGGATAAAATTTCAGCTTGCGCAGGTTAAAAAAGCAATTTAGCCTGCACGCCCGGGGCCACGGTTTACCGCGAACCGGCTTCCATCGGGCCTCTCGGACCTCGCTTAATGACTTTATTATCGTAATCGTAAATAACGTCGGCATTATGGCCGAAAAATCCACTTTGAAAACGTCGACGCGATCTCGCTTTAGTTTTCTTCTTTTTAGCGGGTCGGCGACAGTTATTTGATGGTGCATTAGAACCGATTCATTCTCATCCCACTCCAAAAAAACTCCTTTTGTTATATACAGCTTGCCCTAAAATAAATATTGAGCTGTCTGGAAGATAATTTCGATTTTTCAATATAGATGGCGTTAGTAGTATTTATCTCTGTACACATTCAGGTATAATCGATTATTTTGAAAAAAAGAAACAATCAATTAATCAATTAAACAATCTTAAGAGGAAAAAAAAATCAAGTAAAAACAAAAGAACACATCTCTTTATTACTTCCTCTTTTACAATTCCAGGCATTCTTGCAAGGAGTTTTTCTATTCTGGTCGAAGTAAATTCTTCCCAACTGTCTTTAGGCAAGTTCCACTAATGTTCTTGCGATGTTGATACTGCTCGCGGATGTTTCGGTCTAACTCATCCTACAGAAGCTGAATGGCAATCTTTAGAACAGATTACTTCATTCTTGTTGAATTCGAAACTTTGATGTGAAAACTGCGTGATTGCGCCGGCCAGTTCATAATTCTAAGAGTTCCTTCATCTTGTTGTCTTTCAAGCTAACTGCGGCATAGTTTGTGAGGTGTGTTGTGCTTTATTATCTTGTCGAAAAACTATTAATCTTAATTTGGATGGTATTGCATGATGGGCTAAAATTTCTTTAAAAAATAATTCCAGATATTCTAATAAGGAGTTTAATCTCAGATGCTGAGAAATTGTTCCACTCCATAATATAACTACCTCCGTGTTTCACGGAAGGTACCATACACTGCATGTGGTCACACCGAACAAATATTCGACGATTGGATCTGAAGATTTGGTATTTGGATTCATCAGTTTACAGAATATTTCTCCATTCCTCGATGGTCTAGTCTTTGTGGCAAATAGCCCATTCAAAACGTTTATTTTTATTTTGTTGCCACAATTATGGTTTAAGCACCTGCACTCTGTCTATTAGATTAGTTTCTCTCGGATGCCTCTTCACAGTCGTTAAATATATCGGTTTCCTCGTTAATTCATTAACGTTAGCTCCTCTTATTTGTGGTGCAGTCCATCTCTTGTTTTTGCTTTGTAGTATAACTAGTTTTAGCTTTTACTTTATATTTTTAGTTTTGTTGCTCAGAAGTTGCACGAGTCCTACCTGTTCGTGATCTCTCTATGTTCGAGCCAGTTTCTTTAGTCTTTTTATGGTTTCGTAACCTCCAGTCTTAGAAATTTTTGATTGGGCTGAAATTTTTCTTTGGGATTTACCTACCCTAAATGTCATAATAGCTGAGCAGGTTTCCACATTTATTTGCTTCCCTTTCGCCATGTATATGACAATATTTTTGTTTACAAAAAACACTGGATCCGTTAAAATTAAACACAATCATTTTTATTTTAAGAAATAGTCTTTCAATAGGAATAATACGGCACAAACTGATTCTAAATAATGTTTTAAACAAAACGAAAAAGAGATTTGTAAATACCGGATTAATTGACATCACCGATTCAGACATCACAGAATCATAGAATAAGTAAACACGATAACAGAACGACCAGAAACTTATATAACTGATCCTCAAATGGTTTTATTTATATTCCCATAATCGCAAGAGCAACAATGTCCAATCGTCTCTCAATTATCTCCTGTATCTTTTCATATCTAGATCTGTTCAAGATGATACTGGATGTTGCATTGTTTTTGTTCCCCAGTATATTTTTTTTACGTTAATTGAGCCTGTTTCGCTCAACATTCTGGTCAAAAAGTTGTTTTCTAGTATAATTGACTTTTTTGAAGCTCTAATGCAGGATAAAAAACCTTACTGCTTGGCTTATCAAACATTTCAACTCTTTAACAAGAGTAAGCGGTAAATATTTGCTGAATATGTATTTGTCTCATCAGAGGAGCTTCTGCAGCATATAAGAACTCATAGTGCCCGAATCACCCAGGAAAAAATTGGAGTTAAGTCTAGTAGTTCCTCGTCCACCGAATTCTCCGGTTTTTGAATTAGGTTAGCATGTTTTCACATTTATAGACTATTTTCTTTGAAGAAAAAAGTCCTATCACGAAAGCTAGCAAATCTGAGCTTGAAGTATATTTTACTTCAAAATCATCCTCATTCTATAAAAAGGGAAGAGAAAATTTGCCAGAGAGATGGATAAATATTGCCAATAGCGTTGGAAATTATATTGTAGATCAAAACTGTCTTAATTTTATAAATAAAATACAATTTTGTGCATTATACAAAGCGACATTGTTTGTGGGTATATTTATTAATAAGAAATATTCTTCTACAGGACAGTGCACGAACAAACTTTGATAGATACATACTTTGACAGATACTATTTACTAGATAGATACTATTACTTATAGATATATTATACTTTGATAGATACTACAAAATAAAAAAAAATAGAAATTCCTTTTGGATTAACTAACTAATCAAAATATATTATCTATGCAGACTAATAGTACTAATCTAATGCAGATCTAAGTACTTATAACATGAAATCACTAACCTTAATCTTGTGAGCTATATAATGCAGATCTATAGTACTGACTAACATTAACATTAATTTTTTAGAAATCGTTTTTTCTTTGAATTATATACACACTCTAGCACTAATAACAAAAATAAATATAACCTTTAACCAGTCATACATTATTTTGAACCTAAATTAAAAAAAATTAAAGTAACTCTTTTGGCGCAGATGTCATAAAGAAAAAGAAGAAGAGAAGAAGAAGAAGAAGAAGTGCATATCCTGGATATTTTATGGAAGATGTTTTTGATGAAACACAAATAACGAAAATTATATATATTAAAATAATATAAAAATTATTAATAAATAAGAAAATTATGTCGGTGCCCTGATGAGTCTAACCACCAACAGACGAAACATGTACCTCCTGACCTACGAAACCTGTACTCCTGACTACTGTTGTCTCGTTGGACTCAGTCTAAAGAAGTAAAAAAAAAACTGCATTTATAAGCCATCCGACAAGTCGGCGAAAATATGGGTTATACGGAGAGGTACTCCTTATTCTTGGCGAGAAAGCATATGTCGGTACCCTGATGAGTCTAACCAGTAACAAACGAAACATGTGCCCTCCAATGTAAGGGATGGGTGGGGTTTCCTCCTGGTCAAGCAACTAACCGTTGCTCATTATGGCGGAGACGCAGGTTGTTGTGTGTTCTACATGAGATTGTGGAATCCAACGGTCGGGAGTATATATATATATATATATATATATATATATATATATATATATATATATATATATATATATATATATATATATATATATATATATATATATATATATATATATATATATATATATATATATATATATATATATATATATATATATATATCATCATCATCATCATCAGCCCGTATCGATCCACTGCAGGATGAAGGCCTCTTCAGCATGCTTCCAACCTTCACGGTCCTGGGCTTTCCTCTGCCACTCGGGTCCAATATACTTAACGATGTCATCAGTCCATCGTGCTTTCGGTCTTCTTCGCGGACGTTTGCGATCAAGCGGTATCCACTCCAGGATTGCCTTGGTCCATCTGTCGTCCCATCGCCTCGCTATATGGCCTGCCCATCTCCATTTCAACTGTTTTACTCTTCCAATGATGTCACAGACTTTTGTTTGTTCCCTGATCCATGCGCAGGACTTTCTGTCTCGTCTTGTAATGCCAAGCATACATCTTTCCATTCCCCTCTGTGCCACCCGAAGTTTTTGAATTGATTGCGATGTGAGTGTCCAGGTTTCACTTCCGTATGTCATAACGGGTAGAACGCACTGATCGAATACTTTTCTTTTCAGGCAAAGTGGGAGTCTGCTCTTAAACACTATGTTGAGCCTACCAAATGCCTGCCAGCCACATTTAACACGCCGTTCCACCTCCCGGGCGGTATTCCCCTCCATGGAAATCCTCTGCCCAAGATATACAAAGCTGTCCACAATCTCTAAATCCCTTCCTAAAACTGAAATTCTTCTGTCCTGAGCGAAGTTATTGAACATAACCTGACTCTTTTTCAGGTTTATTTTCAAGCCAAATGGTTCGCCAGCCCTTTGCAGTTCTTGTATGCGTCTTTGCAGCTCCTCTGGGTCTTGTGAAATGAGAATAATATCATCTGCAAATCTAAGATGGTTTAAGTTTGCACCATTGATCTTTACCCCATCCTGTTCCCAATCCAGTTTACGGAATACTTCTTCAAGGCCAGCCGAGAAAAGAATAGGCGATATTGCGTCACCCTGCCGTACACCTCGTTCTATATTAATTCCCACTTCAAGATCATCAAGGTGAATTGTGGCTGTAGCTCCATCATATATCGATTCTAATAGGTTTACATAGGCTCTCTCTACACCTTGGCTAAGCAGTGCATCCATTATCGCCTGCTTTGAGATGGAATCAAATGTTTTTTCGTAGTCGATAAAAGCCAAGCACAGTGGCATGGTGTATTCGTTGTGCCTTTCTATGACCTGCTGTACAACCTGGATGTGATCCATTGTACTGAATCCACTTCTGAATCCTGCTTGTTCTCTTGGTTGTGCGTCATTCAGTTTTTTTAATATTCTTTTAGAAATTATCTTAGTGAAAACTTTGTACATTACTGATAGGAGGCTTATTGGACGGTAGTTCTTTAAATCTTCTTGTGCTCCTTTTTTATGTAAAAGGATCACTTCTGCATTTTTCCATAAGTCAGGTACTTTTTGTTCTTTGAGGCATTTTGAGTATAATTTTTATATTTTATATTTATATTTTAGAGTATATATTTTATATATATATATATATCATTTTAAAGGTTAATATTTATTTTCGTCTATTTATTTGGATAAATAACCTCGTACGCGTGTACACCATATACAACAACCGAATTACGAAGCAATAAAACGAAGGCATTCAGATTTGGATTGTTCAAAAAGTAGCACGTAAAATTTTAACAATAAAATTTGCACATTCCTTTAGGTTTGGTAGGCAATAAAATAACAACAAATATTTGTCACGAAGGCAGTAAACAGATTAAAAACACATCAAATATGTTCTAAAATAAATTATATAAATATTCATCGATCATGTGGAATGCAAAACATATTGTTGATGATTGTTTAATTGATGATATCAGCATAAAACAATCTTTATTTAAATATGATGTATTGATATATTTCGAAAATGATGATGCGTACGAGGTAAGTTCAGGAATTATCGTTCATAATCTGGAACTGTTCTGGAAATATTAGGGGCGATTAAAAAAAAAATCTACACAACCTCTTAAAAGTTTTAATATATGAAGTGCTTAACCTAAATTTGTCTTTTTTGATTGCCTTTAATATTTATTTAAGGGAAATATACGAAAATACAACTTTTATCTTCGAATTAATCTCCTTCACTTTTCTCACCTTTCACGCAACTGTCAAATCTCAAATCGAGAAACACTTGCTGGTTTTGATAATGTCAATTGTGGCGTTTTCGACTTCCTCAAGAGATATAAAACGACTATTAATCAGGTGATGTTGCAGGGATCAAGAGATGGAAATCCGAAGTGGCCAACTTTGGAAAATACAGGGGATGCTATAAAATTTCCGATCCCAACTCATTGATTGTTTCCAAAGTCCTTTTGGCCATATTTCATTCTGAAGCAAAGTTACTTTCCTTTTTTTCCTTGTTATAAGTTTTTATTCCTTCAGAGTGTTACTAACTGGGGTAAGTTGATGTTGATAATTTCTCTGAATGTTTTAAAAGTTACAGTAATTCCTGCTCCAGTTCTAAGCATGTTTTGCGTGTTTATAAATACTTTGAATTGTTTATATTAATATCCCTAATATGCTTTTTATTGTTAACTTTGTCTAGACCATTTCTCCTGACAGTGTATTTAATGTTTCATCTAAATCAATTGTACCCAGAAATATTTTACCGATTCTCCCTTGAAACTCTATCCATATATTAAATATCCAGTCCTGTATGAAAGTAAAGCTTGCTTGGATTTTCTGTAGATTTTCTTCAATTTCTCTTCTTAGTTTCATTTCTAATAATTTCTTCCGAACAGTTTTTCGATTACTGATAACAATCTGATTGCTCAATACTTGCTGCAACAGGTTGCATCTTCTGTCTAGTGCATAGGTGTTATGATCGCTAACTTCCAATCTTTTTGAATTTGTTTCATTTTCCAAATGAATTTAAATATCCTATATAGCATAGCATGTATATATGTATGATACTCAGCTACTGTTGTCTTACATTGGACGCAGTCCAAGAACATCTAACACAGCATATATTTATCTATATATATATATATATATATATATATATATATATATATATATATATATATATATATATATATATATATATATATATCTATATATATATATATATATATATATATATATATATATATATATATATATATATATATATATATATATATTGTAAGAAGAATATATGGATTAAAGAAAGTTGCAGAAGATGAATGCAGAAGGTTAATGAATTTTGAAATAAAAACCATTTTGAAAGGAGAAGATATAGTGAAGACCAAATAAGTGCAAAGTCTTCGATGGTTTAGTCATATAAGAAGAATGGAAGATAATAAAGTAATGCAGAGAATTACAATGTGGAGACCAGATATTCATAGAAGAAGGGGGAGGTGCGGGTAGACATAGGGAAATTGGAAATACAAGCATGATGTGAAAAGATACAGAACCGAGGTACGTGGAAGAAAATAACGGAAGAAGCCAAGACAAACAATAGGATAGAATGAGTCAACAATGGAGGAACGTGGACAAACTCACCACAAGAAATGAGTTTCTAGAGCTCAAAAGAATTGAGTGGCTACAATTCCTGTACAATGTAGAGCCATGCATTACAAAGCTTAAGTTACTTTGTCTGAAGAGAAAAGTGTTTGGATCAGTGCATGCTGCCTGTTCTGACATACGAAACTGAAATACAAGGGGACAAGGGCACTAACATCACAATTCAAATACTTCGGGTAACACAGAGGGGAATGGTGTATGCTAGACATTCCAAAGCGGGACAGAACATCCTGCACATGGATCAGAGAACAGACGAAAGTATGTGACATAATTGCAAAGGTGAAGGCATTGAAATGGTGGTGGACAACCACATAGCGAGGCGATGTGACGACAGATGAACCAAAGCAATCCTGGGATGGATATCGCTTGATCATAGGCGTCCACGAAGAAGACTTAAAACATGATAGATCAATGACATAATCAGTATATTGGACCCTAATGGCAGAGGAAAGTTCCGCGCGAGTCGGAAGCATGCTGGGAGGCCTTCATTCGGCAGTGGATCGACAATAGTTGAATGATGATATATATATATATATATATATATATATATATATATATATATATATATATATATATATATATATATATATATTGGTTTCCACAGTCTTATGTGGAACATACAACAACCTGCGTCTCCACCTATATCAGCATCTTTGATATCTAGCACTGCATATATATGCCATCCGACGGGATTGATTAAATTTCTCTCCAAACGGGAAGAGTTGTATATTATTTATAATAATTGTGCCTCCACTCTGCGAAGCCGAGTGGGACATTTGGATGACATTATTTTCAGAACATAATTTGTTCTTCAACAGAAAATAAAAATTACAAGAAATTATTAATTATTATTAATTAATTTCTTGTACTGGAATATTTGGTGTATAAATCTAAAAAAATCTCTTGTTTTGAAAGCTCTTCAGTAATCATGTTCAAATTTTAAGATAACAAATCTGTGGATCAAATAGAAGCTAATCATAAGACACCACATCAGTTCTTTGTAATTTCTTGTATTGGAATATTTGGCGTCCAAACGAAACCTAAGGAAAAATTTTGTGTTAAAAGCTCTTCAGTAATCACGTTAAAACTGTTAGATGATTAATCCCATGATCAAAAAGAATCTGATCATAAGACACCACATCAGTTTTTTTTAATTTCTTGTTGTATTGGAATATTTGGTATATTAAGTTATCGTTTTAAAGTTGTGACCCTCTTATTGAAGAATCCTTTATATGTTGTTATATTTTTGATGGAGCTTGTTTACCTTGATGGAGGAGTTTTGTTTCATGTTAATTATAAATTTATTTTTCTAATAACTTGCCTATTAAAGAAGAATTGTCCCCAAAGTAGGACTGACTGAATATGAAAAGTTTAGTTATTATGACAATACTTAGTCACTCCAAAAACATAGGGATTGAATTCAACACTAATTTTGACTAGTAAAAATATTAATAAAAAATTTACCTTTTATTTTAACTACACATTAAACTCACACATTATACACAACAAAATCACGATCAATATCACTGAGCTTTCGACAAATAAAACGAGACTTACCCCATAGTTTCGTATTCCACAAAGAGCGAGTTTTACAACACGAAAATGCTATTTCTCGTTAGCATACTTCTATATCCGCCCAATCTCAGGCACTTCGCCATAAAATTAATAGCTTAATCAAAATAAGAAAGAAACACATAAATTGTGGCCGGTACGCACACAAATATAAATTACTAAAAATTAAGCTATAGGACGTTCCGCGAGAGGACGTATCTCTCGAGACCCGGGTCCTATTCAAGTCCAAGAAATTAACATGCAGCGCCTTAACAAAGCGATCTTTTAAGAGAACCATTCCCATAGGCGGCGAAATAGGGTCGTTTTAAGTTAATAAACCAGGGATTTTATCAAGATTTTTAGTGGAACAGGTTTACAAACGATCCTCTTAAACTTTTACTACTGTCGTAAATAAAGCCTTTATTTAAACAAAAATAATTAACAAGGTGATGTCATAAAGAAAGTTTTATTGGCTCTTTATTTACTTTTTTTACGAGTAATTTTACGAGCAAAGATCAAATTCAGATCACTTAAAGTAACCACCATTTTCAGCAAGCATTGCTTCTTGTGATTATTACATATTTTGTTTAATATTAGGACATAGAGGGCCGAATACTGTGTAATGGAAGAAGATATGCTGAAGAACTACTGCACATAAAAAATTGGAAATGTTAATTGCGATTGGCTCATTGGCATAAATAAATTTATCATTCAAATTTTTGAATTAAACTATTGGTATGTAAATTGAATCTGATTGTATGTAGTCTATATTACAGAAATCATGTTAGAACCATTAGAAAATGATCAGTTTTACGACTAAAATGAAATTGATCATAAGACTCTAGTTAATCTCTTTCAACAAGTTCAATTTCTTATGTTACAACATTTAGAGAGACAACTGCAGCTAAGGAGATATTTCGTCTTGGTTGTACTTTCTAAGATTAATCTTATGGTCAAATGGAATCTGATCATAAGACACCACATCGTTTATTTTCAATTTTTTGTATTAGAATATTTGATGTGTAACCAAAATCTAAGAAGATTTTTAGTTTGTTCATGAAAAATGCTTCTACAACCCCATTTTTATATCTCGCAAATGTCCATTAACGATATTGAGTGATAGCAGTCGTATCTGCTTTTGAAACGTCGTCATCACGAGATGCCCTTTATCTATAAACAAAGGAAAAGTCTTGGTTGTCCTTCATTAATCATATTAGAATTATTGGTCATATGATCAATCTTATGATTAATTGGAATCTGACCATAAAACACTACTTAATTTTTCTTTCCATTTTTCATATTGGAATATTTGGTATATAAACGAAATCTGAAGAGAAATTTCATCTTGGAACCCCCTTATGCAACGTATTCAAACTATTAGATGACTAATCTCATGATCAAATATAAATTGATCATAAAACACCACATCAGTTCTTTTTAATTTCATGGATAGGAATATTTCGTGTATAAAATAAATCTAAGGAAACATTTTGTCTTGAAAGCTATTCAGTAATCACGTTAAAACTATCAGATAACTAATTTCATGATCAAATAGAATCTGATCATAAGACATCACATCAGTTCTTTTTAATTTCTTGTATTGGAACATTTGGTGAACAGGCTAAACTTAAGGAAACATTGTGCCTTGAAAGCTCTTCAGTAATCACGTTAAAACGATTAGATAACTACTCTCATGATCAAATAGAGTCTGATCATAAGACACCACATCAGTTCTCTTTAATTTCTTGTGTTAAAATATTTCGTATGGCATATAAACTAAATCTAAGGAAATCTCTTGTCTTGGAAGCCCTTCAGTAATCACGTTATTACTATTAGATAACTAATCTTTTGATCAAATAGAGCTAGCAGTTCTTTTTAATTTTTTGTATTGGAATATTTCGTGTATAAACTAAATCTAAGGAAATATCTTCGCTTGAAAGCTCTTCAGTAATCACGTTAAAACTATTAGATAACTAATCTTATGATCAAATAGAAACTGATCATAAGACACCATATTAGTTCTTTTTAACTTCCTGTATTGGAACATTTGGTAAACAGACTAAATCTAAGGAAATATCTTCGCTTGAAAACTCTTCAGTAATCACGTTAAAACTATTAGATAACTAACCTGATGATCAAATAGAATCTGATCATAAGACACCACGTCACTTCTTTTTAATTTCTTGTATTGGAATATTTGTTTGTATAAACTAAACTAATGAAACATTTTGTCTTGAGAGCTCTTCAGTAATCACGTTAAAACTATTAGATGACTAATCTGACACCACTTTATTTATTTTCTTTTTCTTCTTAATGCGTCGATCAGCGATTCTATTTGTGTACCTTTTATTTTGTTTTCATTATTGTTGACTGTAGATTATCCTGCCATCGTCGATATTCTGTTACAAGGTTTATTGTTTTTATAGATATTTGCTCGCTGGTCTGGTCTTATCCTCTCTACGTGTTCATTTTATTTTTCCTTTTTCGCCTTCATCCACTTGTTAATGCTTTGTATTGCTCATTTATACTACAGTTTGTTTGTCTATATCTTGGTGTTAAGCCTTTTAACGATCTTAATATTTTCATTTCTTTTTGTTTTGTTGTCTTTTGTGTGTTCTTGTCTCTGCTGCATATGTTAAGATTGATATATACAAGACACTGGTGTCTTGCCATTTCTTTTTAATTTCTTATAATGGAATATTTGAATGTAAACTATATTTCGTCTGTGTTGCGCTTGTTAGAATCAATAAGACATGATCAGGTTCATGATTAAATGGAATCAGATCATAAGACATCACTCAATTTCTAGGAGATAATTGGAAAAACATTATTTCATTGCTTTGCAGTGATTTGGTGTCTTCGTTGCGTTTCAGTAGTTATATTAGAATTCTTAGGTGACTCATTTTAATAAATCATTTGGAATTGGATCATAAGACACCACTAAAACTGTTTGAACATTCAATTTCTTACGTTGGAACATTTGGAGTTACAATTAGATCTAAGAAAATATTATTGAAAAAACAAAATCACGATTTTGCAATAATTGGTGCAGTGAGAGTACTAATGATTTTCGAGTAAATTTTTCTGAGGTTTTCCTTAATTGTTCATCAGTGGAATGCTTCAAAAGTCCTAAACACATTAAAGCAATATCGCAACTACATATTTTGTACTTGCCTTACATAATATTGTAGCTGAATTAGAATTACTTTTGGTTTATTTATATATTTAAAGATGGCGATATCGATTAGCAATCATGACAGTAGCGTATAACGAGAACAGAAAAACTTCCGATCGAAAATTAACTTGTTGAAACATAAAAATGATTGTACACCCATTTATGGTTAATGTGAAGGATTTAAATTATATTAATGGGGTTGTGACATGATACTATGATTTTAATTAGATAAATATTTATGACTGAACCATAAAATGTTCGAAAAAAATAAAATGACAGGAAAAAGGCAGAGTAAAACTTTTTATTTGTAATTATTAGAGGTGAAGAAAAGGACATGTGTTAGTACAAATAAAGTAATTCAAAATAATATTGTTGAATCATCTGGATCTAATCTCAAAGGTAAATATTATTATTAATAAATCATTTTATAAATAAATGAATAATGAAGTGAACTTTAACTCACTAGTATTGCAATGAACAAAATAAATGAATATAATATCAAAACAATATGGTATAAACTCGAAGAGCTTTACCACTAAACACAAAATCGCTCTTTTTAAACTTCTCGAGCCCGTTTCCTTAACCATGTAGCATCAGAAAACGATGCAATTTAATCTTCTGTCGATAGTTTAAAAAAGTGACTTGATGTTTAGTGGTAAATATCTTCGAGTTTAGTGTTTTACACCGAAGATTTGAAATGTGTGGTGTGGTAACAGATTTCAATAAAGCCCACATAGATTCTGGAGGGTGATCTTCAACTGCTTCTCTATCATTAGTACAGTCCTGCTACCACTTGCATACATTTATTTTTTGACATAATTTCATTGTCATAACATTTTTTAACGAATTAGTCCAAGAAATATCTTGTTTAGACAACATACATAGATACATTCAGCTGTTTGAAAAAAAAAACGTCGACAGTTTTTTTAACAATTTCGGACTTAATAAACAAAACGACGCAAAACTGCTGTCAGATGTCAAGAATAGTCATACCAACTTAAAATACAAATGGTTGTATCGAAACGTAAAGCGAACGAATTTGTAAAACAAAAGTCATCTTACTTTTTGATTATAATAGTATACATAATGCAAATAATAGATTTTATTAAAATAAATCAAAAATGATAATGCTATAAAATGAAAAACGAAGAAAAATGAAGATAACCCGATATGAAGACATGAATCAGTTAAAAAGGGTTAATTACTATATTATACCAGATATTAAAAAAAGGATAAAAAAAGAGTTAATTAAATAAACTACGCTACTGATCTAAAGCACCTACGCAACTGCATTGTTGCCACGTTTATCTCCACTCAAGCCTAAGGCCATTGGCGCACCATACTGGAAGTCGTTAGAACTTCCGCTAGAATTGTCAATCTGCCAACGCTGACATCTCAATAAGCCAAAGACGGAATATAAAGGTCGTCTCTGTCGCTCACCCTTAGATCTGTTCTTTTTGTCGTTCCTTAAGTTTTTACGTAGAGTTTTTGGACAATGGCCAGAGAGACGGGTCCGTATCCGTGAGGATCTACCTGCTTCGGCCATGTCGGCCATTAAAATCGATATAAATTTTGAGGTCGACAACGGGATAAATTTTTGACACTTGTATAGGCTTTGGAAATTTGTTAAATAGAATCGTTAACGCCGCTGACGTCTTTACGTCTTTAGAAAGCGACCGAGGGCCGGGGGGTGATAATACCGAAGGTTAACTTTCTTTCTTTCTGTCTCTATTTTTGCCGAGTAATGCCTCAAAGCCTATTCTCTTTTAAATTCCGGCAAATATCATTAATTTTTAAGGTATTATTTGAATGCATTAGGAGCCATATCTTTGTTAATATCTAAGATGGTTTCTCAAAACTTGGATGGATAGTTCAAGAATAATTGTTGATTATAAAGTATATTGTTGGTAATATACTCCTTACAAATGATTGTCCAATAAGAGTGTCAGAACTTTGAAATAGGGCATAATGATAACTACTAGTGATAGTAGAAATTTCATTACATGAAATGAAATGTTTTGAAAAAAGTAAAAGTTTTGCAAGTGTCATTCATTTAGTACCTTTAGATAATTTCAGCGTATGTAAAATGCTTCTTTCAAAAACCATGGGCATTTTTTAATATTTGAATGGTTATTAAAATAAAAAAAACAATGAAATATCTGCATGCACTTATATTTTCATTAATATAATCATTTATTTTCAATCAAGTATATGCTTCTCTGTGATACCATTTCGTTATTTCATTTTCTGTAAGCTTGAACCTTGCTCATGTAAGGAATTAAAAGTTACATGCTGTCCTGAAAATGAAAATGAAACTGTGAATGCCTACGTATAAACTACATATGTTAAAAAACAGTCTTTTCTGCAATTAAATAAGCAAAGATAATAGGTAAAATTTCCATTATATTTAAAATTGTATTGCTTATTTATTTAAAATGAATTTCCAAGTATCAGCTACCTCAGTTAATTTTTTTTCTGCAATTATTAGGTTACGAATACTTACTGAGTTCATACATGATATAAATGGTGTCTCGAATAGAACTTGTATCCAAAGTTGCAGTATTGGTAACCCTTTTAGTAAAACTACGCTTTCTAGTGGATTTTAAAACTTCATTGTTTTTCACTTTTTGTGAAATAGTACTAACAGTTGATATAATCACACTTAAGGCTGCTGCAACACGCTAAAAAAAATAGTTTTATTTCTATAATATATATGACTTAAACTAAACATATCCAATTATTAGCAATTAACTTAACATACCTCTCTAACAGCCACAAAGGGTAACAATGGACCATTATTGGCTCGTTCTTGTTCAAAATAGTGTAACAGAGATGCTACAAACTGTTGACAGTGACCATTTAAATTATTTGACATTTTGCAGGCGCTATTCTGACATAACACTGTGGTAGTTCTTAAAAGAACTGTTTTCGATCGTAAAGTAAAAAAACGAAAGTTAAACGTTTATATACAAATGGGATAACCTCCAAACGTGTCAATATATATCAACACGAACATTTTTTTACTCGATAATGTCGCATATGCTGCCAACCGAATCCAGCTCTACATCTAAATTGAATACATTCAATCTGATTATTTTATTATTTAATTTATGCAGTGGTATTTCTGCTGTTCATCAATAGCGATGACGTGCAATGGTTTTAGTTTTGTACAGGCTATAGACTAAATTTTCAATCGAATTATGTAGCAGCGCTCTTCGTTTTCGTCGCAATGTCGTGCGAACTGCTACTTTAATTTTCCAGGAATTGTTTTATTGCCTTTTTTGCATGACGCGCGCGGCCGTTGGTTACGCATTTACATAGTTTGTATGTATCATTATTCAAACGAAGTTGGTGATTATGGAGAATCTTGTCATTTTCGTGAGTTTAATTACGTAGTTATATGTACATGCCCTAATTTTAGAATCTAATGGCATCCACAGGCCAAGATGTTATTAAAAGGAAGCGAAATTGTATAGATTGAATATCACTTTGTCCCGCTTTTCTGTGGTTGCTCACTTGGAGCCCCGGTCGTCGTAGTCATCGACATTTTTAAACAACTCATACCGCTTGCTCCACTTCACAATGAAATTTTTTGACATTTTAATTGCCTTGGTAGCTGATGAAAACAATAATGTAGGTCCTTTTGGGTGTGTGCAAATGAAAACTGCCTCGACAGGCTTTGCGTAGTAGGAATTCATTTTGGTATAGACGCTTCCACTTTGAACTTTCGAGAGATACTGAAATTAATCTATGTTTGTACCGTAACCCTCTGACGATACAATCGCAGCGCGAAAAAGAGACAGACATACACGCACACAAATATTCTGACATAGAGTGTACTATATCCATGTTCTTATTCTTTTTCGTATTTTCTTTTCGTTGAAATATTTATTCAAAAGTTATTTATTCTTTTTAGCTTCAGTGTACTATACATTAATAGTTTTGTAACTATTTCAACAGGTTTAATAATAATATGGGGTATTAACGGAATAACTAAGTAATATTTGTATCCGTAGCGGTTTAATCTTGATCTGGTCTTCAGCTAGCGATCGGCTTTTCGTTCTAAACGACGCATTATTGAGCGGTTGTGAACGGCGTTAGGTGAGTCGATATAGCACGAAAACAAAAGAGTGTCCAACGAGGCATGCACATGCACGTCCGCTGCACACAAACTGGCACTTCGGTAGCGAGAATCGTGCCTGTTCGCCATCTGATAAGGCGGCCAATTACCGACCGACCCGACCTGTCACGTGACCGAGGTGTTAATGAGCCTTATCAGAACGGCGCTCTCGATTTAAACGCAGGACGGTCCTCGTGGTACGTTAATTGAATGGGTTCCTGGGTGTCAGTTCGTTTACCATCGATAAGGAATGCAAACTCCAAGTCTCACCAAATACATTATTCGATTATGCTGATTATTTATAGAATATAGTAGTCGAATATAGAATATTGTCGACGCGCGTTTCGGTAATCATATTATTATCATCAGGATATTATTCAATCTGAATTTGATTGAAGGATTGAAATAGATTTCAATTATCTCCTGATGATGCTAACATGGTTAAGAAGTTAAGGCTAAGAAGTTAAAAACAAGAACCATTAGTGGTAATCTTTTTGAGTGTACACACCAAACACATTTTGTGTTACACACCAAAGAGCTGAGCCACAACACAGAAAAGAATTCCAGCATAGATTCCATCCAAGCTCTATCTAGAAGTGCAGTGCAACGCACAACATTGCTGTGGCAATAATGCGGTAGGGGATTAGTTGATATTAGTAAGCAACTGGACCAACAAATAGGCAATCTGCGGAAATATTTCTTGAAGCAGACGGAAACGTCTATGCTATATAAAGCCAGGCGAGGCTGATCGATCAACACCACTGCGACTAAACGATGATCAAGCTCTAAAAGTCTAAGCAAAAACCGAACTTGAGAAATTATGATCATGGAGAGAAAAGTCTCTGCATGGGAGACATTTGAATGAGGTCACTCAGGAACAAGTCGACATATTAGCGTCGAACTACTGACAATACAAGACCAAGTTATACCTACCAGAAATTACTTCAAGTATATAGTTCGAGAACGCAATGTAATGGATGATCGATGTAGATATGGATGCCGAGTCTCCGAAACAATCCAGCATATAACAGGAGGCTGCGAAGCATTTGCAGCAACAGAATATAAAGAAAGGCGAAGCAGTGTCAAAGGTCCTTCATCAAGAATTGGCAATAAAACTGCAAAGGAATTAAAGAAAATCCCATAGTACAATTAGAATCCTCAACCCGTTTTGGAGAACAATGCTTACAGAATGTATTGGGACCGAACAGTGCTTACCGAGCAAAAATTAAATAATAACAGACCCGATATTGTTGTTATTGATAAAACTTTAAGAAAAATAACTAATAGCTATTCTAAACAATAATAATTTAGTTGCAAAATATGCTGAAAAAATGCTGTAGTATAAGGAGCTTCAAGAATAGGTGAAAAGACAATGGAATATGAAGGGCCTGGATACAATACTGATCGAATTGTCATCAATTGGAATCATTCCAAAGAACCTGATCAAAAAATATTACAACTTTGGGCATTAACGATCACCTTTTTAGAACCATGACGAAGGCTGTATTGCTTGGAACAGCTCGAACCGTTCGAAAGTTTTTGAATAACAATAGGAAACCAAGGACATCCATCGTCACCACTGCAACCGTGTGGCCCGAGAACATGGAAAGGGCCCCCACAGAGCTTAATCCTTTTGATATCTAAGATATCTGGGATAAGTCACTGTTCCCCTTAGAGGGAGTGCCAATGCCATAGAATCGCTAGAGTGGCTTCCTAGAATAGATGCTAGAGTGGCTTCCGGTTAATGTATTTTATTAACATTTTTCCTCGAAAGGTATGAAAAATACCGCTAGAAGCAGCACGGGTAGGGGGTATAAACATTTTCATTCTACTATCTAAAGCAAAGTTAAAAGTACATTTTCAAAATGGACTTAACAGAAGATGATTTGCCTGGTGCTAAATTAAACTTTTCAAAAGTTCAAGACCCCTATTTCCTATTCCGGTAATTCCAATTTGCCTATTTCCGGTAATAAAGTGTTTTAGTCGACAGGTTAGTTGTTGATAAATTTTTTTGGTGACAGGACGTTATACTGTCACGATTATTGCAATATTTTGCATGGCTTTTGTTATTTATGCTTCTTTTTATGATTTGAAGAATGTATTGTGAATGGTAATGATAAAAAAAATGAGTTGGAATTGATAATGGCAAATGTTTAGAAGAGAAAAAACAACGCCTGAAATCACCCTATCTACCTATACAAAGTCCAGTACCTTGCACGTTTTCTTCTAGAAATTGGTCTGTTTTTCCATCCCGAGCTATTCCGCTTAGTTTTAGCTATAGAACAATGTATACTTATATAACCACTGGCTCTGTTGATATATGTAAGTACAATTGTTAATGATTCTCAACCTGATGATGAACTACTTCCTAGCTGTCAAAACCACTCAAAAGAGGAAGAATATCACATTATTCAAGTTAGGACTACGATCCACCATTTCTCGAGCCCATTGCAATCTTACATTTTTTTATTGAAGTTAGTTTGGGAACTCCTAAAGGTCTTCTGCGATATAAATTTACCGTTTTCAGTCTGCCTGTTATCGTTTGTAGTAAAACATTTACTCATTTAAGCCTAACAAGTTCCCTTGTTAAACCACTTGTAGATTCCAGGCGATTTCTTCGAGCTACCATTGATATCTGCAGGTCTTGTGCAGCTGCTATACATCGTTTTCGACTACTTCTGGGGCGATCCTTTAAGTCAGTTGTCTCTTGGAATTTTTTATGAATTTTCGATACAGCATTATGGGAAACACCTACAATTTTTGCGATATCACTTTGATTAAAGCCCTGTTGTAACAAAGCAATTACTTTCGATATGTTAAAATGATATATTATGTTGCCAGGCATTTTTAAACGGATTGATCGAAAATTGAAAATGAACTGAAACAATGTGTAAATACCAGTGTCAACGGAATGAGCAAAAATGTAAAAACCTGTGGTATCAGCAAAACAATGCTTTCGCTTTTTTATTATAGTATTATTTTAATATAGTATTATAGGGGTATATTATATATATATATATATATATATATATATATATATATATATATATATATATATATATATATATATATATATAAATAACAAACTTGCCGCATTGTTCCTAAGGTACTAAGCTGAATGGGATATATATATATATATATATATATATATATATATATATATATATATATATATATATATATATATATATATATATATATATATATATTATAGGGGTATTATAGGCAATATCCTATTTGTAAATATTCCAAACTTTTGGATATATGTGTAGAAGTAGCAAAATTATGGATGCCCAATGCCAATATCCAGCATTTGCTTCAAAAACTGTTCCCATATTGTTGCTTTATTATGCAAACTTGAAGATTATTCAGTACGCTTTGGCTATGATGCTCTTACAGATACCTCAAAATTAAAAGAATGGAACAAGGGAATGGAAAAATCAGACAAAATCCCGATAATATTTCAAAAGCTAACTATCCTACTAAAAGCATACATTCAAAGAAATCAAATATACATTTTAATCCCAAAAAAATAAAGTAAATGATGTTTATGATAAAAACCAGTTTACTTCTAGGTTCATTCATATAATTCAATCTAAAAAGAAAAACAATTTCATTTGGGATACTTTATTAGCTATTAAATATGATAATTGTGATTTAAGTACTGATGGAACTTAAATGAAAAAAATAATCAGTTAATAAGTAACTTAACTTCGGTAGAATCTAGAACGGTAGAAATTCTTCCAAACATTTGCCATTATCAATTCCAACAATTTTTTTATCATTACCATACGCGATACATTCTTCAACTCTTAAAAGGAAAAAAAAACATACATAACAAAATTCATGCAAAATATTAAAATAATTGTGACAGTATTATGTTTTGTCAACAAAAAAAAATATATCAATTGCTAATCTCTCGATTCAAATGATTTTATTACCGCAAACACGCAAATTGCGACATTCTAACCATGGTTTTAAATTGCGGACAATATGGTTTTGGACTTGGTCGTGGACTGAGAAGTCTATTTAGCGACTGGACCTACAGCTTAACGTGGGTTCCGAACCACGGTCATCAGCTACCGAAAACCCCGGTCAGCACCCCCCTCGGGCTATCAACCCTTGGTTGTATGCTTAACCGAAAGTATCTCGAGCAGCCTACCGACTGGCGAGTGACCAACGTAGGAAACCTCTCAGAAGGCATCCGGCCTTACCCAGCCTCGAACTGGCATGACTGAGGGGTGATTCCTTGTCAGATTTTACACTTTTACCTAGAAACATTCACAAGGATTTTAGAAAAACTTTTTTGCCTAGTACGGGATTCGAACCCGCTCCACATTAACTGCCGTAACTGCTGACGCCTTAGATACCACAGCTAATGTGGCTCTTTTAAAATATAAGACGAACGTCCGTAGGTTGGGACAGTCGGTATGTTGGGACAGTACTATTTCTGAATTTTTTTTCACTATCGACACCAAAGTTTTTACTGTCAAGTTGTTTATTCATTTCGAGCAAACTTTTCATAGGAGTAAGATTTACTAGTTCATGTTCCTTGTGTATGAGCCGAAACAAATGAACAAATTTGTGATTCTTTTTTTTTCTAAAATTTCCCGTAAGTACAGTTATCTGCCAAAATTGCTACTCTGGCGAAGATTAGCGTGTATTTGATTTTCTTTATTCTGTTTTTCATAGCGTTTTAAATAAATAAATCAACTATAAATTTTGAAAAACTTGCATTATTATTTGACTTTTTGAACCCTTTTGTTTGTTTGCATTTCTATAACTGTCCCAAATTTTTTTGCCCAAAATTAACGTGTTCAAAAAATTGACAATAACTAGTTTATTTTTGAAGCTATGAAATAATTTTCTTCAGCAAAAGTGTACCCAAGAATATACCATCTTTATTTTACACCTTAAACAATGCCATCTAATCTTTTGCCTTTTTTTTTTTAACACTGTCAACTTTTAACAAAGATATTTCTTAACATCATGGTCTTCATGAATAATGGCCTAACGTTTCAAAATACTAAATGTTGAATCTGAATACAAGATAAACAAATAAAACAAAATCTCGACAATGTACATTTAACCAGCCATAAAATATCGTCTCTTGTCTTCTATTTAAATAAGCAAAGTACCACTTTTTCCACTTCACCTGCCTCCACGACAATTTTTTTCGGTTTTCAAAAAAATAAAATTAAAAAAAAAAAAACAAAAAATACCCTGACCGACCACAAAAGGGGCCTACAGGATTACGCCGTGTACACGGAATGATGAAGTTACTCAAGCCGGTTTTCCTTTGAATTAAGTATAATAAAGTCGTTAATCATAGTTGGCTGGGCATAACCTGCTCTTTGGGATGATACTCGATACTTTACTCGACGGCTAAAGATGGTTTATTTAAATTTTATTGTTTACGGGGGTTCCACAAATAGTTTGTTGATTTTTTTTATTGACGATATTGATTGATTATATATATATATATATATATATATATATATATATATATATATATATATATATATATATATATATATATATATATATATAGATATAGGTGTTTCAGATAATAATAATTTCAATTTTTCACAAAATTTGAGCGTTTATTTCCATAAGAAAATAAATTACCTTAATAATCCAAGTATTGACTTAGTTAGCTATTATTTGTTTCCATCTTTCTGTCAAAGAATAAATTCCCCGCCAAAAGAACTTTTGTTTTTTTGAGGCCAACCATTTATCAAGCCAAATTTTCAGTTCTTTATAAAAGTGTAAGTGTTGTTCTGAAACTCAGTGGCGCATCAATCGAAATAACTGGTAGTCCGAAGGGGCTAAGTCCGGTGAATACGGCGGGACATCCGATTTAACGTTTTCCAAATAGTTTTTATATATTTTACAACACGGAGCTGAGCATTGTCATGTTGAAAAATAACTTCATCGTATCTTTGGGCGTATTCGGACCGTTTTTCCTTCAATGATCGGTTTAATTTTATTGTTGTCGACAATTGTTGTCGGTATGATCGCGAGTAATCGTTTCATCAGGTTTCAGTAGTTCGTAATACACAGCTCCCCTACAATCCCATCAAATACACAACGAATCCTTCTTTCCATATATATGCGCACTGGTTGTGATGTTGAAGGCTGGCCTGGTCAAAACAGATCACAACTCGAAGCAAAAACACTTTCGTTTTTGTTTGGCAAGCAAAATTTCACAATTTTACACATTTTCTATTTTCTTCAATTCATATGGAACTCGTTTTCCTTCGTTTTGGATCTTTCCCAATGCGTGTGGACGTTCAAAAATGGTGGATTGCGCAACATTCAATGCTTCTGCCAATTGTTTCAGCGTATGAGTTGAGTCTTCATCCAATAGTGGTTGCAAATCTGCATCTTCAAATTTTTTCGGCTGTCCTGAACGCTTCTTGATTTTTATTTCAAAATGACCATTTTAAGTCGTTTAAATCATCGTTCACACATTTTTTGAGCTAAAGCATGTTCTGCATAAGCTTCAACCAACAATCGATAACTTGCAGCAGCCATTTTCTTCAAATTCCTTCAAAACGTCTTTTCCTGGTACATAATTCAATCTAAATTACTTTCAAATAAAATTACAGTTTTATACGATTTTCCGCCAATAACCTGAACTAATAGATTTTAAACAAGCAGTTATATAAAAAAGCTTTAGCGAAAATTTATCCATTAAATCTAACTAAACCTTCATACTATACTTTATTAAATTATATAAGAAAACCTTTGAAAGAAATAGTAAAATTTCTAAATAGACAGAATTACGCAGTAGCATTTAAAACAACAATAGTTTGGGCAAATATATAAAAAATAACAAAGATAAAATCTCAAATGAAAATAAGTCAGGGGTCTATATTAAACTTGAAGAGATTTACCACTAAACACCAAATCACCTATTTTGAACTGCTCGACGCACGTTTCGCTAACATGTCATCATCAGGAGATGATTTAATCTCAGAGGAGTCTAGATGTTAACTTGTTCTGATTGTCCAAAAGCTTATGTTGGTCAGACTGGAACAATCACATATACATAAAAGAAGTGATTCGAAACACCTGCTAAGTAATGACCATAAGTTCGATGATAATTTTAGAATACTACATGTAAAAAATAAAAATAAGAAACTGTCATTGTTGGAATCGTTAGAAATTAATAAATTAAAAGGTTCAAATATAATGTTAAATGGCCAAATACAAACAAACAATTCACCTTTATTAAACTTGCAATTTAACACTTTTTTCCATCTGTAAAATAATGAGTACATTGATCGAGCCAGATGCAATAAAAATAAATTACAAGTAGTTTCAGAAATATTGTAACCGTAATTAGATAGAACCCACTGTGTTGGCAAAACATGTCAGAATAATATAATTCAGTGAAAATCGTATAAAACTGTAGTTTTATTTTAAAGTAATTTATAATAGATTTTATCAAATAAAAGTTCAACCGTCAATAATTCAATATATTCAAAGCTACGAAAAACTATGTTTTCTGTATAATAACAATTAATAATGAACGGGCTTTTATGGCGTATGTTTACTGTCCAAAAGGCCATAGACGTCATTAGTGTATACAAGCAAATGTATTAGTAACGCCATCTGTAACGCAAAATCAATATTATTATTCGAGACACCCGTTATTGAGAAAGTGTTGTAGTTATTGATGTTCCATCATATTCACAGAACTTAGCCCCCTTGGTGATTATTTGCTACTCCTGAAAATATCATCTTTCGGGGTATGTAATTTTTTTGGCAGAGGCAGATTTATGGCACGGGCGAACTGATTTGTTTACATTAGTGTAGAAATCTAGTTAACCTTGCTAAAAAATGAATGTAATTGAAAACAGTCTAGAGCACCATCACAGTTAGAGACATAATTTATAGCTTGAATATGGGTACAAGTATCAATGCATTTCCAAATAATCCAAATGTTGTTTTTGGCATTACATGTTTTTTGCTGTACCCCTGTATCCATACGTTCCATCTTGATTATTCGGTTCTAATCTTGATGTTGAGCCTACCATAATCTGCCTAATAAATATCCTCCGTATTATGGCGGACATGTCAGTAAATTAAACGGTTTATCTTATAAAAATCGAATAAAAAAAAGGAGACGCATGCATTCTTGGGGATTTATATCAAGCGTCCATTCGATTCCTTTTTTATCTTTATTCTTTTGAATTGATAATGAGGTTTCACAGGTTTCGATTCAGATGTTAAGAGAAAAATGCAAAGCGAGCGTTCTACGATATGACTATGTTTCGGATAAGATTACGAATATGTTGTAACGATGACGTATTTACGACATTGAAGTGAAGTTAGTAAGGAGATATTGTCATTTTCGTGTGATATTCTATCCATACTCTCAATTATCAAGGTAGAATAATATACTTAAAGAAGACTTTTGACAGATATGATTGTTTATTTATGTTTTCAATATTTAAATCAAAATATAACCTATGTCAATTTTGGTAGAAACGGCTTAAACAAAAGCTTGAAACTTCCCCGGATATATATATTAGATGGCGTCAGTTACAAAAAATTTTTCCTGATTGGTATGCCGAATTTAAACGTGGTAATACAAGCGCTGATGATGTTGAATGTTCTGGACGTCCAAATGAGGTGGTTACACCAGGAAACCTCAGGAAAATTTGCAAAATTATTTCGCAAAACCGTAACGTAAAGTTGTAGGAGATAGCTGATATCATGAAGATATCGAAAGGAAGAAAATAGCTCAAAATCGTGTCACAAACTGTTGGCAACAATGACTAAATTGCACGAATTGCACGTCGAATTGCTTTATCACACCGTATTCTCCAGATCTGCCCCGAGCGATTATGTTCTGTTCTCAGACTTCAAAAACATGATTTCTAGAAAGAAATTTCACTTCAATGAAGAGGTAATTGCCGAAACTGAAAGATATTTTGAAGGAAAAGAGAAATCGTTCTATAAAAAGGTGTAGAAATGTTAGAAAAGCGTTGGAATGATTGTATTGCTCTTCAAGGAAAATATATTGATAAATAAAGTCGAAATTTGCAAAAAACTGTATTTTATTTGTTAGACCGAGGACTTACTGACCGATTTGTTATCATCTCTGAAGCACATCTACATGACATAAAAACTTCCCGGGATTGATACAAGCGGGAGCAACAACCTAACCTGCAAAACAACAAGAAGAATAATAAAGCCAGTATTATTAAAGAGGTTTACATATTTTTTATTATATTGATGTTTGGTCAAAGAAAATTATGATGTAACTATTTTCGATGTTCTAGCACTTGGTGAATAGTTTGAGCTTATCAGATTAACTCGGATAATGACGCTTAATTCTAAAGACGCTAAAATTACGGTAAAATTGAAATTGGAGAAAATTTGCGACAGGGGGATGGATTGGCAGTAGTCCTGTTTAATATAGTATTGAACAAGGTCATCAGCGAAACAAACAAGCATAAATGGAACAGCGAAAAATAAAGAAAAACAAATAGCAAAGTATGCAGATAACCTAAACCTATTAACACGATCGAAGAGGTCTTTAAGAGAGACTTATAATGCAAAAATGGAATAGTGAAAAGAGGTCTAGAAATAAATACTGATAAAACAAATGTGATGGAAAAGAGAATAATTCCAAGGAGAGCATAGAACTCGATAAGCGATGATGATGACATTGAAGTTGTAAAGGAATTTACTTATCTGGGAACCAAACTAGATGAAACCAACAGCATTACAGGAAATATCAGAAATTGTATTATAAAGGTAAACAAAACTATTTACTTCCTACAGTCTGTTTTAAGATCTAAACCTACACAAAAGAACATTTTGCTGTATTTAAAAGAAAATTACTAAATTTTTGGTAGTGTGAATGATGATGGAAATCTGAGGATCAGATAAATATATATATATATATATATATATATATATATATATATATATATATATATATATATATATATATATATAGTTGGTAGTAGGAGTAGGAGTAGAGGTAGGAGTAGAGCTAAAGTAGAAATAATTAAATGGATTGCTGCAATTAAAGATGACCTAAGATCAGCAAATATGACACAAAGTGAAATTCAGGATAGAGGCTGTTTTAGACACAAGGTTGACGTTTGGAAGGTTGGCCAGAGAGAAAAATGTAGGAAGACTGGAACAACTTGGTCTGACGAAAGGAAAAAAGTTCATAGCGAAAGAATGAAATTAGTATGGGCGCAAAGGAAGGCTAACAACAACAAACGCCTCTAATTGTACTTCGCGTGGTCTACCAGGACCCATACGTGAAAAATAATAATAATAATAATAATAATAATAATAATAATAATAATAATAATGGAAAAAAAACCCCAAGCTCAAGGTGGAAATCCATCGTGCCGAGGAGCTGAATGGCACAGGGTTAAAGTGTCTCTAACGATGTCTCCGGATACCTAGCGCCCTCCGGTAGTAAATAGCTTTCCCATGGTAAATCGGGGCTCTGCCTTGGGTGACCGTTTTTTCCCTTGAACCCAAAAATTTTTTTATGGAGATTGAAACATATAATGATATTATACAAGGCGGTAGGGTTTTGCGGACAAGAACCCTTCGCAACCGTCGGGAGAATTTGTCCGGGGTTGGTGAGTCTGGAGCGAGTGGCAACTCCCAACTCTATGGCACCACAAGAATGGCAATGAACAAGGCAACTGAAAAAATCCATCCACAATTAGAATATAATAGTCAATCAATACCAGAGACTTCAATACAAACCCAACAAAAAGCAGGAGCTAATAATCAGGTACCGGCTGGCTCGCCCCCCATAAGGAGGGCTGTCAGCAGGACCGAGCGCACTCCACGTATTAGATGGACACGTGAAATGAATATTGAAGTAATGAGTGCCTATTATTACGTGAACCAGTGTGCAGATATACCGCTACCTGGATGGAGAAGGATGGTGAAGTGCACTTCACCAAGAATATAAGAAGAGGTTTGCTGAAACACAGTTATCGGAACAACACTTAGCAGACCGTAAAAATCTTATATTAAGAAAAAAATATCTTACCGAAACAGAATTAATGAACATCAAGAGAGAAGTCGGTAATAAATTACACCAAAGCATTACATATGACCCACCTCAAGAAAATAACATGGATATCCTTAACTTGAACACAGAGAACCAACCGGTAGTACAAACTCCAATCCTAACAACAGAAGTATCATCAACTCAAAATGAAGAAACAGTCATGAATGGAAACTTTTTTAACATACGAGAAAGATTTTACAGTCTATTGGCTCATTTTACTGGCTCAAATCCACTAAATAGGCCAAAAATACCGATTCTGCGCAAAATTGCAAAATCCCGCTTTACTATAATGCAGGTCAATAAAGTTTTGGAATCGCATTTATCGGGGATAATGAACCTTAGTGACATACATCTTGCGTTGTACTGTGCAGCAGTAACTGTAATCGAGGTTTCAGGTCAAACAACTTACACCCTCAATGCGACAAAGCGTAATATCCAAAAAGATACACCTGCCTGGAAAAAGCGCCTGGAAACTGATATCAATGATTTTCGAGCGAAGGTTGACATTATTTCTGAGTATCTTGCTGGAAATACATCTAGCAAAGTGACGAAAAAAATGAAAATAATTGATAAAAAATCTGGCATTGGATTTGAAGAGTCAAACTTTCGCGAGAAATTATTAGACCTGAAAGATCGATTTAGACAGAAGGCTAAAACGAAGGGAGTCAGACTAGCCAGATACAATGAGACAGAAAAACGAAAACACCAAAATGCAATGTTTCAAAATAGCCAGAAGAAGTTTTATATAGAACTAGAAGCTCAGGGTAACCAGTCAAAACATGAAAATGTGAATGTATCTACCTTTGAGAAATACTGGAAATCTGTCTGGAAAAGATCTGATGGTTATGAAAAAATGGCCCCGTGGGTTGCAACAATTCGAAAACAGACTGATGCACTTCCACAAATGGAATTCAACGGTCTTGAAGCGATTGACATCTGCACTGCCGTCAAGAAAACTCAAAACTGGAAGACACCTGGGCCAGATGGATTACACAACTTCTGGATCAAAAACTTCACAGCTGTTTACCAGGTACTTGCTGATGCATTTAAAGAAATAATGGTGAATCCTGATAGTTTCCCCGACTTTCTGATGGAGGGAAATACATATTTGTTATATAAAAAGGGTGATGCTAACCAACCCAGTAACTATAGACCGATAACATGTTTATCCATGTTGTATAAATTATTCACAGCCCTGCTCAATGAAAAAATTTACCAACATTGTGACTATAATAACATATTAGAAAATGAGCAGAAAGGTTGTATTAGGGCAAGTATGGGATGCAAGGAGCAACTGACGATTGTTGCTGTAGTTCTTGCGCAAGCCCGGACAAAAAGCGCAATTTGAATATGTGCTATATAGATTACAAGAAGGCTTTCGATAGTGTCCCACATGACTGGTTATTAGAAGTTTTGAACATCTACAAAATTTGTCCGCAGATTACAAACTCTTTAAGGTATCTCATGAGTAAATGGAAGACTAATTTATTTGTCCACCAACAGTACATTGGAACAACAAATATCGAGAGAGGAATATTTCAGGGAGATTCATTTTCCCCTGTTTGGTTTTGTCTAGCGTTGAATCCGATGTCCACATTACTTAACAATAGCAATATTGGCTACAAACTTGACATGAGAAATTTCAGGAAACTATCTCATTTGCTATACATGGACGACTTAAAACTCTATGGAGAAACAAGAGAGAAACTAAATTCATTAATAAAAACAGTCGACATATTTAGTAAGGATATCAAAATGTCATTCGGACTCGAGAAATGCTCCACAATCAGCATAGCATACAAAAGGGAATAATAAAAGAACAACATTCAACAGTCTGCGGTATACAAGAACTAGCATCAGAAGACTCATACAAATATTTAGGAATGCTTCAAAATCATAAATTTGATCATAGCCTATTAAAGAAGAATTTTTCCACTTTGTACCAAAAACGACTGACAAAACTCTTAAACACCAAACTGAACGGTGGAAACCTCATTAAAGCGATCAATGGCTGGGCGGTGCCAACTCTGACATATTCTTTTGGCATTGTTAAATGGTCTGAAGCAGATCTTGATGAACTGGGTAGATTGACACGAAGAACATTGACAAAGTTCCGATGATAACGATTTCCAAAGTTCCGTTTACATCCCAATTCGTCCACAAAAAGGCTATATATTCCAAGAAAGTTGGGAGGCAGAGGGCTTGTGAATGTCAAGAATCTTTGTCTCAATCAGGAGAATAGGATGAGAGAGCGCATCATTAGTTCACATAGCACACTAATGAAACTGGTTGTTAAGAAGGACCGGGGTTTCACCCCACTAAATCTAAATAAACAAAATCGTGTTGATAGTAGAACAGCACTGAAGGATAGCGTTCAAGAATAGGAACAACAGACATTACATGGGAGATTTCCTAAATCACTTCAGGATGACTCCATTGACAAATATTTGTCTTTAAACTGGCTTACCGATGGACTATTATATCCAGAAACGGAAGGCGTCGCGACAGCTATTCAAGATAAGGTAGTAAGGACAAAAAATTATGAAAGACATATTCTACACATGGATGTTGTCGACAAGTGCAGGAAGTGCGGTGGTGTAGGAGAAATAATTGAACACCTTGTTGGAGGGTGTCCAGTCCTTGCCCCTAATGCTTACCTAGGCAGGCATAATCAGCTGGCGAAAATTATACACAAGCAAATCGCTTTAAAGCACTCGCTATTTGATAAGATGCCTCCACCATATTACAAGTACACGCCTTCCCCCGTACTTGAGTCAGCCGATACAATTCTTTACTGGGATAGACCAATTACAACAGATCGGACGGTTGACTATAATAGGCCGGATATTGTTCTAATTAACAAAAAGCAGAGGAGAGCTTTCATAATTGACATTGCGATACCACTCTCTCATAACATCAGAAAAACTGAAATGGAAAAGGTCACGAAGTACGAAAATCTTGCAATTGATCTGAAAAATCAATGGGAACTCCAGAAAGTGGAGGTGTTACCTTTTGTTATATCCACCGAAGGCCTAGTAAGCAAAACCTTTTCCAAAAATCTGGAAATTCTTGGTGTTTCAAAATCGATTACCACAGTAGGACAACGAGCAGTTCTCTTACAAACTTGCCACATTGTTCGTAAGGTACTAAGCTGAATGGGAGGAGCTGAACTGCTTTCTCATTCTGGCATTGTAAACCCGACCAGCCTAGACTGAGACGATCGATGAATCATGTTTGTGATAATATATATCTATATATATATATATATATATATATATATATATATATATATATATCTTGATCATTTTCGACAAATATTCTACTACGCCTCATTCAACAAACGCCTCTAATTGTACTTCGCGTGGTCCACCAGGGCCCATACGTGAATAATAATAATAATATATATATCTTGATCATTTTCGACAAATATTCTACTATGATTCAAATCAAGACATTCGCGGGCATGTTCGAAATTCAGGTCGATTTCAAAAGTGCCGCCACAGTTAGTTAAATCATTAGGTAATAAACGTTTAACAACTTTATTAGATATAGAGAACCGGGTCTTAAATTAACGGCCCAGTTCGTTCTAGCGTGATATTATGCAAAGTAGATTTTCATTTACATCCAGGTTCAGGTAGAGAAATTCTCCGCCTAAAAATGTTTCAACCAACCAGCATTTTTTAATTGACCAAAAGGACAGCACAATCTGCCGCGAAATAGAGAGCGATCGCACCGATCTCAAGCATCTGGTTGGGTCTTTTATCAGTTTTCTTTTATTTGTTGTTATCATTATTGTTAGTTATTTCTGACCCGATATACACAATTATTAGGACTTCCTTGACGTTGTCTGTGCTTATATTTTAAGTTTTTTCGTCGAAGGCCTTCAGGTTTTTCATCAAGATATACAACTTTGCTCCCCCGTTTTCTTATAGATGGCGTTAAGTAGTCGTCGAATTAAATACATTATAGACGGCATGCAATACCTTTGGGCATCTTGCAAACATAATCGTAGCACCAGTAGTCGATTTATATTTACATCATGAAGTCATTCGCGATTAAAAATGTCAGTATATGAGCCAAATTCGCGTAATTTGCGAGAGATGTTCATTTATTTCTTTAATATGAAAAAATCTGTGGTTGAGGTTTACCGAATGCTCTCAGACACTTATGGTGAGGCCACTATGAGTGAAAGAACGTGTCGTGAGTGATTTCAACACTTCAAGATCGGTGATTTTCACGTCAAATAGCACTATAGCATTGGAAGAGCGAAAGTTTTTGAAGATAAAGAATTAGAGGCATTGCTTAATGAGGACTCATTGTTTAATGTCCAAGTCAAGAAGAGTTGGCAAGATCATTGGACGTGATTCAACTAGCAGTTTCAAAACGCCCCAAAGACCTGGGAATGATCCAGAAGCAAGGACATTGGTGTAATACGAGTTGAAACCGAGAGATGTTGATGTTCGCGTTGCTCGATGATAACTCATCATGGTTATCACCACTGCACATCAAATATCTGGCATATTGTAATGGAACGTTTAAAATCAGAACAACGCTTGCAAATTGTCGAAATTTATTATCAAAGTCAGCATTCCGTGCGCCAAACTTATAGAGTCGTTTATGGTGCACATAATCGTCCAACCGAGCGATGTATTCGCCAAATTATTGACAAATTTCAAACACATTTCACATTTCTCGATGTTAAAATAAAAACAATACAAAAACTGCTGGTTCTACCGTTTACTATTGATGGCGCATCCACCCTATTCTTCAGATTTGACCCCTCCGGATCATTTTCCAAACATGAAGAAATGGCTGGCTGGAAGGAAATTCACGTTAAATGAAGAAATTATCGCCAAATAAGAGGACGACTACGAGAAGTTGTAAGGCATAAAAAAGTTGAGAAATGGTTGGGTGAAGTGTATCGCGGTAAAAGGAGACTGCATTAGAAAATTCATCTATTTTCTACCAAAAAACAATATTTCATTTAAAAATTTCTTTTCACTTTACCCTGGTATATACACATTTTTTACACAAATGAACAAACCCAAATTTGGGAAAGTAACTGTATAAAAAATACCAGGTTTGTTAAATAAATCAGTTATTTCTCACCCACTGATAATATGAGTTTTTTAACTAAAAATATATAAACCTATTAGATGACCAACCAACAGTTTTTTTCCTATTAAATACCATGCGAATTTTTTAAATTTTCTGTACTAATTATAGTGACTATTTCGATTTTATTCCGTAGTGAAACCCGCCAAAAATGTTAACAAATCCGATTATGTTGGAAAACGAGATAGAGCATGGTCGGAGTTCGACTTTATATCGACTAATAAATTTAAATATTTACGTAATAATAACACTGGGGCTGGTAAAGAGGCTCAATTATATTTAATTGCCGTAATTTATCTGGACGAGGCATGAAGGTAAACCGATATTAAAACCTGGTAATTAGCGCAGCCGCAAACCAGTTTATGGGTTTTGATCAACAAATTATTGGACAGTTATCGCACGCCCCTTACGCGAAACGGTAACGGTAACGCGCATCGTACGTACAATAGGTTTGTAGTTTGTGTTTTGTGTTTTATTCGCTGAAACTGTTTATAAAGGGTGATCAAACTAGTACTATATATTTTTGTAAAAGTAGCCTTTTTTTTCTTTTTTCCCGGCAAAATTAACTTTTTTGTTTAGAATTGTTTGGTAAATTATCATAAAAAAATACACATACAGTTGTGGTCAAAATAACAAGACTGTGAAGTATCACCGAAAAAATACCATTATTTAATGTATCATTACTGTACGAATCCAAATACCTTATATTTTTATTAGTACAATGCCTTGTCATTTACCAGTTGAATAATATTGGAGACTTATTTTTTCATTTTATTTTATCAGGTTAATATTTCTTGACGATAATAAAAACTTTAGGTGACAAAAAATAAGAGTGTCTTTTAAATTCTTTGCTCTTCGTTCATTGTTATAGAAAATATTTTAATATCTTTGGTATACATTGTCCATGCATCCATATAGTTTTAAATGTTACTATGGGTCGCGCAAAGCATTGTACTCCCAAAGAGAGGCGTCTAATATTGCAGTTACGGAGTCAAAACAAAACTTGTAAATTTATTTCTCATCTACTAAAGCGATGTGAATGCGTTGTCGCTAAAGCTTTAAAGGAGCAAAAATTAATAAAGATATCACCCGAAACCAGAGGTCGCCCAAAAATAAACAAGCAAAGGTTTGGATAAATGTATTATACAAGGGGCGCGGAAACACCCATTTTCCACTTCGTTTGACATTAAACGGAAAATGGATCTACAAATTAGTACACATACACTTCGTAGACGATTGGTAGAGATGGATCTTCATGGAAGAGTTGCAAGAGAGGTACCACATTTAAGTAAATAAAATATTCAGCATAGATTAAGTTTTGTCAGATTTAACTCAAACGAAAACTACAGCCGTAATTGGAAAAATATTTTATTTAGTGATGAAAAAAAAATAAATCTCTTTGGATCAGATGGGAAACAGTACGTTAGGCGATATAAGAATGAAGAACTAAATCCGCGAAATATATTAGGAACAGTAAAGCATGGAGGAGGAAATATTAAACTCTGAGCTGTTTTTCCTATAATGGTGTAGGTCCACTATATTGGATCAAAGATACCATGACCAAAGAAACCTACATGGAAATATTAGAACAAATTATGCTTCGAAGCATACCGCGAAGTGTTGACCTGGCCGTCGTAATCTCCGGATTAAAATCAAATAGAAAATCTTTTGCAACATTTAAAAAAAGGCATTGCTAATAAAATATATATATATATATATATATATATATATATATATATATATATATATATATATATATATATATTGCTATATTATATATTATATATTGCTAATAAAGGCATTGCTAATAAGAGAAGAAGTCAAGAAAACTTGGTATTCTATACCGGTTAAAACTTGTCAGAAGTTAATAGACTCTATTCCAAGGAGATGCTCAGCTTTGGTTAAACAAAAAGATTATTCTCAATACTAATATTTTATATTTATTAAGTTTGTTAATAAGCATTAGCTTTTCACAATTTAAGGCTATAAGAGATATACTCTTATTTTTTTGACCAGAAAAAAAGCACATATTGTTTGATAGTTGTAGTAACACTAGGATAATGCTTTATCAATATTTTTTGTATAAGGACACGTTACGCAACGTTAATAATATTGTAATAATTCTGTAATAAATTTGTTAAACACATTAAAATACAATTTTTAGATTCAGCATTCATATTCTTTTTATTTTGTCCACAACTGTATGTCCAAAAATTTGGAATATTCAAACATTTTTCTTTTACTTGTTTACATAGTCATCATTTTATTACAACCCTTACTGGTACCAATGTGTCTAAAATTGATTTATTCTTTTGGAGTCAAAAAATTACACTGTACCAATTGTTTGCAAAAATAATTTTAAAATAAAAAGTACAACTTTCAATAAAACTAATAAGCAGAATTTTCTCTTTGGGCCCGTATGTATGCCTGTAGGCGATTTGGTATGTTGTCGATTAAATGATAAATTTGGGATTGTGGAATCGTCTCCCATTCTTCACGAGCAGCATCGAGGAGGTGCGTTGTCATCAAAGAAAATAAATCCGTCGCCCACTGCGCCTCGGAATAGACGCACAACAGGATTTAAAACTTCCTCTGTGTACATAGCACCAGTGACTCTTCTCTGTACAGCCAGTATAGATGTCCGTGAATCCCTCATAATACCACCCTAAAATATCAGGCTCCCACCTTCAAATGGGATACGTGGTTGAGCTGTTTCTAGTCGAGCTTGTAGACCTGAACCTCTCCAAACCAATATTTTTTCGTGAATCAGAAACCAAGTCAATTCTCGTCTCATCGGAGAACATCACGTTATTCCAGTTAGGACTAGTTTCTCGAGCCCATTGCACTCTTACATTTTTTGTTGAAGGGTTAGTTTGGGAACACGTAATGGTCTTCTGCGATGCAAATTTACCGATTTCAGTCTGGGTGTTATTGATTGTCCTGAAACATTTACTCATTCAAGCCTAATAAGCTCCCTTGATATACCACTTATACATTCCAGACGATCTCTTCGAGCTATCATAGATATCTGCCGGTTTTGTTCCACTTGTGGAGCGATCCTTTACGTTATTTGTCTCTTAGAATTTTGTATGTATTTTCAATACAGCACTTTGGGAAACATCTATAATTTCCGCGATACCACTCTGTTTAAAGCACTGTTGTAACAAACAATCATGTTTCTAGGCCTTTTTAGATGGTTTAATCGAAAACTGAAAAAGAACTGAAATAATGTGTTAATATCAATATCAACAGAATATACAAAAATCGAAAAACGTGTGTTGTCAACAAAACAATGATTTTGTTATCAGAATTGTAAGAGTACCATTGGACTAGATATCGTATTGGTAAATATTCCAAACTTTTGGACATATGTGTATACAGTTGCTCAGCGTACACAAATTGTTCAAATTTATTACAAAAATAACAAAGGTCTACAAAATTTAAAAAAAAAACCTTTTTAGTGCCACCGAGAATTAAAAGTAATTTTAAAGTATAGTGTCTAGCAACCTCTCAGTCACATTAAATTACCAAAAATATGTACATTTTTAAAATCTACTTAAAATGATAATATTTTCTTCTCAGTGGTTATTTAAATTGTTTATTTTTGTTGATAGTTCAATTAAAAAAGTTAGTAAATAAAACTTGGAAGATGTCATCGTCAAAACGATCGGGTGTAAAAGACCCGAATACTTTTTGTTACGTTTGTAGCGAGTATACGGTGAAAAATTCTCGAAAACCTACATATAAATTTGTGCAAAATATGTCTTTCGCTTACTTTAACTTGAAAATCAAAGATGTTGTTAAACTATGGATACGAAACAATGTTTGCAAAATGTGTAGTAAACATTTAAGACAATGGATAAATGATAAAATAAGTCAATTGAAGTTTGGTGCGATTTGGAGGGAATCAAAAAATCACAACGATGACTGTTATTTTTGCTTAGTCAAGGTACATGGTATTAACCGAAAAAAATGACTGTTTTTCATTCAGAAAACGTTCCCGTTCCAACTTTTCGTGGTCCGTCTGATCTTTCAGATACAGAATGTAGTACATCCGAAGTTTGTACTAGCGAAGAAAGTGATAATATTGAAGATACGTCAAAACCCCTACTTTTTACTCAAGACGCTTTAACTGACCGTATCCGAAACCTCGACATTTCAAAAGAAAGATCAAAACTGTTGGCATTTAGACTCAAAGAGATTAATTTACTTTCTTCGGGTACTAAAATTACATATTATAGCACTCGAGAAAAAGAACTGCTTCGGTTTTTTTGATCAGAAAATGCTGTTGTTTTTTATAATGATGTCAGTGGATAATGGCAATAAGCATGGTGCAGTTTCCATTGCTCATTATACTAAATTGCTTTAAAAAATACTTTATTGGATTACTTTGGATTGGATTTGGATTGGATACTTTATTGGCTAAATTACTTTATTGGATCAGCAAAGTGGCTATACGAAATTTCCATGTTTTCTCTGTTTGTGGGATAGCAGATCTATAAGCGAGCATTCGATTAAATCAAACTAGCCCTGAAAGAAAAGGCTTGATAGTTGGAAAATAAAATATCATAAATACAGCGTTAGTTACAGAGAAAAAATATTTTTTTTCTTTATTTGGGTTTTTCGCCACGATCTAAAACTCAAAAAATATCAAAAATATCTGTTCTTATGTAAATAAAGAATCACTGGGTAAAAACAAAAAACCAAAGGGAGACAAGTTTCTTCGTGATTCTTTTTTGTAATAAATTTGCCTAACGAACAAAATTTTAAAAATATAAAAATGTTCTAAAAAAATATACAAACTTTTAATGTCAACGTTTCGGGAAGTATTCTCCTCTCGTTTTCAAAACGAATCTAAAAATAAAGTATATTAATTTTTATAAATTATGAAAGTAAATATAAATTTAAATTAATAATTAACCATATTTAAATTCAATATGGTTCCCGATTCTAAAGAATTCAATTAAAAACATTTAAGAATTTCAATAATCACAATCACACGGTAAACCTCACCTATATATATATATATATATATATATATATATATATATATATATATATATATATATATATATATATATATATATATATATATATATATATATATATTTTTTTTTTTTGTAGTACGTCACTGTCATTAAAAACTAATTGTCAATGTAAGTATCATTAACATACACAAAAAATATATTTACTTTCTATCTTTTCGTAATTTATAGAAATGAATATACTTTATTTTTAGATTCGTTTTGAAAACGGGAGGAGAATACTTCCCGAAACGTTAACGTTAAAAGTTTATATATTTTTTTAGACCATTTTTATATTTTTAAAATTTTGATCGTTTATTACAAAAAAGAATCACTGTGAAATTTGTTTTTTGTTTTTACCCAGTGAATCTTTATTTACATAAGAACAGATATTTTTTGAGTTTTAGATCGTGGCGAAAACCCCAAATAAAGAAAAAAATATATGAACACGCCACAATCATTCAGACATTACTTAAAAAATAATTTTGCTTCCATGGCACATACAATTGGGACTAATGACGTACGTCTAAGCATTGTATTGAGGACATTTCCTCGTTTGAGTAAGGAGAAACTTAAGGCTGGCATTTTCGATGCACCGCAAATTAACCTGTTGATGAAAGACAACAATTTCGTGCATTCCCAATGAATGGTATAGAATTATTAGCCTGGTTTTCTTTCATCAATGTTGTAAAAAATTGCCTAGGGAATTATAAGTCCGAAAATTATCGCGAATTGGTGTAAAACATGCTGGAAAATTTTAGAAACCTTGAGATGTAACATGAGCATCAAAGTTCACTACCTCTACAATAAATTGGACACATTTTCGGACAACCTTGGCTCTTACAGCAAGGAATAAGGAGAGCTATTTCATCAGGGTCTAAAAAATATGGGAGAAACTGAGAGTACCAGGGTCGATGGGATGAACACATGATGGCTGATTTCTGCTGGTGTATTATGCGTGAGTGCCTGTAAGGAACTCACTCAAAGAAATCACGAAAAAGAAGCTTCCTCCATGTTCAATGATGTAACAAAAGGTATAAAATATAAAATTGTCATATTTTGTCGACACCTATCATATCTCGAAAATTATAAGTACATTTAAAAAAATATATGTACCGTTAAAACCAGCTTAACTAGCATATTCAAAAACAGCAGTATTCTTTTCGGCAGCAAAATATACTGTAGACATGTCTAATCTCTTTCACGCCTTACGTGAAATTTATGGTCAACATAATCAACTTACAAACCTTACTAGATTTTAAGCCGGAAAAATAACGGAACTTTTTAAATTCAAAGAAAACTACTAGCCCCAAAACAATACAATATATAATCTCAATACTGTATATCACCTCTATAAAATGAGACCTCCATCACTAGAACCGATCAACGGATTACAGTACCTTTTTTCACCTCGTCAAACATTACGGAACAAAGAGCTAATATTGCATTTTTATTTCAAGTTTTGTAAAAGTTTTACAGAAACATTTGAATTGATGCAAACAGTGATAATTGCTTATCCCGTGTGTTTGAGCTTATACATATCGAGTTCTATAAGCCATTCGAAGACGACCCAAAGTTAAGCCGGCCAACAAGACAAAAATCGCGATGATCGAACGGAAAAAGCGCATGAAATGATCGCCTACGATGTGAATTCAAATCTAAGATCAAATACATGATTCTCGAAATTTTCACAAAGGATTTAAACAAACGGAATGTCTGTGCTCGATTTATTCCTCACGCTTTAGATATTTTACGAAAAATCAAGTCTATGTGCTTCAACTCAAATGGGGTATAAAAGGAACGTTTTATGACAATATTCCAAAAGTCCAAGAAGCCGTGACGAGGATTATTGAGACGGTCCTGACAAACGACAGAAAAAATCTATGTTAGCATTAGTTGAACGTGTCAAGCGGTATATTAG
The DNA here is from genome assembly GCA_031761425.1 of Cosmopolites sordidus. Lineage (NCBI taxonomy): Eukaryota > Metazoa > Arthropoda > Insecta > Coleoptera > Curculionidae > Cosmopolites > Cosmopolites sordidus. Next base: position 209,660 of record JARFXV010000643.1, on the reverse strand, counting down.
TGCGGTGTTGTACGTAAAGCATAATCACCTTATATCCCACAAGGAAATAATGGGTTTAAATAATAATGACATCTTCTAGTATGCAGGATAAGTCCATTATTACTAAAATTTAAAATCTATTAAAACCTAAAGCGGGCGGTTGTGGAGCCAGCTTCTGACAGCAAACTCACCCAGGTTGATCAGAAATAGATAGATTCAGCTGAAATCTGTTGGTAATTTTCATGCAATCGTTTTCTGTGATATACCTGAAATAGCTTTCAGTATTGACTTATCATTAGACTGTTTATTGCCCATAAACACATATTAGTATTTCCAACTTAATAACTCTAACTTAACTGTCTTTAATGTTGTTACGGTTGTTGGCGGATTCATTACGACTAGCAGAGTTAAGTTTTAACTGTCACGGCTGAGGTGTTGATAATTTTTTAATTTCGGCTTTATTAATATAACAATTAAAATGCATTGTCCATGGTGTCCTGTGGCGGCACATTTTCAACTAATAAACCTGTCTTAATAGTGGATTGACTTGAGAAGCATTCGAAGATTGGTACAACGATTTTATTGCCTTGTCAGTACCACGAGAGAGTTTTGTAATAAGAAGAGAATAATGGAAATATTACGGTCAAAGATATTTACCAATAAACACCAAATCACTTTTAATTTCTTGGCGCGCGTTTCGCTAATGATGTTAACGTCATCAGGACGTGCTTTAATCTGAGTCTAGAAATAATCTATATTACATTTATATGACAACCGTATCTAATGAAGCGTGTAAAAATTATGAACCGTGAAGTTAAAGAACTATTATAAAGGGTTATCGAAACAAAACGGTATAAGATATGCACGTGATTTTTTAATAATTTGCCATGCATGCCATATTTATTTTAATATAGTTTGAAGTAATAAAAACCATGGAGGAATTTAAAGTACCTTCTAAAATATTGAAATTAGTGAGCATGACAGTGGAGATAACAACAGTTAATGTAGGTGAAAAAGGAGGAACGACAGAAAATCAAGGTAGGGCTAAGGCAAGGGCATCCACTATCGACACTATTATTCAACATGGTTTTGAAAATGATTATTAGGAAGGGTCAGCTGAACAGATAAGGGCACATTCTTTACCTAATCCATCAAATAGTGGGTTATGCGGAAGATATAGCAATAAGTCGAGAAGTGAGAAAGAATTGAAAGAAGTGACATAAAAGCTAGTGGAGGCAGCGTACAAGTTTGGTTATAAAATCAATCAAAAGAAAAGCAACCTAATGATAGTTGAAGGTGCACAAGAAAAGGTCTCGAAAGTGGAAGTGGATACAGAACTAGGAATAATGACTTTTGAAAGCGTGGAAGAATGTATATACTTAGACGTAAGGAAAACAAACAAGTGTGAAGAAGAGGGGGAGATCTAAGATTGATCAAAGCTAATAGATGTACCGGAGCCTTGAACCATCTAATAAGCCTTGAACCATCTAACCACCGGAGCCTTGAACCATCTAAATTGATAACAAGAAAGACCAAATTAAGATTGTTTAAGACAGAATTGAGACCAACTGCACTGTATGGATGTGAGACAAGGGCAATAAACAAGAAAGAAAGAAGAGAAACTGTTAAGATGGAAACGTAGAATAATCAGAAGGATAGCTGGAGGAAAAATATTTTTTCAACTTCGGATTGGGCGATGGTTTTTTCACGCAAAAAGTAATGTTTAAACAGTACAAATTTATATATTTAACACATACCAACTATATCTTGTTGAATAATTGAGTTTTGAATTTTTTTTTACATAAAATATGATATTTTTGGTTCAATTTTAAGATGATATATTTTTGACTTTGATACATTTTATAAATTTGTTACGTTTAGATTTTTTTTAGCTAATATATGATATATAATATATTTTTATATGGCCAAAATAAACAATATTTAAAAAACAGAATAAATGAACATAAAAAAGCATTAGAAACCTAAAACAAAATGTAACTGTCTCCAGTTATATGTATGTGTTAATATATATTGTAGAATTGTAATTGTTCTGAGGATGGTTTAATAAAATAATCTGAAACATTAATGAAATAATAAAAAAATAATAATTGTATTAATGCAATTGACCGAAAATCCCAAAAATATCAAAAAATAACAATATTAAATAGCCAAGAAAATATATATAACAAATACATAATAACAAACAAAATATTATATATATATATATATATATATATATATATATATATATATATATATATATATATATATATATATATATATATATATAAAGGAATACTTATTTTATTCTTATGGACAACATTTTTGGTAATTGAATAAATTTAGGAAAAATATACAACAATAATTTTCATAATACAAATAATTAACTATCAAATGTGATCTGTCTCAATTAGTTCTCCGTCTATTCGAATATATTTTTTGATTATTTTACGATTCTGTTTAGCGACTCGTCTAAGTTCGACGAACAATCCTTGAATTGTGGATAGATGCATCGTCTAGCTCCAAAAACATATGCTGTTGTACATTAAGAGAAAGATTTTCAGTTGCATCCCAAAATTCCCCATCGAAGAAGTTAATTAAACGACCAGCATTCAATGATTCATTAAAGAAAAAATGATCAATTATTCGGTTTCGTAAAATCCCACACGAGACATTGACTTTCTGGGAATATTGGCCTTTACAATTTATAACCCAGTGAGGATTACCTCTGGTACGGTATCTACAGTTTTAAGACGATACAACCCCATTAGTGGTGAATGTAGCCTCATCAATAAACATAATCTTTTTCAAGAATTGTCTGTCATTTAAAAAATTACCTTGGGCCCAATAACAATAGTCTAATCTTTTATTATCATCTTCTTGTAATGTATGTAAGAACTTCGCTTTATAGGGCTTGATTTTGTGATGAACGAAACATCTTCTTTTGTGATGAACGAAACATCTTCTGATTTTATCCTTGCTAATATTCAGTTGAGACGATAAATCTCGAAGGTTCATGCATGGAATTGCTCGATTTGCCGCCAATATATGTTTATCGTCAGGATGCGGGTGTATTCGACGAGGTTGACTTTTTTGATGGATTTTAATAATACTGCCAGTTATATTGAAAAGAGCATAGAGTCTTTAATGGTGTATAAAATCGGCAAATTCCGAATACATTTCACGCTGCTCGATATTAAAACAAAAAAATGTGCGTTCCGAAGAAAATAGCCCCTGTTGCTGGCAGTGTTGATGAAGATCCAAATTTATCAATTCATTTGGATCTTATTTCACATAAAATAAATAGTTTCAAGGCATTTAATTAGGTTCCTGTTATATTTAAATTTAAAGTTCTAAAACGGCACATGGTAGAAGTCCTTTAAATGTTATCGTCTGTTTATTTCTATCATTTTTGTCTGAAAGAAGTTAAGAATCACTAACACGATTTATTCTACACCACTTTAAATCAAAAGGGACGAAAGATATCCGGCGATTTGTATGTTATGTGTTGAATTGCTTGCGTGGGATATAATATTCTCTTTTATCAATGGCGAAACTATCATACAAGCTTTCTGTTTTAGTTTTATCTAATAAATTGCAGTAAAATTGCAGTAAAAATCAAGAAAAGTTTATATTGCATGCAAATTTATTTGCTAGATCATGAAGTTATATGATTTTAGCAGAAAAATAACGAAAAAAGTTACAGGAAGAAAGCTTTAATTAAATAAAGGAAAAAAAAAGAAATACTGCACTTACTTCTGTTAAAAAAAAAAAAACGTGAACTTCCTTTGCGATATCACTGTGTTCAATGAACATATAATCTGACAAATCACCAACAGATCCGTGAAAAACAACCACAACCGATACGAACAAGAAAACTGCAGAGTGATTCTATCCAATAACAAACTGGCAGCTCCGAAAGTAACACTGAACGCCAAGTAAGACATCCACGAAGCAACTGATTGAAGATTGAAAATCCTGCGACCACCCAAGCGGTACGATTCGCTCATCGTCCTGCAATCAGCGGCTGCCGACAGGATTATGATGTTTAGTCCTGAGGAATAATCGATGATGAGAACGAATGGGAATAAAAGCAGCATGGACGACCCCGTGATTTTTCTCGTTATTGTGTTTTGTTTTTTTTAATAAAACGTCTATATTTTACGATAATTTTGTTTTATTTTGTATCGAGCAGGATAATAGCTTTATCAAGACTACCAGGTCCACTCTATATGTTTAGAGATAACGGAATACTACAAATATTATGTATTGATTGATTTGTCTGTTACTTTGTGATAGTTCATTTTTTAAAAAGGAATAAAACATTTTTTTGACTTTTTTATCTATTCGACGAAACTATAGGCACACAAAATTTTGTTTAAAAATTAAAGTGATAGTTAAAAAAGTAAAAAAAAAAAATGTTTTATTCCTTTTTAAAATATTATGTATCTGGAAATGATTTAATTTTTCTAGTAGGTGTGTAAAATTTGAGCATTTGTTTCCATAATAAAAATAATTTACCTTAACCCTTTCAGTCGCAATTTGTTTTTTTTATTCAACTGACTTGATTTTGTTTGACAACTATCATTTCAAGCTTTTTTTTAAAGGGGGTTTGTTGAGGGTTTAGAACATATATGTACCATTACTATTAGTTGTGGGAACATAAAAAAATGATAGATATCAAGCCACACTAATTGTTTTTGTTCTTTTTTTTTGTTTGTTCTTGATACAGCGATGGAACACATTGTTCTTGTCGGCCCTTTGATAGAACCTGATGACGGTTTACCATATTATATTGCCTTCTGCATACCACTTTTGTATGTTGTCGGCCATAACTTATTAGAGATTCAGTCAACGGAACCACATAATCCAAGAAAGTCTTCTTATTTTTTTCTCGCTTCTTTAGCTCAGTACATATGATCCAGGAATTGACCCCTACTGTCATTAGTAGCCGATGGAAAACTCTTTTCCACCATTTGCCAGTCTCTCTATCCATGTCGTAGAGGTCATCGAGTTGATCTGAGAGATCAACTACCCCCATATATTTTTTATAGAACACGTGGCACCATATTTGGGCAAGGAATTTCTGATCGGCTTCCATCTCGGTTTTCTATGTTCTACAGTCATTCCATCGCCATGACAATTTGAAAAGATTATTACATCTTTGATATCCTTTCATGAGACTGCATATGTATCATACCGATTGCATAAAAACTGAGCTGTTTGACGCTTTCTGTTTATATCGAATATAGACATGTTTTTTTACTGGTAATTATTGATTACCAACTGCAGCAAAGTTGAGTGCTAGTAAAAATCTGTCAGAGCATAGGCTAACATCAGTATCTCGAATAGTTTCTGCTAACTTTGTGACGACATCTTTTCCTAGGGGTGAATTTTGGTTTCTATTTTCATCAGCTTCTGAATACATATTCAAGTCGTATGTGTGCCGGTTTTTGAATCACATCTAACTCACGATTTTACGCCTTTTTTAATAGCTTTTAGAGGAAGGTACTGTTTCAGGCAATTTCTTCCCTTGAACTTAGATATAGCCTTATTGATACTCTGAAATGTACTCCCACTAATTGCTTGTGAAAAAGTTTGTTTCAAGCACGAAATACCTTGTTCCATATAATATATTTTATGTGCCCCATCTGACTTTTGGCTGGAATTGAAATATAGTTTGAAAGACAGTAATTGGAATCTATTCCAAGAAATTGTTTGATCATTGTGTTGCCAAGTGAAGTATTAGTAGACCAGTAGTGTCGCTGTGCAGGCACTTTATTAGATGACAATACGAGAAAACATCCAAAGACAATCATTGTTTCATACTAATCAGTTTTGAGTATAGATAATTTTTTTTTGCTTGAAGTATTTTCAATCTTTCGTTGGTTCTTCCAGAAATCCATAGAATAAGGCTTCTGGAGAACAGTTTAAAAAACGTCCAACTCTGTAGATGTCCTGTCGAGTTTTGCGAGAATTATACAGGGTTTTTCGCTAGGGATACATAATCCTGGTAAAAAATTGTTATCTATAGATTTCCATTGGTCCAAAATTATTGTAGGCGAATCGACCGTTTTGTCATTCTCACTTTCTTCAGAAGATGAAAATTCCGTGGACGATGAATTTTCATTTAGTTCGACTTCGCTTTTTACTTTGCTTGTAAATGGTTCCGAAAATTCATCACTTGAACGGTTTATCTTCCATATTGAAAATATTGTCTGCCAACTCCATAAGTTCCTCTCGAAAAATTACATTTTTTTTAGACACCCACTTACCTAGACATTTTTTTCATAATTTAGTCAAATAAACGCCAAATACACTAATATAAACGTATAGCACGTGGTCTACGCATCGTAAACAGATTCACTAATCCGCCATATTGAAAAAATATAAAAACATTTTCGGGGATATTAGAAACTATGCATATAACCAGTGGGTCATTGGCCAGGGTAAATCCAACGCGCGTATCACTTATTGCGACTTATATCACCCATTGGGATTGAAAGGGTTAATAATCAAAGTATTGGCAATCGCTATCTATTACTTTTTTCTAATTTTTCTGTCAAATAATGGATTCCACGCCAATAGAATTTTTGTTTTTTTTGACGCCAAAAATTCATCAAGCCAAATTTTCACTTCTTCGTAAGAATGTAACTGTTGTTCTCAAAGTTCGAGCTGCATCGATCGAAATAAGTGGTAGTCCGAAGGAGCTAAGTCCGTTGAATACTGCGGATAGGGTAAGACTTCCCATTTAATGTTTTTCAAATAGTTTTTTACACGTTTTGCACATGGGGCCGAGTATTGTCACGATAAAAAATGACTTTATCGTGCCTTTGGGTGTATTCTGGTATTTTTTTTCTCAATTGGTTTAATTTTATCAATTGTTGTCGCTATCGATCGCTAGTAATCGTTTCACTAGGTTTCAGCAGTTCATAATACACATCTCCCCTACATGCCCGCCAAATAAACAGCAAAACCTTCTTTCCATGTATATTGCGCACTGGTTATGATGTTGAAGGCTGCCAGGGTCTACCCATGATTTTTGGCGCTTTGAGTTGTCAAAATTAATCCACTTTCCATCACCTGTTTTTTGCCTTTCAATGTCACTTTCTTTCGATTCATATGGAACTCATTTCCTTTCCATCTGGACCTTTCCTAATGCGTGTGGACGTTCGGAAAGGCTGGATTGGGCAACATTTTTTTGAGACTTCATCCATTTTTGCAAAAAGCTTTTTCGGCTATCCTGAATGCTCCTTGTCTTTTGTATCAAAATCACCACTTTTGAAGCTTTTAAACCATCGTTCACAAGTTTTTTTTTGATTAGAGCATGTTCACCATAAGCTTCAACCAACAATCGATAACTTTCAGTAGCCGTTTTCTTCAAATGCAAAGAAGGTTATTAAACTTGCCTGCAAAACGTCTTTTTCTGGTACATAATTCGACATAATCAAATTTACAATGACAATCAATAACGAAATGGCTTTTGATGGAGTATGTTTACCATCCAACATGCCATCTCTTAGCAAAAGTGACATTATTAATCGAAACACCTATTATAAATAGTATTTATTCAATTTTCGAACTAAAGAAAAAAATATATGTAAACATTGTATCTAATTAAAATGTTTAAAAAATCCTTGTTGAAAGACTATATATTATATTTCTCTTTCCCTCTTCCACGATCCTAATCAAATCGCTTGATGGAATGTCTGTATCAAAACAGACTGAAATAACTGAGGAAACGCAATTAAAAAATATTACTAAACAAAATTTTCGAGTGCCGGAGACTCATTGGGGAAACGTTACCGGGGTTCGAGCATCATGACAAGATAAATTAACGAAAAATTGAAATTAATCATTCGCAGGTGCCTACGAAAATCTAAATTATCTCTTTCCGAGATTGACCTGGTGTGGTTTTGACAAGCCATTTAATAACATCAGTTAATTATTTTGAGATTTTAACGCCACTATAATAAAACTAATCACGAACGTAATACGATCGTACGTACACTGGTGGACAAAAATAGATGAACGTTTTTGGATTTTTTTTTAATAAATTCCACTTCTATATATTTTAGTTATTAGCTTCACTAAACAGCAACTTTCATAAAATTATTTTTAGAACACAGTAATCCCTCGTCAACCGCGTGGGTTCCATTCCGGATAGAGGACTGTGGTTGGCGAGGGATTTTCTGGGCTTACACTTGGAAACAAAAAAATGTAAAATATGTACATATGTATGTAATAGTGGGTAAATAATTAAAACACTATATATATATATATATATATATATATATATATATATATATATATATATATATATATATATATATATATATGTATGAATTCTATATTATAAATATGCAGGTATATATTAATTTTGTTATAAAGGTGAAACTTATTTTCGAAAATAATGCAAAATTGTTGGCTGTTTAATTTTTTTGTGGGTTCCTTTTGAATCTCCCTATAAGGTTGTAATAATCCATTCAAACCATTTGAAAACTTTAAGCTTCTTTCTAGTGAAGGGTCTTCATTATAGACCAAATCTTGCAACTGTTGTGCTGTTAATGAAATGTTTTGTAACCTACTTAACGTTAGGGATGTAGTAGTCATCTTATGGCCGATTTAGACCAAACGAGCGAATGCTCATTCTATCCGTGGTCTTTCAAATTTGTTTTGTGTAAACAGTTATAGAGCATTGTTTCGATGCTCCGTCTATGTTCGACGGAAATTTTCTAGAATGTTCTAAGAATGCTCGTTAGTTTGATGTAAACGCTCTAAGAGCATGCGAACAGTGGCTTAGAGCGTTCTCTCGTGCTCGGACGTGCTCGCGGCTTGGTGCGGTCTCTTCAAAGTGTTCTTGTGTTCCAGCAACTGCATTGGTGTAAATATAAATATAATTATAGATTGGACTAATGAAAAACAGCTACAAATGATAGAAGTTTACCAACATTTTAGATGTCTGTGGGATCACACTTTTCAAAATAATAAAAATAAACAGCGCAAACAAGATGCTTGGCAGGATATCGCAACTACAATGGAATGTGGTGTTCAGGAAGTTAAAAAGAAAATGGAATCGGTTCTTGCATCTTAACACCGCGAAAAGCAAAAAATCGCTTTGTACAAATACGGGCAGCAGTGCAGATATTACTTATAAACCAAGATGGTTTGTTGACCTTAATGTCACTTCTAGTCTGTCATATGGAGAAATTGAATCTCTATAATTTGTGTTACTTTTATAAATGTTGTCATTAATCAGAGACAATAAATGGTGAAAATCTTCGGATGCCATTTTACAAAAGCTTTTGTATTGACGCCTTTCTTCATGTTGTTGCATATCTATCATAGTACGTCCCATATTATCTAGTCTTCTTCTTTGTATTAAATTCGTAACCCCCCAACGCCTCTTTCTTCTTTTCCTTTTAAGTAAATGAGACATAACGAATAAATGCAGTACTTGAAATCACAATATCGTTCTCACTATCTGACATAGTGTTGTGAACCCTAGTGTAGTGAACTGTTGAACAATGAGCACTGAGCATTCGCTCATTAAACATCCCTAGAGCATATGCAAAAATTCTAGTTCTATTGTTCTTGTTCTTATTCGTTAAGTATTTTTTTGATGCAAATAGCGAACAAGCGAATTAGCGAATTATCGTTTACACGCTTTATCAAGAAATAACTTTCTCTTCTCTTGCTCTAGTTCTATGCTCTTTTGGTCTAAATCCACCCTTAGTAGTCGTTGCTTCGTCGGGATTTCATCGTTAGTATTGTAGCAGTTCTGATTCTGATAGTTCATTGTCGTGAGAAGTTATAACTTCTTCAACGTCACTTGGTTGCAGCTCGTCGAAATCATCGCTATGAATTTGGTGTAAGATTTTAACAATGTCTTCAATTTCTGTTGCTTTGTCAGGAAGTGCTGATGTAATGGCCACATCCTCTGACCATAACTTTCTCCAATAGAATTGATGAACATAACTCATCCACTGCTTCTTTGATAAATGTTATGCAATGAGCGATATTAAAAGCTTTTCAACTCTCAGTAACAGTGAGAACAGGATTTTGTTCCATGTTATTCAATACATAACTGAAAGTTCGCTTGACATAATATCTTTTAAACGCTGCTATTATTCCCTGATCTAATGTTTGTATCAGTGATATAGTGCTAGGAGGTAAAACGATGCAACGTTTTGCTCTGGAGCAAAATAACTAATCGAATATGTATAATTTACTATAGAAATGCGCGGGTACTTTTATTTAAGGTTAGGAATAATCCTGAGAAGTCTAAATATAAAAAGACGAAACATGTACCCTCCAATGAAGGGATGGGTGGGGATGGCTCGTCCCTAGTCAAGTAAGTAACAAAATGCTCATTTAGGCGGAGACGTAGGTTGTTGTGTGTTCCACATGAGATTGTGGAACCCAACGGTTGGGTGTGTGATGACACTCAGCTACTGCTGTCTGATTGGACGCAGTCCAAAGAATTCTAATACTGCATATATACGCCATCCGACGCGAAGAAGGTATGGGTTGTTGACTGTCTAAATATGAAGAGATGAAACATGTGCCCTCCAATGAAGGGATGGGTGGGGGCTTGTCCTTTGTCAAGCAACTAACGAAATTCTCATTCTCAAAAGTTTGTATATATATATATATATATATATATATATATATATATATATATATATATATATATATATATATATATATATATATATATATATATATATATTCACCAATTCTATGTCAAATCAACTGCTTTTAAATCTGACCCTTTTTGATTTAGCTGAAATTTTTTTATGTTATAGTACTTCGCTAAATACTTTTCTGGAATTTTTTTTCACTTTGAAGAAGTTATGAATTTTTCAAAAAATCGGCGTTTCTTTCAAATAGTGTATAATTCTAAAAATTGATCAAATAATATATTTTTTCGATCGATTCGTTTTTGAATTAACTTTTCAAAAAAAAAATATATAAAAAAAAAGAATTGAATTCATCTATAAAATATTTTAGTTTTTTTCGGAAAAATCATTAATTTTAAGTTCCCCATATTTATTATTTTTCTTTTTTTTCCCAAAAAACTTTTATTCATTCTTATATTACTTTTGATGCCGACAGTCCCATCGCGGGCCAACTTTACTTTTTATTTTTTTTAATTGATAATTTTTTACATTTTTGGGCATCATCAGGAGATGATTTAATCTCATCATCTCATCTCATCATGATTAAATCATCTCCTGATGATGCTAACATAGTTAGCAAAACGTGCGTCCAGAAATCAGAAAAAGTGATTTGGTGTTTAGTGGTAAATCTTTTCAAGTTTAATATTATAATGAACAATCATTCACTTTTTTTAATATTAATGTAATAAACGATTTAACTTTTCTTTGACATTTAAATAATTTACACTTTGTACTCTTCTGAATTAGAAACATTTCTTACTAAAAGATAACCATCTGTGTTTGGTATCACACTGTGCAATTTCTGAGTGCACAGTGAGTATATATTATATATCCAAACATGGAAAAATGTCTTGATATACTTTTAATACTCAATACTTGAAATGTGATCTTTTTTAGTTCATGTAAAATTTACGGTTGGAAATAATAATTTAAAAAAAAAACAAGAAATTATGGAATATTCTAACAAAATAACTGCGCATAGTAAACAAATCAAACAAAATTCTACAGCTGTAATTTCTGAGGGCATCATACAAGATGGAATGTATATTAAATACGAAGATGAATTTAATGTGAAAAAGCTCATACTGTGTATTGTTGTTCGGCAGGCAATTAGCTTATTACGATGAAGTCATTATGCCAGAGGTAATTTCTTTGTTGTCGAACGTTGGTCCAACATTCGAACAATATCAGATGCCTTTTATTATCGTCTTTCTTTTATCGAAAATATTTTGTCCAATCATCCTATCCCCAATACTGTTACTTTTAAGAAATGGACGTACCCGTCATTCTTTTTCTCTCATCGGCATAAACGAATCTTGAAGCCTAATTTTTGTTCACTCATGTTCTTCAGAAATTATCCCATAGGTATCATAGAATTAAAAATAAACGTTAGTATAAAACATAGAATTAAACAAATATAGAGTATCATTCGAATCACTATCAAAATTGTATTGTATAATCGAGATGGATTCAGTAATCGAGCTATATAATTATAAAATAAAGTATTTTTGTCTCTATTATGGTTCTGAACTTAATGGCTAGACCTGTGCAAAAGATCCGAAGATTGGAACCTTTTGAGTCTTTGTATACCATCTCGTAAAACTAGTTAGCTAGCACACTGTTAGTTTTTTATTGCATCTTTCACGATGATTATTTAACTGATTATATGACTATTTGATCATCGCAGGACGATGAAATTGGGTACATATCTAGGAGCACTTAAGATTGTACGCATAACTGTGTTCTGAAATCTCTTAAGATTTTCAAGGTTAGTCTGCTGTTGATCCCTACAATTGAATGCCATATCTCCAGACTAGTTCAAGTGTGAATTGGTAAAGTAGTATTTTATTATTCAAAGTTAATTTTGAGATCTGTCCAATAAGCCAATATTTAATTTCAGTACAAGCGGTTTACGTTTTGTGAAGATCTGCTTGCGGCAAGTTGATTTTCTGTCCAAATGTATACCAAAATATTTCGTGACTTCAGCTTGTGGTAATTGATAATATTTCAGCGTAATCTGGAGGCAAGTATCTTTTTAGACGAGTTAAAAGTGACGAGTACGATTTTCTCCTTCATTAGCCTTTACTACTTATATATATATATATATATATATATATATATATATATATATATATATATATATATATATATATATATATATATATATATATATACATATATATATATATATATATATATATATATATATATATATATATATATATATATATATATATATATATATATATATACATATCAGTGAAATTGATTACATCATGTCAAACGATAAAGCAATATTTTGCATTTGTACTGTCCTTAACCATTTTAATGTGGGAACTGACCACCGAATGGTACGAGCAAAGATTAGGATAAACTGCCGAAAAGAATGCGAAAAAATGATAAGATCCAAAGACGGCAAAGTGGATTCTGGGAAGCTACTGGAGAGGGGCAGAGATTTTGAAATTACTTTGTCGAACCGCTTTGCTGTGTTACAAGACCCAGAGGAAATGGAAATTACAGACCAATATAAAGAAATCGCCAACAATCTGCTTAAAATGGCGGCTTCAATAGCACCAGAAGATAAATGTTTCAAAGAGTCAAAAATTTACCATTAATTTAATGAAAAAACGCCGGACAATGAAGAATGCCATCAGTCCTTTTGGCAGGATCGAGTACGTTGAGCTTTGCAAAACTATAAGAAACCGTATTCGAGAGGAAACGCGCCGATTCAACATACAGCTAGCGCAAAAAACTCTGGAAGAAAACAGGGTAATTAACAAAGCTAAGCAGAAGCTGAGAAGGAAAAGGACACAAATGTTTTCCTTAATGCGTGAGGATGGTACAATATGCAGGAAACGGACGGAAATATTAGAGGTTTTCTAAGAAGATTTTATTCAAAGTTATGAACAAATGAAGAACAAATGCAGGATATCCTAGTGGAGGAAGTGACAAAGGCTATAGACTCGATGAAATGGCAAGGCTTCAGGAGAGGATAGTATAACGGTGGAGATGTTAAAAGCTGGTGGTCGGACCCTACATAAAACACTGGCAAGATTATACACAAAATGCCTCAAACAACAAGAAGTACCCAGCTTATGGAAAAATGCAGAAGTGATTCTTTTACATAAGAAATGAGCACGGGAAGATTTAAAGAACTACCGCCCAATAAGCCTTCTATCAGGGGTGTACAAAGTTTTCACCAAGATAATATCCAAAAGAATACTAACAAAACTTAATGACGCACAACCAAGGGAGCAAGAAGTGGATTCAGTACATTGGATCATATCCAGGTTCTACAGCAGGTCATAGAAAAACACAACGAATACACTATGCCATTGTACTTGGCATTTATCGGTATGAAAAAGCATTTGATTCAATCTCCAATCGGGCCATAATGGATGCATTGCTTAACCAAGGTGTAGAGAAAGCCTATGTAAACCTCCTAGGATCGATATATGATGAAGCTACAGCGACAGTCCACCTTGACGATCTTGAGCTGGGAATAAATGCAGAGCGGGGCATACGGCAGGGGGGCGCAATATCGCCTCTTCTTTTCTCAGCCTGCCTGGAAGAAGTGTTCCGTAAGTTGGATTGGGAACAAGATGGAATAAGGAATAATGGTGCGTACTTAAATCACCTTAGATTCACAGATGATATCGTTCTTCTTTCACAAGACCCAGATGAGCTGCAAAGACACGTACAAGAATTGCAAAGGGCTGGGGAAACATTTGGCTTGTAAATAAACCAGAAGAAGAGTCAGGTCATGTCCAATAAATTTGCTGAGGACAATAGGATTTCTGATTTAGGAACGGATTTGTTGTTTGTTGTGGATCACTATATATATCTTGGGCAAAGGGTTTCAATGGAAGGGGACACCGTCCGGGAGCGTTAAATGTGGCTGGCAGGCATTTGGCAGGCTCAACATAGTGTTTAAGAGCAAACTACTTTGTCTGAAAAGAAAAGTCATTGATCAGTGTGTCCTGCCCGCTATGACATACGGAAGTGAGACCTGGACACTAACATCACAGTCAGTTCAAAAACTTCGAGTAGCACAGAGGGGAATGGAAAGATGTATTCTTGGCATTACTAGACGGGATAGAAAGACCTGCACATGGATTAGAGAAAAAACGAAAGTGAATGACATCATTGGAAGAATAAAGCAATTGAAATGGAAGTGGGCAGGACATGTAGCGAGGCGATGGGACGAAAGATGGACCAGGGCGATCCTGGACTGGATACCGCTTGATCGCAAACGTCCACGGAGAGCGAAAACACGATGGACTGATGATATTATTAAGTACACTGGACCCGAATGGCAAAGGAAAGCTCAGGACCGCGAGAGTTGGAAGCATGCTGAAGAGGCCTTCATCCTGCAGTAGAATGATACGGGTTGATGATGATGATATCATATATATACACAAATAAATACATACTTACATATATATATATATATATATATATATATATATATATATATATATATATATATATATATATATATATATATTAACGGAAGAAAAATATATATTAGGTTTTTTTTGGGAATGTATCTGGTTGTCCAATTGGACCAAAATCTCATTTGACATCTTCGGTGATTAATTTCTGAGAAACGTTATCTAAGAAAGTTACGAAACTTGCGACAGTAAGCACAGGGACCAATTTGACAACCAGATGTACTCCAGGGAAAACATAATACATCTCTCTCTCTCTCTCTCTCTCAATATATATATATATATATATATATATATATATATATATATATATATATATATATATTATTTTTTTCTATTGTCGTATACAGGCCATTTTAGGGCCATAGCATTATGGATATTAATCGCACTCGAAAATTAATATTAACTCGGTGCAATTTTTTTCCCTTTTTTTCCGACCGAGTACGTGAGTCGAAACCCGCTACCCCTCTATAGGGTCTCGAAGCGAAATACCGGAGTCGCAAAAATTAAATTCACTTAAATTAAACACTAAAAACACTTACATTTCAGTTTATATGTTATTTTACAAACGTACAATATTTAATATGATGCGCAACGCAAGCGGTGCAGTAATAAATGGCGCGTGCCTCGCCATTGCGACTAGTGCTACATCTCTTAGTAAGTATATGTTCATTTAGTTCATCTTAATAAGTATATGAATAACAATAAATGTTACTGTTTTATTCGATTGAGGTCGATATTTATTCAAACAGTTCCATAATAATTATTTCATGAAACGAAATATAATTTTATTTATATTTCAAAATATAAATATTTCTACCCATGGATAAAAGGCTGAACTTGAGTAATAAAAGTAATAACGCAGATGGCAATGCTACAAAATCTGTTGAAGCAGATTTGCTTTTAATAATCAGAGGAAGATTTACTTTTAATGATAATAATGGTATGGAACAACGTCGATTTTTAATTTAACTCAAAATTAAAAAGACATCTTGAATACATACATCCCTCAAACTTCAATTAACTAAAGATATATTTTGAAAGACTAATAAAGTCTTATTACAAATATCACTCCAAGGATTAATTTATTATGCAGCAAAAAAGAAGCACACCCGTCACACCGATTTTTTTTGGTTAATTTTTTTGCATTGGGTTGATCCAAAATCTGTCAACCCACATTGGACCAGCGTGGCAGATTACGGTCCATGCCTTTAACATTGTATTTTAATAATTAAGAATATATTATTTGATATTGTTGAAAAAATCCTGAAGTTTTGAGTTTCCATACTATAGTTTCCAATAGTGATATGTTATGTTTTGATGTCCATATATATGTATGCATGCAAACACAAAACGAAATAAATTCATAACGATGATCATCAGGTCTTTAAACAGTAGCAGAACCAAAAGACACCACATATTAGAAAAAAAAATCAAATAACTTAATTAACACTTTATCTGGAAGAGAAAAAAAATCACCTCACCCTCCGGTCTCGTAACGTTCTAGTTAATTACTGCCGCCTTGTCGTTTTTTTATCCTTTTCGTTTTCTTTTGTCTTTTGTTTTTTTTTTCTTCTTCGCCAACAGGTGGGTCCAACACGAAACACGATATTAAAAGTCGCCCCAAAACGCAATTTACTTTGAACTCCGATGCATCAATCTGAATTTATTACTTAATGGTTTAATAAAAACATGATTCGAGAATTGGGTTGGCTTTTTGTCACGGTATTTGGATCGATGTTCTTATCGATAACCGATAACATCAGTTTAGTGAGTAATATTACGATGTCATCGTTACTGATCATCATGTAACTCAATTGTGCAATAGTTTGATGGATTTTCACACTTGTGCAATAGTTTGAAACTCACGTGACCTACAACCCACATGACAAATTGGTAATGATCAACATGGAATCACTAATTTTCTTAAACTACGACATTCGTTTATTGCTTTTTTTAGTATTTATTAATAATTTTTTGTTTATTGAAATATATACACAGTTTAGAACTAATAACTAACAGAAGTAGACATAACATTTAAGCAGTCCTACATTACTTTGAACCTAAAGTAAAAAAAATAACTCAATCGGAGCAGATGCCATGAAATGCCAGAAAATGTTGGTGATGAAATACAAACAACGAAAATTATTTATTTTAAATAATTAATTGTTTTAAGAGTGCTCTTAAAATATTTTTTGTTGTTCAGGAAGCACAGAAGATAATAAAAAAATGCGCGTGCAGCACCGTACACGTGATATAAGTAAAACTTCTCAAATAATCACAAAACACAATGATAAATAATAATTACACAACGCGTGGTACTTCAGCTGTTCATCTACAACGTGCGCGTGCGCGACACTATCGCTTTGTATCGTTGTGTATACGTCGCTCTCTTTTACTCCACCCCCGTGGCGTCGGAATGTGTAGCTCTCTTTCTCCTTCTCCCTACGTATATCTTTCTTCTCTGTCATGTAACGAAATGTTCTTAAACGTGACGCGTCCTTGAAATTTCACTCTCAATTTTCGTCCAATTTCGATTGTTGAAACGCCCCCTAAGAAGTTTCACTTCAAAAATCTCAATGACAGATTTAAGTTAACTTTTAGTAGTATTTTTCGTGACAAATATTACCATCTTTAACCTCCCTTTAGTGATATGCCCAATTTCTAGTACATTAGTGGCGGAGGACTGACAGACCGGAAATTATTTTTTAGAGCATATAAGGATGAATTTTTTTCACTCATTCATTTTTACTCCATATTTATTTGGTTTAGACGATATGTACTTCAAAACATACTCCTTATATACCCCATAGCAAAATCCAGTTGAGTTTTTATATTTTTCTTAACCAAGGTTTTTTCCGGGCTACACGTCTATGATATCAATGTTTTCTTGTACAATGGCGTATTGTTTCGGTGTTGACTACTTTTTGAGATTGGTTTTCCACTAATGTTTTGAGCTTAGGTGTGTTACAATTTTTAGATGAAAGAAAATTAAACGACTTGAGATCTGTTGAACGACCTATTTTTACGACCCTATATTAACGTGCATTTTTTTTTTATATATCGCAATATGTTTTGACATTAATCATATATATGAGATGACAGATGACAACCGACATTATTAAAAATGGATCATATATAATCTTGGCATTTCCATTCTTTGAGAAACTACCAACACCCCCACTATCTCAAAGAATTAACACCATTCCTAACTTCTTAACAAAATACCAATGCTTACTTCTTGGTAAACCCTTGGTCAATATATCAGCGATCATTTCGTTAGTCTGCTGATACTTAATACTAATGACATTATTTGAAACACATTCTCTAACAAAATGGTAGTTCACATCAATGTGTTTTGACCTCTTGTGAAGTGTTGGATTTGTGACCAATTTATGTACAGGGTTATCATTGAAAGCCGTGACAGAATTATTAAAACCTACTAACTCATTTTAAAGGTTTTAAACTGCTTCTTTTGAAGTTTCACAAAGACCTATGTACTCTGTGTCAGTGTTGTTGAATGCAATTGATTTTTATTTAATACTTTGCCATGGTATTGGCCTCAGTGATAGTTTGAAAAAATACCCTGAATACGATTTTCTGTCATTATCATTTGCCCAATCAGAGTCCACAAATCCTTCCAAATTATAGTCATTAACATTGTCTTTTGAAAAACATAACTTAAAATGCTTCATACCTTTTAAGTGTCTAAGTATTCTCTTGGCACACTGCCAATGGTATTCTGAATAGCAATTATTGGACTGACTTAAGTAATTCATTGCAAATGTGATATCTGGCTTAGTTAACACTGTTAAATATATAAGGCTTCCAATAACTTTCTGATAAAGCAGATGGCTTAGATTACTCAAATCAGGATCAATATTTTTTACCTTTTCTGTCTTACAATCTATGGAAGTACTAACTAACTTACAATTGTTCAAGCAACATTTTTCAAAACCTGATCTACATAATCATCTTGATCTAAATAAATCACATTGTTCTTATACTCCCTATAAATTTTAACCCCCAAACATTGTTTGGCTTCACCTAGGTTCTTTATATCAAATTTTGAGCCTAGCTTTAATTTCAAACGTTTAATTTCCTTAAAATTGTTAAAAAAAACAAAAAATAAATCAACATATAATGGTTAATTAATGCTTGTCATTCTTTATAAATACTCATATTTAGACTTATTATATCTCAAATTAGAAGACTTCATTTATCCTAGCATTCCATGCCCCTGATGACTGTTTCAGCCCATACTTTATAAACTTTATTCTCCCTGTTTTTAATAACAAAGTCCTCTGGCTGTTTCATATAGACAGGTTGTTCAAGAAAACCATTTAAAAAAGCAGTCTTTACATCAAGATGTATAATTTTTAGATCTAATTGTACAGTTAAACTTATAAAGAATCTTAAAGTAGAATGCCCCACTACGGGTGGAGACACTTCACCATAGTTAAAATTAGCTGTCTGTACACAACCTTGTGCCACTGAACGTGCCCGATATTTCATCTCTCCCCGTGTCACTCACTTTTGTCTTGAATGCCCACTTGCATGGTACAATAGTGGATGAATCTGGTACACTACCAATGAGTTCCCAAGCATCATTGGCTTCAAAACACTTGATCTCATCTGTCATGGTTTCTCTCCACAGTTCAGCATCTACCCTTGGCATAGTTTGTTCCACAGATTCTGGATCACTATTTAAATTGAAACCAAGATTTTGCACACATGTATAGGGTGCATAGTCCTCATACTTTCTTGGCTTTATTGTCCCTTGCGACTTCTTATTTTCTGTTTGTAGAATGTCATCAGCATCAGCCACGTCCACCACAAAGTCTTCGTCATTTGTTGAGTGCACTTCCTCATAATCTTCAGACGAGTCATACTCTGAAAAACTTTGATTGGAAGAGCCTTGAGACGAGTCTTGCTGACTCACTTTAACCCCCACTGAATCAGTTGATTCCTGTGATTCACAAAACAGTAATCGTTTGGATAGTTTAACTATCTCTTCAATGGCAACATCTCTGCTTATTACAATCTTCTTCTCATCAGGATCATACAATATACCCCTTTATATTATCAATAAAGCCCCCTTAAAATCATTCTCTTTGATTTCTTTTCCCACTTCAGACTTTTCTCTTTTGGAATCAAGTCCATACCCTTGCTACCAAATATCCTAATCTGATTCACATCTGGTTTCCTGCCAAGCCATTTCTCATAAGGAGCAGTTTCAAGTCGAGAGACAGCAGATCGATTCCTGATATACACTCCAGTAGTCACAGCTTCAGACTAAAAAGGCTTTCCATGCTTTGCATTACATAATAAACAGCGAGCCTTTTCAACTAAGCTACGGTTTATTCGTTCACTCATATCATTTTGTTGTGGAGTATACACATTTGTTTCTTGATACAAAATGCCATATTTTTAATGGAAATCCTTGAATTTCTTGATGTTAAATTCACCAACTTGATCAGTATGAAAAATCTTGATTTTAGTATCCCTTTGATTTTCTACGAAGTTCTTGAACTCCTGCAACTTTTTAAAAACCTCGTCTTTGCTTCTTAAGAAATATGCAAACATCATGCTTGTGTAGCCATTTTCTAACATCATGAAGTATCTGGAGCCCCCAAGAGATATCACGTCCATTGGGCCACATAAGTCTCCATGTATTATCTCGAACGGAAAATTAGCATAATTTCCTTTATGACTGAAGGGTAGGGGACATTGCTTGCCTTCATAGCAAACTTCACATAGTTCATCACTCTTAGTCATCGAGCCTTTAAATTCAAACCCTGTTACTAATCAATTTTTCATTGAATTTAAATCTCTGTAATTTAGATGTCCAAATCGCCTGTCGACTGTGAGATTGCCAAGCTTGCTAACTTTAATTACGGCTTCTTGAAGTTTACTTTGTAAACATTATCCACTAAATTAACATTAGCAATCAGCTGACCACTTTTATTATAAATGTCACAGTCCTTTAGATGAAAAACTACTTTATGATGGTTTTTTATGAGTTGACTTACAGATAATAAGTTTGTCATCAATTTTGGTACATAAAAACATTGGAAACTTTGACAGAATGCTCCCAATCTGCCGTTTTTATTTGATATAATACCCATTTTATAATATTTCTTCGACACTAGTCTGCCAATTACTAAAAATTGTAATAAACAAAATTCGAAGATTACTACTTATCTTAATTACTACTTAATTCAGATTCATATTTTGTTTGCGCGTCCGAATATTTCTGAGTTTATTGTTATTTCTTTATTGTTAAATTAAAAGGAGTTAAGAACGGTAAATATACGGAAATAATTCGTTTTGCGTAAATTGGAACAGTGAGAATGATTTTTTTAAATAGGGTGTCTGCATATTTTTGGGATCCGCTGTATTTTGTTGTAAAAACTTTTTGTATTTATACCAATTTTAATATCGAACATAGTCAGTTCTGAAAAAGCTGCAGTGTTAATAAACAAACAGCAATAATTAAGCAGAAATTCAGACAAAAGAATCAACATTACAATTTATTTCCATCAAGTAGAAGTCAACACAATCCGAAAATTATAAAAGCAATATAAATGAAGGCCTATGGTCGGAAAGATATCAATGAAAAGTAACTTTTCTTCCTGCGCTTTCTAACCCGCCACTGATGCACCGATTTTCCTTTGTGAGAAGATTCGACAAAGGCCAATACGATTTTCCGTAACGACCACTCGAAAATGTCAACCGATCTCAAAATCCAACAGCGACGAGCTGTGATTTCTTACGAAAATATTAGAGAGCAAAAGAAAAATAAATAGTAGCGGGGTCGATAATACGCTAAAGTTAGTGGTAGTGGACGTACAGGTAGGACGAACGCCACTATTAGTCGTAAAAGAAGATAAATATTGAGATGTAAATTGGAGAGCGGCCTGGCAGTGTTAATGCGTGTGTTTGTGGAACTTGATTCCATAATAGAGCCGCATTCCTTCTCGACACATAGGCGTAACCACCGAACTGTACTCAGTCACTTGTTACGATGACCTTTTTTTTCTTCCTCTTCTTCTTCTTCTTCTTCTTCATCTCGGCTTATTTGGTAAATGAATAACATAATTTAAATGATCGGGTAAGAAGTAAGATTCGAGTTGACTATACATAAAAATATTTCGATGTTTTTATAGAAAATATTGTGTTCGGAAAACGCGGAAGGATTTTTTAATCTTGTACCGTTTTGGATTCAGTATTACCCTGGTCTGATATAATCTTGGAATCGAGTCGTTTGTTTTATTATTTCTAGAAAATATTCCGTGTAAATGTGTTCAAGTTGGTCATTTTTCAACGTCCTTGTGTTGTGATTAAAACTATTAATGGCAACCTTGGAAGAATGCTGAAAAATCCGTTGTAAGAAATGTTCCGAAATATCCTTTTCTGCAGAAAGTAGTATATGATTTTCACTTTTACATCGCTACAGATTTGGTTAGAGCCGTGGTTATTGTTTTAAGTTGGTATGACGGCTCTTGAACAAAAGTTTCATTTCATTTTACTTGTTAACTTAGAAATTATAACCTCTTTTGTACTTTTTTTACTGATAGTTTCAAAATATATTAAAACTAGTCAAGAAAACTAACTATTAATTTTTCTGTAGCAAATCTTAACCCAAATACTTATCAACTAAAGTTAATCCAATGATGTCTTTAATCCAGTCATGTGCTCTTTATTCTACTTTTGCACACAACACACTACATGATGTCACGAGGTTTTGTTCTCTGCAGTCCTCTGACATGATTTTGGTTGTCCAGCAGTTGAAGAGCTTCTGCTTTAACATGAACGTGTAGCAGGGCTTCATGCTTGCCTGCAAACCTCCTGATTTCCTCCTTGACCGTTGGAGTTTCAAGATCTCGATGAAGATCGGAGTTATGAATATATCACGGTACTGACTATATTTCGCAACACCTTGATTTGGAATATTGTATTGTTTCAATATTACTATTGTTGGCACATCCCCACATCCCCACAGCCGGATGCCATATAGACACATGGATTTTACGATCTGATTATAAATCAGTATCTTATTCTTTATTGCCATCTTGCAATTTCTTCCTATAATCCAATAGTATTTCCTATATTTGAGACCAAGCTCAGCTTTGTTCTTTTTTACATGCTCTTTCCACCTTAGTTGGGCATCAAGAGTCATGCCGAGGTATTTGGCATTGAACTCATATGGAACGGTTGTATCATTTATATCGAGGCGGAGGAACCCTGTTATTTTCTTGTTGGTAAAATTGAGATGTATATATTTCAGTTCGTTGAGGTTTATTATTTATTGTCATTGTCGTTCCCCCATTCACCATCCAAAGCGCCTGCAAGAGTCTACCAAAACCGGTTTCTGGCCTTAAGCCGTCATCAGCTGGGCTCAAGCTGAACGCCCGTAGAGCGGATGAAAGGAACGACTAAAGCTGATGACGGCTTAAGACCAGAAATCGGTCCTAGGAGACGCTTGCTGGCGCTTTGGATGGCGGAAGGGGGAATGACAAAGCACCGACGTGGAGCGCGGGTGAATTTTCTTTCTTTTTAATATCTTTCTCCACGAGTCCGCTTATATATATATATATATATATATATATATATATATATATATATATATATATATAAAAGGTACAAAAAACCAAACGGAGACAAATTTCTCAGTGATTCTTTTTTGTAATAAATTTGCCTAACGAACTAAATTTTAAAAATATAAAAATGTTCTAAAAAATTTACAAACTTTTAACTTTATCGTTTCGGGAAGTATTCTCCTCCCGTTTTCAAAACGAATCTAAAAATAAAGTATATTAATTTTTATAAATTACGAAAAGATATAAAGTAAATATATTTTTTTTGTGTATGTAAATGATACTTATATTGACAATTAAGACAAGGTAATTAATTAATTATTACATTGTTAATGAATAACCCGAAACGTTAAAGTTAAAAGTTTGTATATATTTTTTAGAACATTTTTATATTTTTTAAATTTTGTTCGTTAGGCAAATTTATTACAAAAAAGAATCACTGAGAAATTTGTCTCCGTTTGGTTTTTTGTTTTTACCCAGTCTTTATTTATATACATAAGAACAGATATTTTGGATATTTTTTTAGTTTTAGATCATGGCGAAAAACCCAAATAAAGAAAAAAAAAATATATGAACACGCGACAATCATTCAGACATTACTTTTACATATATACAGAGCACGTTGTATTTTCTCGGTGACGCGATTGAACAATGGTTGAATGTTTAGATTTGAAGCCAAATTAATAATCTGGTATCAGTCTTCTATGAGTGGTTTCAACCGTTTTAACAGTAGCTTTTATAAATATAATATAAATAACTCTCTGAGATAATTAGCAAAGCATTTGCATTAGATATTGTTTTAAAAAACGAATTTTCTTGTGCTGATACACTAAAAATGTTAAGAAAGTATTGCAGTGATGAAACTATGTTAAAAAAGTCCACGTTTACAAGTAGTACAAGGGCTTTAGTGATGGTACATAAGCATCGATGAACCTCGTTTAGAAAGACCTTCCAGGTTAACCCCTTTTAAAAACATTACTAAAATCAAGGATCTTTTACTGAATATTAGCCAATTCACTGTCTGAGGCATTGTAGATATTATTGAAGTATCACTTGAACAAATTTTGATGAACAATTCTGGCCGGCCTCGCGGTTGATTTTTTTGAAAAATTAGTCGTGTTGCTACTGAATGACATTTTGAAATTCAAAATTACTGATGACAATAAATGAATCTATGGTTATGATATAAACACTGTTCAACAATAAAGCGAGTATCATGTCAAAGATGGATTAAAGCCCAATAAACCACGTCAAAGCCGGTTAAAGATGAAAATGCTGTTTTCCTCGATTACCGTGATATTTTCTACAGGTCCCTTTCAGCTCATTAAACAGTTGGTAAACAACGCTAAAAATCAAACAAATATTATTTCACAAGCACCAAATTCACCATCTGGCATAACAAACAAAGGCAAAGCAAACGCCCATTTTCATAAAATAATTGAACTATTTTAACGCTTTGTTCTATTGTGTACGGCTCCATTTTTATAAATGTCATACATTACACTTCTGAAATGAGACTAGACCTAGATAAATTCACAACGCCATCTGTGTTCTATTCAAGAATTAAAAAAATCCTTTAATTTGAAAGACCCGTTATTACTATGTTTCATTATCGTCGCTGTGGTCAGTTCAAAAACTCTCCATGTTACAATTCTTGCGGGTCATCCCGACGGCGAACGCCACTGGGTCCCACGAAAGCGACCGAGGCTATGCGAATGACCAAGGAAGAAGAGGTTAACCAAGTGCATCACCGAATTAAGTTATAAATTTTAACAAGCAATTATATTTTCTTTTATAACTGGCTCGCAATCTCGCTGCGGAATTAATGCACGATTATAAAGCAACCTCTTGTCATTCGTTGTAGTGGCTGACTGTTTCCGATTTCGTCGACGCCTTTTTTAACAAAACATTTTCCACTGAAACGTCGATCTGACGTCGTTTCGATGTCTTCGTTAAATATTTATGAAAAAAAAAAAGCTTAAGAAATACGTAAAATTATCAAACAAAACATTATAATGTATTTATTAATAAGTAAAAGCATAATATTTGTAGGATTTACTTAAATATTTATGAAATAATTAAGCAGAACATCAGAATTAATTTGTATTTGGTTAAAGTTACTTAGTAATCAAACATTATACATGCAATTACGTAATAAAAATGTAGAATTATTTATTTTACGTAGTATTGGCCATTTTCTGTTGAAATCTTAATATATGTTTCAACCCTTTATGAAATACCAGGTCTGAAAACCGAAATTTGCCCATAGATGACCCTAGCTGTCAATGTAGTTACCGTCAAATCGTGTCATTGATGCCATTTTCTTGTTGACATCTGACAAAGAGTTTCAACTCACAACAATACAAGTTTCATACAGCAGCAGAATAGTTTGTAATACCGTTGAACATGTCGAATTTTGTGCCTGGAAACTACGATTTGCGGACAGCATTGATTTTCTGTTACCATATGATGAAAACTGCCGCAAAATCGCATTAAACGTTTGTCGAAGATTATGATGAGCATGCTCTTGGTAAATCACAGTGCTTTGAGTGGTTTTTTAAAAATTCAAAAGTGAAGATTTTGACGTGAGAAACGAAGAACGTGGAAGACCACCGAAAAAGTTTCAATCGCAAGCCAAAGTACAATGGCAAGCCATTTCTAAAAGTTTATACAAGCTAGCGAATCAAATGGAGAGTATTGACTCCCCTTGATCCTATTTGATCCATTATGAACTCACAGATGAGAATAAGAGTAGAGGCTTTGATGTTGTGTAATTGTTCTGCAGATTTAAGAAAAATAATATGTTGTATGAGATTGTAACCTGTGATAAAAAGTGGATCTTCCAAAGAGGTGAAAATCATGGGTTAATGATGGTGAGCCATTACCAGCCAGTACCGCAAGGTACCATCAAAAACCATCTTGAGAACACCTCACAGAAAGTGAGGATGCGGACCAACATTATCCATAGGCTTTGGGGCACTTCTGCTGACACGCTCTGCTCGTCTGCTCTTAGCCTGGTGTTCTCGGCGGTTAAATATTGGGCCCACGTCTGGCAGAATAGCTCTCATGCCGGTTTGGTAGACACACAGCTGAATGCAGCAATGAGAACTATCACTGGCTGTATTAGGACTATCCCTCGATACTGGCTCCCCACAATTAGTCACATAGCTCCTCCCGGATTACGCAGACAAGTCGCTTTAATGAAAGAGCATACAAAGATATTGAATAATCCGACATTGTCCATCTATGACGAAGAGAGAAATCCATGGCTACGAATGGCCCACCAATTAAAAGCGGATAATTTCAATATCCATTCCAAATGGTACAATCTTTAGGCTGAAAATGCCTCAAATGAAATAGTTGATATCATTGGACTAGGGGAAAAACCTCAAGGCTTTAATATTCCAAGGCACACATGGAAAACTCTAAATAGAATCAGAACTAGTGTGTGAATACAACATCCATAAATGGTGTATTTATGGAGGTTGTATTCACCTCATGAAGGTTCATTCAGCATTTAGCTCAACCTGTCACTGTGGTGCTCCAAAGTAGACCATCCGATGTATAGTCGAGGAGTGTGAAAGGCGAGCAAGTGAAGGAGATAAGACTGGTTTCATAAGCACATGATGGATGTTTTGTCTTTTATGCTGTATCATGTCATGTATCGAGTTTTGTTATTTTTAGTTGTTACAAACAACACTAGTCAGGAGTTATGGCCTCATTGGACGCAGTTTAAAGAAATCAAAAAACTGCATGTATGTAAGTCAGAGAAACTGTGGGTTGTTTGATTGTGGGAAAACCAAATATCTATGTCAAGAATGTGTTTCGATATATCTGGATCAACTAGACCTTGTACATTATGAGTTGTTCTAATCTGATCAAACGGTCTGACCATTATCAGCCGATCTAATACTACGTATGTATATATGAAACCGACATTTTTGTACAGAAAATATACGTTTATGGTATAAAAAATATTTTATTCGAAGTATTGTCCATCGCTAGCTATACATTTTTGCCCCCTGTTCGGCAATTTATGGATCACGCCAAAAAAACTGTTGCTCTTTCGAGGCAAACCAGTCATCGCGCCATTTTCGTTTATTTTCATAAGAAGAATCGCTGTTCAGCAAGTGCGTGTCCCATTGATGCAAATAAGTAGTAATCGGATAGAGTCAAGTCTGGAGAGTAAGCCGCATGCGAAAGGATTTCCCAACGCCTCAATCGTTTCCGTGACTAGTTTTGCTGTGTGTGATTTTTCATTATCATGATGCAAAATCACTTTGTGTTGCCTTTTTTGATATTCTGGTCGTTTTTCATGCAATCCGCCAGGTTTTAGCAGTTAATAATAGATCACACCCTTCTGATCCGACCAAACACACAGAATTGTCTTCCGTCCATAGCGATTTGGCCTTGCAGTTGATGTTGATGATTCGCCTGATGTTATCCATGATCTTTTACGCTTAATATTCTCAAAATATATCCACTTTCTAGTGCCAGTCACAATTGGATGGAGAAATGACTTTCTCTTGTAACTGATTCGTGTTAGTAATGCTCTGGAGGAAAAAATCATTATACTGACAAGTGAAGAAGGAAAGCCATTTTACTTTACAGCAAAAAGGTCTCTGGAAATGATCACTAATTTGGACTGGGAGCTTTTATGCCTATGCATTTTCCAAACTTGACCCCTTTGGATTTGCATTTTTCCGATCCCTCCAACATCACCTGGTTCATAGCCGCTTCACATTTCTTGAGGGAAGCCGAAAAAGCTTCAATAACTATCACATCAAAGCCAGCAATATTCATAAAATATTCAAGAAAAATATTACAATCTGGTTGGTTTTAAATATTATATGGATAATAGTCATTTATCCGACTTTGTTATTAATGCCAGTTATTTGTATTGCTTAAAACAGTAAAATTTATACAGTTACTTTAAAAAAGGTTCATTTTCAAATCAGGAATACATTTTTTATAGCTAGTTTAATAAAAACGTCTTATATTGAAGTTCATTTAATTTATGTTGAATACATATAAACTTGCAATGGTATTGTAAGTTGAAACAATCAAATGTAGAGAAAATAAATTAATCGAAACATATTTATGGATTCCGCAGTTGGTCCTTTGTGAAAGATTTTGAAAATATTAGGATTTTAATGATAAACGTAGCTTTTTAATGTTTCAAACGTTTAATATAGATATTACTCTTAATATGTTTCGTATTGTTAGGGTTTTCTCAAGAGTAGCTTGGACTAATGCTGTGTATTCTCCTTCAATTTGGCCATTGCAAGAACATCTCTGTGAGCCGATGCATTGTCTTGATGAAAAATGTTTTTTTTCTTCGCTAAACTAGGTCTTTTCTAACGAATTTTTGCATCTAATGAATCTAAAAAGTTTAAGTAATACTGTCCTGTTATTGTTTTGCCGGATTAAAGGTAATTTTATATTTGTAATACTGTCCTGGTATTGTTTTGCCGGATTAAAGGATTAAAGGTAATCAAAGGTAACAAAATGCCTTTTGCATTCCAAAAAATTGATACCATGACTTTTTTGGTCGATTTGGCAGTTTTGGAGCTGAACAACCAGGCTCGGTTCACTCTGTGGTATGCTGTCGCAGTTCAGGATCATGATAGTAAGCCCAAGTCTCATCCATACTTACAAAACGACGTTCAAAATCTATTTTATTCTTTCGAAAAAGATCCAAATGTTGGTTAGAAAGTTTTACTCGTCATTTTTGATGAGAATTTAAAAAATGCGGCACCCATCTTGCATATAGCTTTCTCAAGCCCTATTCCTTTTTCAAAATATCAAACACTCGTTCAGTTGAGATGTTCATGGCCTCAGCAATTTCAAAGTCAATTGTCTGTCATCCATAACCATATCATGTATAGAAATAATTATTTGTTCAGTAGTTGCACTTATTGGACGCCCAGAACGAGATCATCTAGGCTCTATTGGTGTCGCTCCGCGAACTTTTTAATTAACCTAGTGAACCTTTCCTTCCGTTATTATTTTTAGAGTATTTTCATTTTTAAATATCCTACAAATTTTCTATTCTTGCACTTTACCTTACATTTTTTCTTTTTTAATTTTATTGTACTCTTTGGTATATGATAAAGCCATCAACGTAAACCAAACATCGATGTCTTTTATGATAAACAAGAACAATTCTATTAATTTAAATAAGATCGATGAAAGTGGGTCCTTTGTTTAATTCCTTTATTTAATTTTTGAATTTTCCAAACGTTCTCTTATTCATTTTAACTCTACTTTCCGTTTTCTGTGGCATAGTGCTGATGATTTTTATTAATTTGCTGCTCTCTATTGAACCATCACACACAGCAAAACTAGTCATGCAAACGATTGAGACGTTAAGTTGGGAAATCCTTTCGGATGCGGCTTACTCTCCAGACTTAGCTCTGTCCGATTATTACTTATTTGTATAAACAAAATATGAAAATTATATATTGTTTTAATATATTTTATCAATTTCGTTTCATTATCTATATATGTATATATATATATATATATATATATATATATATATATATATATATATATATATATATATATATATATATATATATATAGAGCAGAGAAATGTTTATAGTTAGGGCAGTTACCTCTAATCCCTTTCTTGTACATTGGGCAAATTTTTATCAGGCCCATCTTCCATGTTGCATATATCTTCAATCATGTTTTGATTCTTCAGATTTTTACCTTACTACATCAACTTTTATGTTGCTTGTAGATTGTGCATATATTTACTTGAACATACCTGCAACAAAAGAAAAGTATTATTATCAAATGATTATTAAAATATAACAGCTATTTTTTTAGCAAAAAACAATAACACAATTAGGAAATTGAATTTAGCTCGATTCTGGTAATTTAATACTCATTACAAAGGCAATGAAAACGACAGTTGAGTTGGAATAGGTTTATCTTAAATGAGAGAAGTTATTTTTTATTTCTTTTTCTAAACGTACCCCAAAGAAGGAGAAAACGCTACCATCGGCCGAACGAAATTCCAACTTTTCTGGAATTCGTAAGGCATTATCTTCATCGACTATTTGGAAAAGGAAGAGATGATCATAGGAGAGAGTTATACTTTATTATTAGTCGAATTTTACAAAGTTCAAAGGCCCATTCGTCTGTCGTTGCAACAGTGAAATTTGCTCTATGAATTGATGGAAAGAAATTCATCTCAAATGAAGAGATCATAGTCGAAACAGAGTACCACTTTGCAAAGTTCGAAAAATAAATCATAAAAAATACGACGCCATTTTAAGGAAGAAGAGGAAGTTTTACAAAATGAAACCAAATCTGTTTTCGAAATGTCGAAATATGCATCTTAGCAGCGTAACATATTTTACCTATCCTCCATATTCAACAGACCTGGTGTTGTAAATCTGTATGAACAAAAAAGTTTAACTGATGAAGAAAATTATTTAATATATCAAGTTTTCGTCAAATAATCTCAACCTTCAATAATGATAATTACACACTATAAAAACGAACGAACTTACCATTCAAATACATTTTTCTAATACAAGAATGGTATTTAAACGAGTATTGGTGCCTTTATCTCAATATAATTTATATTTTTCATTGAAGTAACTGCCTTTTTGTTGCATATCCATAATTTATATCTCTCGGACGACTACGAATGGAAGACGATATATTCATCTTGAAGTGGATGTCGAAGAATCAGTACAATCAAGATTACAGCTCGGACTCACTTACTCGATGCCGTATCTTGTCCGAGAACGTTAGAAATCACTCGAAAACAATGATATATGAGCATCGGAGAAAGAATTCGGCGATACAGACCTCGTTCGTGACAAAAACCAGCCCGATGGGAAACGCAGGCCCATCGACAGGCAGACAACTGATAAATGACTGTGCTGGGACCGAAACAAAACCCGCAGGTCTTTATTTTAAGTGCTTCATAGTACCCGAGTGTCTGGGGGACCGAGCAGTGATTTTAAGCATTTTGTTGCGCAACGTGCTCGTTTTTCTTCGTAAACAAACAAGTATACCATTGTGCTAATAACTTAATAAATAAATATTGAAAAATTTGAGTAAAATAAAACGAAAAATATACATTTTTGAAAAAAACAGCGTAAAATATTTAATTTTTTATTTTCACGCATATAAAGGGTTATCAAACTAGTACTATACAGGGTGTCCCATAACTTATCCGCCATACAGCAACTGGTGATAGTAGAGATCAAAATAAGAGGATTTAGTCAATAAATGTGTTGGCAAATGTTACTTATTAAAAAGATACAGGGTGTTGAAAGTGAAACTAAATTTTCGAAAAATTGAATTAATTTAAAAACGGTTAAAGATATCAAGTTCAAAATCGGAGTAGTTGGGTTTGCAAAGGTGACAAATCCGAATTTAGTACTCGCTTGAGCCTAGTTCCTAGAGGGCGCTTGCTACCTACTTTGAGAGGAATTAACTCGGTCATATTTTTATACCCTATAAAGCAGGAAATATTTTGACTTCAAAATAGAGAATAGTGATAATTTTCAGGTAAAAAAGGTAGCCTTAGTCAATATCGATATCTCATGCCGTTTGCGAGATGTTCGTGTTTCGAATATTCCATTGCATATCTCGTCGATGGCTGAAAAATATGCAATTCACAAAGCGTGTCTTGAATGTTGTCTACAAATTATTACGTCTTGATGACAACTGTCATTGTTTTCTATCTCTCATATTAATCGTAGGTGGAAACAAGTTTCTCCAATCTTGAGTTATCTCCAATCTGAGTCTTAATCAGTTTCCTAACCGTGATTTAAGGAACATGCTCTGCGTTTAGTAAATTAAAATAGTCGGGCTACATTTAGAATGTATGAAGAGCTCTACCCAAATAGAATCATCCTAGATCCACAAATTTTTCAAAGAGTTTTCAATCAGTTAGGCGAAACAGGTTCATTTTATTACAATAATTCTGGTGGATGATCGAAAGGTATAACGGTAGAACAAGAAGAGAACATTTTGGATAGTATCGCGGAAAATCCTAAACTAAGCACTAGGCGTTTGGAGACATCTACAGGAATTAGCAAATCTACCGTTTCAAGAATTCTCCATAAAGAAAAATTGTTTCGCCTGTTCAAAATTTATTGCCACAAGATTTGTCGGCTAGATTTATTACATAAAAAAACAAAGACCCCATGTTCCTGAAAAAGATATTGTTTACTGACAACTTTTACCAGACGCTGAATTATTAACTGGAAAAATAATCGTTATTACGCCCAGGAAAATCCACACCTACCAAGAGCAACATTTCCAGAACGTATTTTCAATTAACATTTGGTGCTGCATTATCGACAATTTTTTAATCGGCCCATTTGAGTTTCCGCAAAGACTGAATGGATATGAATATGTTGCAGTTTTTAGAAAATGATTTATTAGATCTTTTGGATGGTTGCAAGATGCTTGATTCATGCAAGATAGGACGATACCGCATTTTACTGATGCAGTGCGAAATCATTTGGATCAACGTTTTCCACATGGAATGGATGCGGTAGTGGCTAGTGGTTCCACATGGAATGGCACCTCAAAGACCCAGATATTAATCCACTGGAATTTTATTTGTAGGGTCATATGAAGTTTTTAGTTTACTATGATGAAATCAATACACTAATATTTGCCTACATATTTATTGACTAAATTCTATTATTTTGATCTCTAATTGCTCTATGGCGGATAAGTTATGGGACACCCTGTATATTTTTGAAAAACATCATAGTACACATTTTTCATTTCCAACAAATTTGACAGTTGTGTTTAGTATTGTTTGGCAAATGCTCATGAAAATTTATATAGTTGCGCAACGTATATAAGTTGTTTAAATTTATTACAAAAATAATGAATGTATTCGGGCTACGTTTCGCGACATTCGTAGCTTACTATTCGTAATTTAATTCAATCAAATCAAATGGTAGTGTTTGTGATGCTAAGAATCCAACCCGTCAAAAACTGATTGCTCAAAACATTTATGCTATGCATCAAAGTGTGAACGAAAATCGAGAACAAACAATTACACGTCGTTCTCAAGAACTTGGGATTTCAGATGGCACTATATGGAATATTCTTCATAAAGATTTGTATTTTAAGGCGTATAAAATTTAGTCAACCCAAGAACTCAAACCAAATGACTATTTGTTGCGTAGAAAATTTGCAGATGGGGCTTTAGAGCAACTTGAAATAGATACATTTTTTCTTGAAAAAGTCATCTTCAGCTATGAAGCTCATTTTTGGTTAAATGGCTTTGTAAATTAGCAAAATTATCACATTTGGAGTGAAGAAAACCTTCATTCTGTTCTTGACACACCTTTACATCCACAAAAATTTACAATTTGGTGTAGTTTATGGTTTGGAGGTATAATTCGACTGTACTTACAACTATTTACAGGTATTGCACTGGATCCAATCATCAACTGGCTGCCTAATGATTTCTATGTAATCTTCTCCACAAAAATAGCATATGTGGTTTTCAACACTTTCTTTGATTTTAGATTTCTTAACTTTAGTATTTTTGGTGGTGCTGGTAAGCACCTCAGACTTCTGAATTTTTCTTTTGCTAGTCCCCGTGGGAACATGAGGGGTTGGGAGTGGTCTTATTTTTGTTGGACTCAAATAAGACACAGGTGGAGGAGTAAAGACTGTAGTATTATGTCATTGGTATTATATTTAAGTGAATCTTCTTCATTTGGTATTTGAAGGTAGCATGGAATGAATCATAGAGTCCAAGGCACTTGGACATCATAAACCATGGTAAGAACGATCGGGCAGCATTGCAGCAACAAACAATAGTTGTGGTTTCCCCACGTTCTGTGCTAGAAAATACTCCAACTTGCTTCTTACCCTTAACGGAAAGAATTTTGGGTGGTTTCTTTGTTGAAGTCTGGATGCCGGATTTGTCAAGATTGTAGATCCTGCCACCATCAATGTAATGTTTTACCGTTTGGTTATTCAACAACTCGTAGAATCTTTCGCCCTCCTGCTGGTCATTGAAAACTTTAGGAAAACGTCCAAGCTGAGCAGTCGAACTACCTGCTTTCCAATGCCTATACAAAGTTCTCATACATGTTTTCACAGGAATACCTCATCTTCACTCCATTCGGCTTGATTTGTTTTTCTTTTATGTTTGTAAACCATCTATAATAATATAAATGAAAACCATTAATCAAAAATGCTTATGGCTTATCGGCATATTATTATTATATGCTTATTTCCGCTTACATCAATGTAATGTTTAACCGTTTGGTTATTCAACAACTCGTAGAATCTTTCCACTTGCGGACGGTTGCAGCCTTTAAGTCTGGCAATCGATGTTGCTTCTGGCACTTTTAGAGTGATTTGCCGATTTCTGCTTATAAATCCTGCAAGCCAATTATCCCCTTTTCATTTTTGTCCCAACTTTGTGGATATGTGAGACTATTTTTTTTGCGCAAACGTAAACCAATGCTTTAAAATCTTCTCGGGTTAAGCCATAAAAATGATGTCTATCTCTTGCAAATACGTTTCAAGATCGCCCTCCTGCTGGTCATTGAAAAATTTAGGAAAACGTCCAAGCTGAGCAGTCGAACTACCTGTTTTCCAATGCCTATATAAAGTTTTCATACACGTTTTCACAGGAATACCTCATCCTCACTCCATTCGGCTTGATTTGTTTTTCTTTTATGTTTGTAAACCATCTATAATAATATAAATGAAAACCATTAATCTTATTTCCGCTTAGATGGATCAGATTTTGGCTACTATTGGTTAGAAATAGTGCTATGAAAAAGAAAGGTGACTTTTGAAATAAAACCACAAAGTATTTATTTATTTATCCAAGTATATTAGTAATCCCATCTTTTTCCAGTTCTTGAAAGAGTTTTTATACCCGACTTCAGGTATTTTCTGCAAAGCGGCCTGCGAACTCTTTTGAATGGCTTCGACGGACTCACTATGGCTTCCATGGGGTGAAACGAAGTTCTTCAATCGTGAGAACAGGAAAAAGTCACACGGTGCTATATCTGGTGAATATGGTGGTATGGAATATAGTCATTTTTACTGGCGATGATTGTACTTAGTACAAGATCCTTGTATTTGGTAGGTTTTTTTAGTTTTCACTTTTTTCTACGTGGGAAACCTTCATGAACGAGGTTCATCTACAACTGCTTCTTTACCATCACTAAAGTCTTTGTACGAGCTATAAACATCTTTTTTTGACATAGTTTCATCATAGTTTCAACCCATTCGTAATATTTGCATCACAATATAATATTCGTAAGTGCATCACAACAAACATTTTGTTTTTAAGACAAAATTTACTGTAAATTTTTTGGTCGAAACGTATCCATTTTAAATATCGCCAACAAAAATTCCAAAAAACGTAAACTTTCTAACTTAGGCGAATTGATATGCGATTTCTCTCAGATGTCAAGGGCAGTTACTAATCTCTTGATAATTGTTCCATGTTTCATATAAATGGTCCTTCAAATTAAACGTTTTTCCTTAATTTTTGAATAAAACGTTTATATATAAAAAATAAAAGTTTATTAAAAAAATCTTTCAACTGATTTTCAATTTTTTTCATTACAATTTGTCCTATTTTTTAATGACAATAAAAAATTGAAAATGAACTGCTTGTTGAAAGTGTATGTTTTTGTGTCAGTTACACGGTCATGATACTGACCACCATCATAGATTTTTTAAAATTATATTTGATAATATATTTTTAAAACACTCAGAGCAATATTCCTGGTGATCAAATCAGATTAAAACCTAAAGAGACCATCGTCTTCCTTGTGTTGGTCTTCTGTACTAATTTTTTTGCGGCCCGCAGGACAATTAATCGTTTTCCGAAAAAGGTCCCTGAACAGTTCGCATTTTTTGTCGACAATTCCGTTGGCTTTTTCGAAAGCTCGAATGGCGCTCCAACTTTTTCGGAGTTTCCGGTAATTGGCGGAATCGTCGGGCACGCAAGCTCAATCAATTAGTGTGGGCCAATTTGCTGTGACCGATGGCCAATTAGGGACCAGTCTTATCCGTTTCCGAGGACTTCTGCTATCGTCTCTCGAAATGTCACTGTCGCTATCAGAACGTTCGTTTATTTTTTGACCGATCCTTTGGGGAAAACGGACTCAATACGATGATGCATCATCGATCGATGAGAATTATCAACTTAGTTGAGATTACGCATATGCAAAGTACGCTTCGTTAAAAGGATTCTCGACTATCTGTTTGTTACAATAAAACCTTATTAATAATTTATTTATACTAAAAAATGCCCTTCGAAAACTGTCTTACATTTATCTCAATCTCAAATTTTCATTGTTTCCACGGTTATTGAACTGTTAATATTATATATTATTCCCCAGCTTTACCATTCTGAATAGACAGATCGATAATAGATAATAGAATATATATATATATATATATATATATATATATATATATATATATATATATATATATATATATATATATATATATATATATATATATATACGAAAAACTTCGTACTCGAATTTTTAATTAATTATTTTTCTAATATATATATATATATATATATATATATATATATATATATATATATATATATATATATATTAGAATATATTCTACTATGGTTTTTTTTGTATCTGTGATAGTAAAAAAAGCATCGGATCCCGCAAATCACCGCGACTAATATTGCTTTTTTTTGTAGATTATCAACTATGGAAGAAGAAGTGTTCCCTTTGGAAGATGAAGCTCATGTAGATGAGATCATTCGCATGCTGAACGACCAAGATGAGGAAATTTCAGGCCCTAGCGACGAAGAGGCTGACACAGATGAAGATGTTTGTGGGGAAGAAATTATTGTACAAAGTGATGAAGAAGAGTCTGGTTTCGAAATAGATCTAGATGGAAATGAGAACTATTATTTTGCTCACAAAATCAGAAACAAAAAAATTATAAATATATAGAAATATAGAATATAATGAAATAAGCAAGGAGACGTGGGCCACAAAACATTCTTGTGCGCCAAAGGTGCTACTAAAAATGTGAATTCTGTTCTGGATGTTTAGTTTATGTTGTTTGATAGCAAAATTTTGAATATAATAGTAGGATGTACTAATAAATACATTCAATTATTTTATTGGAATCTTTTATGTGAAACACTAAACTTGAAGAGATTTACCACTAAACACCAAATCACTTTTTTTTGAACTGCTCGACGCACGTTTCGCTAACCATGTTAGCATCATCAGGAGATGATTTAATCTCCTTATGATCTCTTTAGATTAAAAAAATTAAAAAAGTGATTTGGTGTTTAGTGGTAAATCTCTTCAAGTTTAATAAATACATTGACAAAATTTGTGACAAATTTTCTAGGCCAAGAGATGCGAAACAAACTAATTTAGTTGAAATAAAAGCGTTTATTGGACTTTTATACCTCGCCAGTGTATCTAAAGCATCACATTTAAATCTAGAGGAATTATATAGTACTAATGGTGACGAGGTTGAGCTTTTTAGACTATGGGCATAAGGTAATTCAGATTTTTATTTTGTTGTCGTTGTCTACATTTTGATGATCAACAAGCGAGGCAAAAAGAACAACATACGATCGACTTGCACCTGTTGGAGAATGTTTCGAATGTTACATTGAATATTATAAAAAATATTATAGTCTAGGATAAAATGTTACGATTGACGAAATGTTGCTTGAATAAATGACCTAAAATTTGTATTCATCTTTGAAATAATCTTTTAAATCCTTTTATTTTTTTGCTGTTTGTCAAAGTAATAATCTAATTTTATTGTTAAATTTATATTTATTTTCTGATATATATATATAGTTATTAGAATAGGGAGTCTCCTAAGGTTAGGGGGTGTATAAATCCTGACTACTGTTGTCTCGTTGGACGCAGTTCAAAGAAGTCAAAAAACTCCATTTATAAGCCATCCGACGAGAAGTCGGCGAAAATATGGGTTGGTGATTTTGGAGAGGGACTCCCTATTCTTGGCGCGAGAGCTAATAATGAATAATAAGTTGATAAAAGCTGAAATTTTAAATTTAGCGTTTTTGATCATTAGCGCCCCCCACAACCGCTTAAAGAGTTTGAACTCCGTTGCAGACGTTCTTAATTAGTCTTAATATAGCCCAAGAAAGAAAAAATTCATTTCAAATTTTCATTTTAATAATAAGTTTATAGAAGCTATAAAATCAGATAATTAGCGATTCTCATCATTAACGCCCCCGCATCTGGTGTAGGGAGTCCAACATTCATATAAATATTAGCCTATCCATTAAGTACATGGATACCAAGTTTCAAGTCAATCGGATGCATGGTTCAGTTATAACGGAACATCCGTAAAAACCACTGTAGATTTATATATATATATATTTATATATATATATATATATATATATATATATATATATATATATATATATATATATATATATATATATATATATATATATATATATATATATAGTTTTTTGACTTCTTTGGACTGCGTCCAGTGTCATTTATAAGCCATCCGACGAGAAGTCGGCGAAAATATGGGTT
Source organism: Cosmopolites sordidus (assembly GCA_031761425.1). Taxonomy (NCBI): domain Eukaryota; kingdom Metazoa; phylum Arthropoda; class Insecta; order Coleoptera; family Curculionidae; genus Cosmopolites; species Cosmopolites sordidus. The sequence continues at coordinate 170,391 of JARFXV010000643.1, read as the reverse complement.
ATTTGATTGTGTGTCGGTACCCTGATGAGTCTAACCACCAACAGACGAAATATGTGCCCGCCAATGTAAGGGATGGGTGGGGTTTCCTCTCGGTCAAGCAACTAACCATTGCTCATATATATATATATATATATATATATATATATATATATATATATATATATATATATATATATATATATATATATATACACAAAATATATATAAAATACCTAATGTAATTTTTAACTTTTTTGTCTATTATATAAGTTAAACTTTTGGTTACATTTGAAATCTTTTCTTATACTCGCTAACAATGTGAAATATTTATTGTTTTTCATCTTCGTATTTAGCGCGAATATGAATATATTCTTCGGTAGCCTTTGTGGTATTATCAACTACTTTTAGATTTTCTACAATTCTCAAGCCTCTTAGTTAATCTTGATTGTCCGACCACTTATCAACATCAACCTGTAGAAAATTTGTATCGATATTGAATCTTATAAAAATTTTAGTGTTAGAATTAATAGAATAATCAATGTATTTAGTAAAAATAAAATTATCACAGTAATCGTGTAAAATATAGATGATCGTTGTAAAAGTAAAAAACAATATCCACGACGTTTTGCTGAAATATTTGATACTATACATAGAATACAAATTTAGACACAATGCAATAAACTTGAAGAGATTTACCACTAAACAACAAAACGCTTTTTTGAACTGCTCGACGCGCGTTTCGCTAACCATGTTAGCATCATGTGTGTCGAGTAGTTCAAAAACGCGTTTTGGTGTTTAGTGGTAAATCTCTTCAAGTTTAATGTTTCACACCAAAGGTTCCAATAGAAGAATTGAATGTATTTGTATTGTTCCAATAGAAGAATCTGAAATGAATCGTGTTTTCAGCCCGGTTTAATTCATCAAGGACTTTTTTGATCTGATATTTTTAAAGGAAGGCTAACAACAACAAACTCCTCTAATTGTACTTCGCGTGGTCCACTAGGGTCCATTCGTGAATAATAATAATAATAATAATATATATATATATATATATATATATATATATATATATATATATATATATATATATATATATATATATATATACCAATTTTTGGTTTAATTTGAATGACAATTAATTTAATAATAATATATTGATTTGACAATGACGATTGATTTAAATGACAAATGTTTCCAACAAGATTTTGCCATATGTTACTTTGTTGTTAACCCTGTCGATCTATTGCAACAAAAGTTAAGTAAATCGATAATTTTATAAAATGCAATGGTTTGTTGGCCTCCAAAAGGTTGAGAGTTCGTTTGCCTCTAAGAAATCTAAATAAAAAATTGATTCTACCCAAGACAGTTATCTCATACCATTATTTTGATGATGATATCATTAGATATTAATGCACATAATAAATATACAGAAAATAAGTTGAAAAACTGAATACGGTTAATGACTGGCGAAGTTTAAGATAAGAGCCGCAGTATAAATGAGCACAATTTAACGATTGACCTTCGATTCCTTGCGGCTGAAATTGGCGATAAACCGTCATTCTTTAGGCAACTCAATCCCTGGTTAATCGGGTGAGAAAACTTCCCGACCGTGGTTTTACGTTACCTGAAACCTTATACATTGGTATTTAGCAGGTCCGGTAGACAAATTAAATCGGTTTTAAGTTATTTTGGCCGCGGTATTCGGCACTATATATATATATATATATATATATATATATATATATATATATATATATATATATATATAAAAACACGTAATACTGGACCACTATGTTGCTTCTTTTCATATTGGTTTAACCAACCAGTTTGTGCTTATTTTTTTGGAGTTAATTAGAGACGACTTTCTTCTAGGACACACAGATATTTTTTTCAGCAATATATCATCAATTTTCTTCTATTATACAGAGTGCTGCAGAGAAATCGGTAATTAAAAACTCAGTTCCTAATTGTAAGAAGGAAAAAGGATTACATTTTTTAAAGTTAACGTCTGAAAATTAACATCTGGATCTTCGTAAACACTCTTTCAATCTCAGTCGTACATTACTCATTACTCGGGGTAACATTTTATCAACGTAAACCTTGTTTTTCAAATATCCCTATAAAAATCGCATGCTATTGAAACTAGCCGTCCAAGGAATATAAACATATATATATATATATATATATATATATATATATATATATATATATATATATATATATATATATATATATATATATATATATATATATTATTATTAGGTGCGTATAGACCCGGTTGGATCACGCAAAGCATTCAGACTCATTTTCGACTGTTCTTTCTGATCCTCCACACCTCTCTCATCCTTTCTCCGTGGATTCTCTTCCTCTCCTCCGTCTACTTTGTTCCCGATCTCCTCGAAACTTCGCTCTCTGATGCAACGTTCCGCATATGTATTTTGTTTATGTACGTTCATTCTACCCTCAATCTCTGTTGACACATTTGTGCCTTTCCCAGATCAGCTCTGCTTTGTGTGATCCATTGTACTGTTGACTTGACTCCTTGTATGTATGTAAGAATTCTGTTGCTGATTCTTGTCGGTGGGAGTCTACTGATATGTCCATAGAATTTCAACCTTCTTTTTCTTATGTCCGCCGCTACGTTGGACATTCTCTCTGTGGTCTTTCGAGAATGTAGACTGTATCCTTCCTCTGTCAGTTTTGGGCTGAGAATTTTCCTCATAATTTTGCGCTCTTCTTTTAGTATGTTTTCCATGCCGCTTTTTGTATGAAGTGTAAGTGTCTCGCTTGCGTATAGTACTTCTGGTTTGATTACTGTGTTGTAGTGTCTTATTTTTGCGTGTGAGTATAGGCATTTCATAATGTAGATATTGTGTGTCTTGCCGTATGCCCTCTTCATCTTCTGTAATCGAGTCTTTTGTTCTATCTTCCCTCCTCGTGTGGGTTCGAGGATCTCGCCTAGGTATTTGAAGTGAGTGACCCCATTTATTTTGCCGTATTTGGTGTTCAAATTTTGGACATCTAATTTTGAGCAGAATAATTCGGATTTTTGAAAGAAGATTTGTAGGCCGGCTTTCTCTGCACATTCCTTGAGGACTTCGATCTGTTTGGTTACCCTTTTTTCATTGTCTACGAGTATGGCTAGGTCGTCTGCCAAGGCCAGGTATGATATTTCTATGTTGTTTTTGGATCGTCCGAGTCGTATTGGTTTCCAGTGTCTTTGATTTTTCAGTTCTTTTTCCCATTCCGTTATGACTTTGTCCAGGACCATGTTGAAGAGGAGTGGGGATAACCCATCTCCTTGGCGTACTCCAGTTTTATTCAGGAAGGGTTCGGAAATTTCTCCCATAAATTTCACTTTAGAGTGAATAGTGTTTTGGGGCGGAGTCCTTGTTCTTCTAGGATGTTGAACAGAGATTTTCAGTCGATGCAGTCGTATGCTTTTTTGAAGTCCACGAACATGCAGATGATTGGGACGTTCCTGATAGCTTTGTATTTCAATATTGTTTTTAAGTTAAATATTTGTTTAGTGCATGAATGATCAGGGCGAAAGCCTGCCTGGTACTCGCCAATTTTGTGTTCTAATTGTTCTTGTGTTCTCTGGAGAAGGCATATCGGTTATATATATATATATATATATATATATATATATATATATATATATATATATATATATATATATAATATATATATATATAATATATATATAATATATATATATATATATATATATATATATATATATATATATATATATATATATATATATATATATATATATATCGATCCGTCCGTTCTGTGAAGGGTCATGTTGTTCGCTTCGAGTCGAACTCTTCACTCGAAGAGAATTACACTTGAGAATGTCAAATGAGATTTTGGCGAAACGTATTAATCCTTCACAGTACGACTATAGTTAGAATAAAATTCAGAAAAATATGGTCTAAATAAGTATATAATTTAAATGATAATACAAGAAGAGAAAATGAATTGAAAATTGGATGTAGAAACAAAAATAACTTATTCGAAGAAATGGAGCAGATAGAATACTTGGGAGCGACACTTACGACAAAAGGAAACGAAGAGCGCGAAATAGAAAATCGAATATTCAGGGGTAGGAAAGCAGCTGGAATGATGACAAAGACATTAAGAGCAAAGAATATATCTAGAGCAGATAAAGAAAAATATAAATACCAAACGATAATAAGATCATCGGTTACATATAGATGTGAGACTTGGACAATGAACAGAAAGGAGGAATATAGACTTGAGAGATGGGAAAGAAAAATCTTGAGAAAAATTTATGAAGGGATAAAAATAAGTGACACTAATGGAGAAGGAGGCCAATAAGGAACTACTAGAAATGTATAGTAGGCCGATAATAACAGACATAGTCAGAACACAGTCATCCTTATTGGCAGGAGAAGAGGAAGACGTGGGAAAAAATGGTTAGATGCTGTGAAGAAAGACAGGTTGGATGTAGAACTGGCAAGAAGAAGCTCTCGATATATATATATATATATATATATATATATATATATATATATATATATATATATATATATATATATATATATATATATATATATATATATATATATATATATATATATATATATATATATATATATATATATATATATATATATATATATATATATATTTAAATATATATCCGAAAGGCTTACGATAGTAGTAAACCTGTTAATTTATAACAAGTAACGTATGAAACAGGTGAATTAGAAAAACTACTAAACTACTAAAAACAACTTTAATGACTCTAAATATCACCAGTAGTAAAGTAAAATCGATGTGCCAGTCAATCGATGTGGGAGTGTCAGAGAGTTATGACATTGGAAAAGGTCTAAGACATAGAGATCCACTTTCGAGACCCTGCTGTTCAATATCATCCGAAAAAAATACATAAAGGCAATAAATCACAACACAGAAGGAAACTTATACAACAGGCCAAAACAATACTTGATGTATGCAGACCACTTTTTAACAATTTTTTTAAATCTATTTAAAAAAAACATACAATATTTACGTCGTTGGATTCTGAAAAAATGCTCCTTCCAACAATACCAAATTCAAGTAGTGATGTCATTTTTCAAAAAAATTAAGTTAGTCTTGGATTTCATATATGCGACAAGACAAAAAATATACCGAAAAAGCGACAAACATTTTCTGATCTTTGTAAACAAAATTTCATTAAGAAATCTCAAAGCGTTCTAGAGTATTATGTTACTGATTATGGTATAAATATTAGAAACCAGCATGAGTTTTCTCTTAAATTTAACGATCCTCGACTGACGTTTCTCCACTGCACCGAAAATTGAAAAACAAGTTCGCCGGTTCAAGATGGCGACTGGTCATATCGAGGACGGCCACGCCAATTTTATAGTCGAATATTTTAACAACTTTATCGCATAATAATCAGCTCGAATGTCTCACTTACGCTCGATTTGGATGCAAATTGCGTGATGTGTGGCCATAAGCAAAAAAAATATCATCACCATCATCAACTGAGATCTTATATAACCTCCGCACTCTATATATATGAAGTCGATCGGATACTATAACCTCCAAACGGTTTCCTACTCTATCTGTAATCAGTAATATATTTAAAATACTAATCGAAAAATCAATAAACATTTTTGGTTTTAGTTCTGTTTTAAGTAAGAAACACGTGAAACATTATGGATATTTTGAAACTGTAGCTTAACGTAATCCTAGAGTAACATTTTAGTTTGGTTTCGTGAAAAGTGTACCAAGTGAAGAGTAATCAAGGTAAAGAATTCTCAGAACGCATCCGGCCTTGTCCAGTCTATATTGTCTAGTTAAATTTTATATTTGTGCCTACAGAACAAATAAAAATATAGTATGTACAAAGCAGGGTAGGCTTAAGAAAAACTGGAACCAAGAAGTAGTATACATATTCAACTGAAAATGAGTGATAATTAATAGAAAAGAAAGGAAATGAATGGTAAAAAACCAAAATCCTAACACTTAGCGGTATAAGGAATATTCTATTATGTATGAGACATGATGCAGCAGGACAGTGGGATAGTTCCAAAAGTAGACTATAAAAAATTGGAAGCACTGCAGGAAGAAAATTGCACCTTACACAGATATAGATTGGATAGGAACTCGGATTAACACATTTTCTAAACGTTTACATACACTAGAGAAAGTTCAAAATCAGAGCCGTTGGGCCTTCTTCAACTCACAGCTGAGAACTCTTATTCTCAGTATACTCCAGATTCAATATAACAAAAACTTTCTGCAATAACGTGACCTGTGACATAAAGTGGCTTCTCAACGATAATCAGAGAGAAGAAAATCGTAGGTTAAGCCTGATGAGCTATTAACCAGTACAACAAAAACAAATGTCAATGCCAAAAAGCTGCGGAAGTATACGAAGGAATAAGCTGGGGACCGTTATCAGCAGGAACTGACTCAAAAAAGGCCTTATACTTACAAAGGAAGACGGGAAGTAATTTTGCTTCAAGACAAAGTGTGGTCACATACAGCAAAAAGACAAATAATCATCTAATTGGGCTGCGCTATTTTTATGACACCCGGCATTTTCTCCAGACTTTGCCCCTTCGGATTTTCATCGTTTCCAATCCCTGCAACATTAACTGATCAGCCGCTTCAGGCGTTAAGAGTAAGTATAAAATATAATTGCTTTGACATATCAAAACCGCCAAGTTTTTTGCGATCTGGACTTGACAGTTGCCCGACAGGTAGCGAAAGTATATAGAAAGTGAGGGAGATTAGTTCGATTATTAAGTCTGTGTTACTTTTTTCATAAATAATTGTCAAAAGTGGACAAAAATGCCTAGAAAATGCAAAAACTATAGGGTGGTCCAAATGAGCCCCATTTTTTTTAAGTTTTGCTGTTTGTTTTGGCAACTCTGATACTTTGACAGTTATAATTTACAATTCTTCTGATTAGAAAATATGGCACGCTACAGGAAAGAACATCGTATTATTACTGTTAAAATGAATTACAAATTCGGTGTTCGGCAAATCTAATCTTAGTCTCATTATTATAACTGTAGAAAAAATAAATCGGTTTATGTTTCTTTGTTAGAAGAATTTTAACTACTTTTAACAACGTTCATTGGTCCTGTTTGATCCTCGCACAGTCGGAAATAATTTTATCATCTAATCTTCGGCCCCATTTCCTGAAAATAATGTTCTTCGCCTCTCTGAAAGGAACATCCGCTTGGCACCGTCTGACCTTTCTGAGAAATTCGACTAAGGGCCGGTTCTACAATGCAAGTATATACCAAGTATAAACGGCGAACAGTTATACTCCCAATAGGTTATACCAGGTATTATTCTCAGGATATCTGGTGTTGGACTGTTGTCTTCAACGCCTTTAGTTATACCTAAAATAAGGCTGTAGGAATAAAATAGTAGGGGGGATTGGGCCATCGTTGACAGTTGAAGGTGTGGGAAATTATAGCATTTTATAAGCCTAACCTAACGATTGGAAATTATAAAAATATTATTGATTGATTTCCCCGTTACTTTGTGGTTCATTTTTTAAATCGAATATAACAATTTTATATTTTGTTATATCTTTATTTTTAAAAACTTTTATTTTTAAATTTGGGTGACTATAGTTTCGTAAAACGATTTACAGTACAGCACCAAAAAGCAAAACATTAAACAATTTAGAAGCAATTGAAATTAGTAAATATAATAAATAACCGTCTAGAGATGTATTAAATGATCAGATAGATCTCCGGAATTCCCTACTATTTAAAATATTGTAAAAAAATTAACCCCAATAAAAGTGTAAAATTAGGCACATAGGAAAAACAGCTGTAATACCTTAATTTTAAAATAGTGTTTGCGAATGTAACATCTTTGTACGAAACTATACTCACACAATTTAAAAAAAGTGATAGATGACAAAGTATAAAATTGTTTTATTCGATGTATAAAAATATTGTTTCATCTTATTAAAATGGAGAAAAACCGGTGCAATAATTTCATGACTGACGAAACTGTTCTGTTAGTCGATTTGGTTGAGGCAAGTAAAGAAATTGTCGGTACGTATAAAGTTGTCTTACGTACTAAGAGTGCAAGAAAACAGATGTTTTTATTAATTCAGTTTTTTTGTCTTGAGTATATATTTTATAGTAAATACAGATTTGCCAGTTGCAAAAGACACTGCAAGACCCATCACTGAGGCTTTTGTAGAAGAAAATAAGGTAGTTAAAGATACTACAAATTAATCTTCTAGTGCCAATATAGAATTTGTATGTATACTCAAATGAAAAATATTGGTAATATATTATGTATATATCTAAACACTGCAGTACCTACACTAAGAAAGGTTCAACACCTACATAGATCAAAACGAATCAGTTTCAGCAAGGACGCAGTAAGAAAGTGTATGAATAGTTGGCCAGAAAAAAGATTGAGTTCATTGATATTCAAATGGCATTTCTGGAGGAATCAGAAAGTAAAGAAAAATGCTTGGAAGAAAAAATATCAGTTGAAAATGAAAATATTGTATGGCCAACCACACAGGCATTCTTTGTTTATAATTATGATTTGTTAATAGATGTGAATATTACATAATTAGCTAGCATCATAGATAACAAATAAATAGTTGCCATTAAGTTGGCAATAAGATTTTATTTATTTTAGAAATTGATGTATTATCATGAGGCTTAAAATAAAACGTTAAAAATGTACTTGTACCGTTTTTCTTGTATTTCGACGTTTATCAACAACATAATTAGGTTAATAAATTTATTTCAGCAATTTTCCAATTTACCGTTCTTATAGATAAATGTTTATTTGTTCTAAGCGAACAAAATAGCTGCATAGCTAAACAGGCATAAGGAGACAAAATTACATCTAAAATACAAAGTAGTTGTAGTAGAGGGTTTGATCATGAGTTGATCCAGGCCACCGAGCAACAATATCCATTATACGTAGGCATGTATCACATATTGTTTGAACATTCCATGAAAAATACTCCTTCCTGTGAAGTCGATAGTACCAATAACATGAGGAAACCTTGCAATAGCATAGAACTCTTCCTTTAGCTTGTGGCGATCTGCTTTTGTTTCTGGAAACTTGATGTACCTTCCACATAATGATGCAATCGCTAAAGTTACCTTAGTAACAATCGTACTAGCAGATGTTTTGCTTACTCCTGCGAAATCTCCAGCTGCAAGTAACATACTACCCGTAGCGTAAAAACGCAATGTCAAAAACAATTTTGTTGCAGGTTTTATCGCACGATTACGATCTGTTGAAGATTTAATTTCATCTTCAATAAAACTCAGAAACATTGCACAATTTCGTTTTTGTAAGCGAGAACGTTTAAAAAACTCCAGGTCGTCAAACTCCACGATATAATCGGGCCTAAAAAATGCATTTTACATTAAAAATCGTATAACTATATAATATATTTATGTTTTTTCCATACCGATGTTTATATACTTTTGGCCGTCAAATTAAAACTACGTCTTCCAAATCACTTTCATCAGAATCAAATATAAACAATCAATATATATATATATATATATATATATATATATATATATATATATATATATATATATATATATATATATATATATATTTATATATATATATATATATATATATATATATATATATATATATATATATATATATATATATATATATATATATATATATATATATATATATATATATATATATGGGATCCATATAAATTATTTATTTCACTGTTATAACTAAAAATGTATAAAACTGTCGAATATAAAGAAAGGACAGGTACCGCATTATTGTCACAGCAATGTTGTGCGTTGCACTGCACTTCTAGGGTGGTGTTTCTGCTATTTTGTAAGCAGTGCCTGATCTTACGTTGTAAATTTTGTATATATATATATATATATATATATATATATATATATATATATATATATATATATATATATATATATGGGATCCATATAAATTATTTATTTCACTGTTATAACTAAAAATGTATAAAACTGTCGAATATAAAGAAAGGACAGGTTATGTTTATTAATACAGACAACTGAAGCTGTCCAATAGAAAGCAAGAATAACTATATTCGAAGTATACCCGCCCAAATTCAAGGGGATAACTTATATCTGTCGATTTCCACCGAGAATAGCTTTGTTCGGCGATAGTAGAAAGGGCGTTTCAGACTTTATTCCAAGTATAGTTTACACGAGATATATACTTGCATTGTAGAACCGGCCCTAAATAGGATTGTGTCTTTTCGAACTTGCTAATATCCCTCTAAAGAGAAGATACATTTAAAAGAGAACACAGATTTTAAGAAAAAAAAACAGGTATTTGATGCTGTGAGTTAATATATCAATATATATTAATAAGTGTGATATTAAATGTAAGATATTTTTTCTTAATTCTAAAGAATTCTTAATTTTTGAATTGTATAATCTGGGAGAAAGGTACAATATGGTTTATTTAAAATATGCTAGCTGCATTTTCCCCCATTTCTCTGGCAGTTTGTGGATACTCTCCCAAAAAAACCATACATCTTTTGAGGTGGTCCAGTCATCAAGCTATTGTTCGACATCTTCGTAATTGTTGAAGTGTTTAATGGAGAGTGATTGTTACATCGATGAAAACAAGTGGTAGTAGGGAGGAGCCAAGTCTGGTGAGTATGGCGGGTCCGTTGAGTTCCCAGCCAAGTACAGAAATGCTGTCTCTGACCGCTTTTGCTATATGTGACGGGAAATTGTCGTGCTGCAAAATCACTTTTCCGTGTCTTGCAGCCCATTCTGGTCGATTTTCGATCAATGTATGGTTCAAATTGACGACCCTCTGGTGGCAGTTGAATACGGTATTAACTGTTTCACTTCAGAAACTCATGGTACAGGACAGCCTTCTGATTTTACTAAATGCACATTATTGTCTTCTTTCAAGGGCGATTTAGCCTTGCGGTCGATGTTGATAGTTGTCCTGGGTCAACCAATGATTTTCTGCGTTTTGGATTTAATTTTATTTTTTATTTTTCGTCTCCAATGACGACCCGATGCAACAAAGTATTTTTTTAATGTTGAGAAAGCAAAACTTCACTTCGTTTTTCGCTTTCCCATCTGTTTATCCTTCAGCTGATATGGTACCCATTTTCCTGCTTTCTGGATCTTTTCTACGACATTCAAATGATTACAAATGGTTTGGCGATCAACATCGTCTTGTTCCAACAATGCTTCTAATTCGGTATATTCAAATTTGTTCGGTTAATCTGGGCGTTCTTTGTGTTTCACCTCAAGTGTCTTGCTTTTGAAAATTGTCGTCGTAAGTTTCCACAAGTATATGACGGCTTTCACTCACATTTTTCTTTTGATTTTTTTGAATTGAATTCTTTTTATTTGGTTCAAAACTGGATATGTTTACCACACGAAAAAAATATGACGCTAACTCGAAATGGTTTAAACATTCGTTTGCGTTTTGAAAGGTGCTGTCGTAGTAACAAAATGACATAAGAGATTAGACTGTGAACCGACCATTGTTTCCAACGTCATTTTTCAAAAAAATAATTATTATTAAGTGTCACATTTGAGTGTACATTTGAATTTTTGTCTTGTATAACAAGTTATACTTTAGGCTGAGAGCTTTTATCATTTTTCTTGCAGAACTAATGACAAATCTAGAGCATTAAAGGTGCACTGAAGCAGTTAAATAATAACTTTTAATTTCCCTAACTTTCGCAGTTCTCAGAACATTCTTTATATAATTTTGATGACTACTTTAGATTATTATCACGTTGAAAAATAAACGTAGAACCTTTAATAATGTGTGTTTTTTTTCGAATAAAACAGAAAATATTTATTCATTCATACACATTTATTTTCCCTTCTTCAAAATAATCTCCTATTATTGCGATATACTTCTCCATAGTTGTTTTCTGTCTTCAATACAGTTTTTATATTTACTTTTGATTTTGCCTTCAAAGCGGCCAGCGAATTCTTTTGAATGGCTTCTATGGACTCAAAACGGCGTCCATAAAGGGGTTTCCTTAATCGGGGGAATAGGAAATAGTCGCACAGTGCTATATCTGGTGAATATGGTGCTTGTGGAACGGTATTTGATTGATTTTTAGCAAAAAACTGACGAATAATTATGTACGATTGTGCATTATCATGATGCAAAAATCAATAATTGTCTTGCGATAAATCTGTACGTTTCTTTCTAGTGAACTAATACAAATGACGTATAATAGGCGGTTATATTAGTAATCGACATTAATAACAAGATGCGGAATGGTTTGAAGAAGTGGGATCCTTCATTTTCAACCGAGTTCCTAAGTTCAAAGGTGCCTGTTTTAGAGAATTTGACAGTTCTGACTTGTATCAAAGTATGGAGGATTTGGATCATCGCTGATACAAAATGGTATGAAATTATGTTGAAAAACAATAGTAATTTACAACTTCCAAGCTTTGATTATGGGATTATTAATTTATTTTTGTTGGTCGTGTTGGCTTCTACTTGATGGAAATTCATCGCAAGTGTTCGCAATGAAAGACTTTTTGTCAAAATTTGCATTTTATTATTTCAATGTTCATAACACGAATTTTTCAATCCATTCTCGATCCTGCTCTTGAAATAAGCTACCTTTGCTGTGCGCAAAAATCGACTGGAATAATTAAATAATATTTTTTTCATTATTTTATTAACTGTTTGTCTAGTTAGAAGGAACTGTTCGTGGACAGTACCACGGTAATCAAAGATCACACTTAACATGAGTTTGATTTCTGACCGAGTTTGACTTGGTGTAATTGAACTGATCAGAATGGGCTGCATGACACGAAAAATTGATTTTGCCAATCGTACACAGTGACAGCAGTCAGAGACACCATTTCTGCACTGGTTAATAATTAAGAAAGCATCTCTTCAGTAATTTCCACACCACACAAACATTCAGTATCCTCATAACAAGGCGAGAAGCTTAAATTGTTCTTAAACATTGATTGAATTCATCTAAGTGATATTCTAGTAATATCTATAATGTCTTTAATATTTAATTGGTGATTACTCAGTACAAAATGTTTGTTTTTGATAATATTTTCTTCATTGGTTGACGTGGAAGGTCTTTTTAGGCAAGGTTCATCTTAAACTACTTCTCTACCACCACTAAGGTTCTTGTACAACTTGTAAATATTTTATTTTTACATAGTTTCATTGGGGTAACGACTTTTTAACATTTTCAATGCATCAGCACAGGAAATTTCAATTTTTAGGAAAAAATTTAATAAAACCCCCTTAGCAGTTATTTATTCATTTTAAAAAATACCCGACAAAAATATTCAACATTTACAATAGATTCTAATTTCTAATTCAACAAATGAAATGATATGAAACTTCTCAGTTGTCAAAGTCGATATGTGATCATGTCGATTAGTAAATTATAAAACAAAACGTAATTTTTAAAACAACATAAACCAAGTCACTACGGAAACAAATAATTGGACAACAATTTTCAGAGATTATTGTTCACCATCTTCAATAATTCAAAAGTGAGTTACTCATTTATGCCAAAGAGGACGAAATAAGCGTCAATATAGCCTCAAGAAATGGGCCTTTTAAATTGAGCGGTTCTTTTAAATTCTTGAATAAAACACAAATGGCGTTGTGAATTTGCTTAGGTTTAGTCTTATTTCAAAAGTGTAATGTATGACATTTATAAAAATGGTGTAGTAGACAATACAACAACGCGTTAAAATTGTTGAATTATTTTACGAAATTGGGCGTTCAGAAAAAATGTTTTTAGAAAATTACGTAATATTTACGGTTTGCATAATCGTCCATCTGAAAGCACTATTAGTCCAATTGTTCAAAAATTTCAAGAAACCTGTCCGGTGGTCCGGTATATAGTCGTAGTGATCGTTCAAAAAAGCATATTGCTTTGGTACGTGAAAGTGTTGCTGAAGACCCAGAAATTACCATTAATCGACATTTACAACAATTTGAACTCAGTCCACAATCCAATTTTGTGAAAGAATTTATCTCTGAAAGCATATAAGATTCAAATAAAAACTAAATCCACCCGATCATTCAAACCGTCGTGCATTTAGAATGATTCTGGTAAAGCTGTAAATCTCAATGTTGTTTGATATAGGGAGATGATAACTGGATTTTTGTGGACTGAATTGAATAATATTGATCTGGAAGATATTTGGATCCAACAGGATGGCGCTACACCTCACTCTGCTAATCAAACAATTGATATATTGAGAGAAAATTTCTTGGGCGTGTTATTGCAAGAAATGGCGATGTTAATTGGCCACCAAGATCATGTGATTTGACAACGTTGGACTATTTCTTTGGGGTTACTTAAAAAGCCAGGTCTATAAAACAAATCCATAATCGATTCCTGGATGAAATTATTCGAGTCATTGGTGAGATAGAGCCACGGTTATGCCAAAATGTCATCCAAAATTTTGACCAAAGAATGGATGTCTGTGGAGCTGGAAAAAGTGGTCATTTAGCAGATATTGTATTTTGTATTTAAATGTCATACACTATGGTTCAATTATCAATAAAAAGTTTTTTGAAATCAACGCCATTCTGTGTTTTATTCAAGAATTAAAAAAAAAAACCGCTGAATTTGAAAAACCATCAACTTTGTCGTTTGTTATATATTTTTATTAGCTTCATTTCAATTTTTACATTGTTTTTCTACTGAATTGAATAAATTAATAATTATTCTAATACAATTCATCAACCAAAACCATTTTGAACAAGTTAAAATGTAAAATAATTCGTGATGATAAAAAATCGATGCACCGGCAGTGGGTAAATGATTAATGACGGAAGATAAAGAAAAAAAAAGCCTTAATTTAAATTAAACATGATGCACCAGCTAACTAAATTACTTTCGTTGATGCGACTGGGTGTGGATAAAGTTAATCCGTGGCGTAATTAAGAAAGTAGAACCAAAGTGAAAAAAAATTGTGTAGATGACGATCATCATCGAATAAATTAAAAATAAAAAACGTTTAAGGAAAAAAAAAGTTATTTGATCTGATTTATTTATATTGGACCACTGTAACAAATATAAGTTTTGGGCTTTTAGCATTTATTACTGATTTTATGGGATACATTAAGATACTATCATTATTTTTATTAGGTCCTTAACTTATTTCTGGGCCTCTACGTTTCATCGACTTCAGAACCTATTCGAATTAGATTGTTATGCGCCATTTTTCAGCTTCTAAACGTAATATAATATATGAGTCTATTATGAGTATAACCTGAAAAATCAGTTGTAGATGCGATGTCGTTCGGAAAGCAACATTTGAGGCACTGCCTTGTTTTAGTTTTTCAACAGAAAAAAAGCTGTGTAAGCTCAGAACATGATTTGTAAGAAGATGCTTTGGAAGATTATGCTCTTATTTACGCGTTCATCCAAATGATTATCATCTCAACAATTTCTCTAACCCGCTGCGTTCTGTCGACACGATCATACATTTTGTTGACCATTTCCCCAGTAGTAACATCAACAGTAATCTTATCGATTATGAGAAAGCCTTTGACTCCATTGCACACTGGGCAATCTAATGATTCGATTAGATTAAATCATATCCTGGTGATGCTAACATGTTTGGCGACACGCGCGTCTGAAGTTTAAAAAAGTGATTTGGTGTTTGGTGGAAAAGGTTTTCGAGTTTAGTATTTCACACTGATGGTTCCAATAGAAGAATTAATAATGAAAGAACTTGATCATGCTCGATTAGATTCCCGATACTCAAGGTATTAGACCGAAAGATACAATATCTCCTAAATTGTTTTATTTAGCACTCGAGGGAGTCTTTAAAAAACTGAATTGGTTAAACTATTAAAAGTTGCTTAGAATAAGGATCTCCAGGACATGATACAGAATTTAGAAAAGCCATCTCGAGATACAGAAATTCGGTTTGACAAAAACCAAGACCATGAATCCTTGAGATCCGCAAATAGTCGTCGCTGGAACTGTTAATAGCACCTAACAAAATGTATATATATTAGAATTACTAGGTTCTCGGGTAGAACCGCGTTTTAGATTTATAAAATCTCGACGTTCGGCTTCCACTTTGAAGCCATTTTCAAGAGAATCTAGTTGATTTACTCCGAGGCCTCTCCCCACTCCCTGCCTACTCCCCAGAGTTCACAACCAGAAAAGAACGTGGACAGTCCAAATTGCCCATCCGAAACCCTTCTAGTCAAACGTCCACCTCCCGTCTCACCACCACCCCTCAGCCGAGCGCTCCACCTACAAGCTCACTTATTAACACAGAGGTCGCGCCGTCTACGTTCTTTTCTGGTTGTGAACTCTGGGGAGTAAGCAGATTGAGGCCTCGGAGTATATCAACTACTTTCTCTTGAAAATGGCTTCAAAGTGGAAGCCGAAACGTCGAGAATTTATAAATCTAAAACGTGGTTCTACCCGAGAACCTAGTAATTCTAATATTACCGACCGCGGAAGCATTTCCGAACATATATATATATATATATATATATATATATATATATATATATATATATATATATATATATATATATAAGATATGGACTTTAACAAAGCAAATATTTACGAAGTTAGAGGTTACCCAAAGAGCCATGGAGCCACAAGCATTACAAGGAGAGATTAGAAAATAAATGAGTGCATTCATCAGAAAACTAAGGTAGCCGATGTCGTGAATATAGTGTAGTACTGAATATATAGTAAATGAAATGTTAAGATCCTTCAGTGGACGCCATATATAGGAAAAAAGTATAGCGGTAGATCAGGGATAAGATGGTATGATGATCTAAAGAGAGTGTCAGGGTTGCCATGGATAAGGATGGGACAAAGTCGTGATAGATGGAAACACTTGAGAGAGATCTATGCTCAGTATTGGGGGACATAAAGGCTAAAAAAAGAAGAAGAAAACCCATCGACTGACTCGACTAGAAAACATCGTGCTGATTTGACCACATCGAAACTCGCTAATCTATTTATGAACCATGAAATGTACAGGATCAGACTCCCCATAATACTTTTTCATATTTTACTTGATTTGCGCTATGATTTTTCTACGCAAAAAGTAATGTGTAATTAATACAAGATTTGCTTTTTTTCATCACCACACTGCCATCTACCGGAAAAGTACCTGACTTTTCACTCTATCCTCGTATTAAAAATATCTTTCACAGAATAACCATTTTCATAGAAAATTTGAATATATTGTATTACCACGTCATGACAATGCTATTTGTAAAAGAACCTACATATCAAATAAAATAATAGAACTTCTCGATCGCAATATCACTGCTTATATGACAGCGACTATTAAATAAAGTCAGCTTAAAACAGTTTCGAAATACTCATTAGCATAATCTAGTCGACTATGCTAACAAGTATTAAACAATAACTTGGTACAGCATTACAAAACAATCATAATGTAACCCGGTCTTGGCGCTAATTGGTGATAAGCAGCGGTGAATGGAGTGTGGTTGGACCATTTGCATTTTCTTCGTCTGCCTACTCGACTATGAAAACACAAACACGATTTAAAAAGATTTTTAACCCTTCATTAATTTTTGTCTTGTTTTCGGTTGCAACGTTATTCGTTTTTTTTGTTCTTTTTTGATTTTAACCTCATTTAGAAGTCAATATAAAGTTGTTTATTTTCTGTTTTATTTTCAAACAAAATGGAATTTTATTGTTGTATGCACGGAGTTAATTCATGAATTACACTGAATGTTTTTTCAATAAAAAATAATTATCGATTTTTTTTACTTTATTTTAAAACTTTATTACAAATAATATTGATAATCAATGCGAAAAACTGTAAAAAATTATTTTTATTGTTTCCTTTTGTTTGTGACGTCATTATGTTAAAGTGTTTTCACGTAAGTACTGTCAATGGCTTTTACATATGTGTTTACTGTTAAAATTATTGAAGCTGTGTGTAAAAAAATAATGTTGCTTACTAATTTAATTCAATTATGTATGACAAATGGTTAATAAAGATCAATTCTAATAATATACCTGGTGTGAATATTTTGATGGTCACAGAAATTCTAAAAAAATACATTCGGTTTAATTCAGCTGAAGTCTGAGGTGCTAAAGCATCAATTTGAGTTTTTAAAAAAATAATAATATAAATGTAAATAAGAAACAAAATATTTCTATTAAATATAATTAAATTATTTGCAGGGTGTTACGCAAAAGTTACGGCGACAAGGCTATCAATTACCCGCAAAATGTGTATTTGCACGGTGAAATGACGTGTATATTGAGGACATAAAGTTCTGAGTAAAATTTATACAGTTACCTTAATTATTAATGAAGAACTAAGAAAAGTTTAAGACACTCAAAGTCACGATTGTGTAGCATCAGCAGGTAATAAATACCGAAATATAAAAAAAATTGATATAATATTAAAAATAATAATCTTTTGTATATATTTGATGATAGGTGCCTGTAAACAAATTGATGTTGTTTTTGGATTAATACGTCGTGCCTTTTGGAACCATTGATTTCGACTTTTAACATTTTATGGCATATTTAAAAACATTCTTCGGGAATTATTTTTGTAGTATTCGTACATAATGGTACGAAACAGGCCCGATAACTAATTAAATTTGACATTTTCAATAAATTTATCAATACAATGATGATAATACCAAAAATCCATTGATTCAAAACTACGTATCAGTTGTGTGTAATATTGAAGGAAAATAAACATTGTGACGTCACACGCACTCGGGTTATTTTGGTAACTGTCGGCGCGTCATTGATACTAGGTTTAAAAAATTATTTTCAATTTGATATAACTTTATCATTATAAGGAAAAAAATAAAATTAATTTTGTAAAAAAAAACTTATATATAACACTGGGAAACAATTTGAAAAATAATTTCTGTTGAGTTCGATATTTAAGCTGTTTTATACGTAAATTGACATGCTAATTCCAAAACTTTATTTAGTTTTTTTCTATTACGTCAAATTTTTTCTCTGCAGTTGTTGCGCATCCGACAAAGCTTGGCGAATCACAGAAATCACTACTGCTCTCCTACCGGCGAACCTTCTTCGACTTAGGAGTGGGGGCGTGAGTGACGTTGCGTCATCCAAAACTAGTTCGGTCAGTTACGCATGAGATGCTAAAGTATGCGGGCCTGTGGCGCTCTGATATAGTGAAGTCAAATTATACATACACAACTACAGATTTTCGTTAGGTCTGCCTCTGGTAGTTTTCGTCGTAAGTGCTTAAACAGTGAAGTAAGTAAGAAGATGGCGACATAAAGAAAGTCATTGACTTGTTGCAATATAACATGCACCAATGGATCATCTGTGTTGACCTTAAAATGGTCTGTTTCCTTCTTGGCCAGCAACGCGGGTATACCAAGTATCCCTGTTTTTTGTGCATGTGGAACAGCAGAGCTCGTGAGAAGCTTTGGGTGCAATGGAACTGGCCGCCAAGATCTGAATTAAGACCCGGTGATTCAAACATTTTAAATCAGCCACTTGTCGACAGAAAAAACAATGTATTTCCGCCTTTGCATATAAAACTAGGTCTCATGAAGCAATTTGTTAAGGCTTTGTCAATTGAAGGAGACTGCTTTAAGTATATCATTTCGGTATTCCCTAGCGTGTCTTATGAAAAGAGAAAGGCTGGTGTGTTTGATGGTCCACAGATTCGGCAACTCATTAAAGATGAAAATTTCTTCAAAAAATCTTGGTGGTGTTAGTGATGAACAGGGCGAGCGATTCCACCAAGATCTAAAGGTTATGGAAGCGCGGTATCAAGGTAGATGGGATGTCAGTATGATGGCTGACTACTGTTGGAGCATCAAGCGAGAATGTCCACAAACTGAACACTCCAGGAAAAGCTATAAGAGGAAATTTTTTGTTTAAACACAATTTAACTTTTAATAATATGTTAACCTGTGTATGAATAAAATATTCTAATCTATTTGGTCAGATCTCACCTTATTTCCTTTCGTATGTACACTTTTAAGGTAAAATGAGGGGTATGCAGCAGCTTAAGAAGTTGACATGATAGAGAAAAACTGTGAATATTTTTGAATTCAGAGATGAAAAATTAGTCAAAAACAAGTCACAGATCCAAGTCAACAAAATTGCTGTTCCCCAGTGTAATCCTTCCATTTATGACAAAAAAAAATGTTTTCAAGACCTCATTTGTAATTTGATCCAGTGAAAACAAATATGTGAACACAATTTTTCTATCATCCACATAAAATTGTGTAGTGGCTTCATCATCTCATGACATGTGTCTGCAGTGAACAATGACAACTATAATAAGACTTGTTTATTCATGTTTGCTAAATATGCTATAAAACATAATGCAACCATTAATAGGTTACCGGCATGTGAATGTATAGTATTTTCTGTCGTGAGTAGTAATAAATACTCTTTTCTATCGTGAATACTAGTGAGTAGTAATAATGCCTAGGCAGTACGTAAGTAGTGCCGACAGCGCCATCTGACATATACATCCTAACGTTTGACATTGTTGACTCTATACGTACTCAGAACGTTTTTTCATACGGACGCTATTTCTATTGTTTAGCAACATGAATATTTCATCTCAGTCAAAAAATGGAATTAACAGTTAAGAACAGTGCAGTGATACTGTACGCGAACTGGTAAAGCAAGATCGTCATGTAATATATCGTGAGATTGATGCATCCCTGGGCATTAGTATGATAAACATACACAAGATTTTACATGTACGTTTAGCCGAGAAAAAGATTTGTGCGCGTTGAATTCCGCTTAATTTCACAATCGCTCAAAAAAAGGCTCGTCTCGATTGGTGCAAAGAAATGCTAAAAAAATATAATCGTTGTGCGTCACAAGCTGTATATAATATCTACGCAGGTGACGAATCTTGGATCTATGCGTAGGAGCTCGAAAGTAAACAGTAGTCGACTGTATAGGTCTTTCAAAATGAGCCAAACCCAACAAAAGGTGTACAAAAGGTGGTCAAGTTTGAATGGTACACAAGTATTTGTTTGCTAGGAGTCTTTGAAGAAACAAGAACGAACAACCATTGACGCAGGATCATTCGTCATCATAACAACTCGAACTTTCACACATTGGACCGAACAACTCAGTATTTGACCGGTCAAAACATCGATTTGATGGGTCATCCGCCGTATAATCCTGATTTGACACGCAATAATTTCTTTTTGTTCCCGTCTGTGAAGACGTGCTCAACGCTTTTTGATGCCAGCGGTTGATGCGTTCCAAATGCATGTTTTGGAGAAACCTCAATCGGCATGGAAAAAGTGCTATAAAAATTGTTTCAAAGGTATGCAAAAGTGTATCGATAATCGCGGAGAATATTTTAAAAGACAATAAAACCATTTTCAATTGAAAATATTTGTTTTTATTTATTATTCCGAATACATAAGTAGCAACTCTCGTATGTATGCAGAGAACTAACCTTTACATATTTAATAAACAAATTTTTTATCCAAATTTTATGATTTTTTCCTTTTGATCCCTTTCTTTTTAGTCCCAACAATATTTTATGGTCATGCTAACAGTTTTAGTATGTTCACTTTGGTAATTGATGCAAAAAATTATTACTTTTACATTTCTTTTTTATATTGTATTTCAAACAGTGGCGGCTCGTGGGATTTTAAGGTGGGAGTAAGCAGAAGAAAATAGCGCTGCTGAAGATTTTGTTTGTTTCCCTCTTCCTCCTTTTTACTTTTCGTGCTATTGAAACCCTATACAGGAGGTGAACCAGGAAAATGAGTTAAAGGAAAGAAAGTGAACGGAAATAAAATATGGTGTTTTGCTCCGAAAAATTGTTTACTGTGATAAAGGCTGGAAGGGCAGCGCCCCAACGCCCTCTCTCACGAGCCGCATGTGATTTCAAAATCTAAAATATTTATATTATTAAAATTAAAGTTGTGGTTATTATCTATGGAGTATTTTGATCAGGATCTAAAAGTAAAAAAATCATAAAATTTACCAAAGTCAGAAAATATGTCAAATTGACACGAAAACAAAAAATATCATATTTTTAAAGTATAACCAATAATTAATGTAGGATATTAAGCTGTTTTGAAAAGGTTTATTTTTAAATATAAATTTATACTGCTTAATTATAAATTTATAACATATAAAAATAATATAGAATATAAAATGGTAGTAGTTCTGGAAATGGTTAAATAAAAATATTCGACATTTAAACAAAATGTAAAATAATTGTTTGTAAAACCCAAGAAAACCAAAAAAAAATTAAAAGGTCAGGAAAACATAATATATATACTAGGTATGTAAATGTGAAACAGGATTTTTTGTATGGAAAATACACTTTTATTGAAGATGATAAAACATTTTTTTCATAGTATTACCCATCGCATGTTATACATTTTTCCCACCTGCCTGTGGCAATTTGTGTTTGCCATGTTGAAAAAACTATTGATCTTTTGAGGCTAACCAGTTATCGAGCCATTTTCTTACATTTTCGTAAGGAATGAAGCGCTGCTCAGCAAGTGCGTGCCTATGGTTGCAAATAATTAGTAATCGGACGGAGCCAAGTCTGGTGAGTAAGCAGCATACAAAAGTATTTCCCAACTAAACGCCTCAATCAAGATGCAATTTTTATGAAATAAAATTTTTCTTAAATTTCAAGACCTTTAATATAATGAAAATTGCCTCTTTAAATAAACTAGTCACAGAGCTTTTTTATATTTTAGTTATATCACTATTATCATGCCAAGTATTTTAGACACACATTAAGTCAAAAAGTTTTCTTTTACTACTCTAATCACGAGATAAACATTGTAATCAACGATAAATCCTAATTATAGAGATAAGTAGGCTCGTTATAACCAAAGCTATTAAGATTGGCTCCAATAAATAAAAAGCGAGATTAATTTTTTTTACGTGATTCGTGGTAAAAATTGTCTTGTTGCCGCCATCTATTAATAGAAGGTCAATAATCGAAGCGATCTTTGTGTTAATAATTTCGAATGAACACACTCATTAATCATTTCACAATCTGTTAGTTCGCTAGCATATGAGCTAATTGACTTGCCAGCTTCAATGATAGGAGCGATTTATATTGCTACGATATGTGATCATTGGATTTTTTGTTTCACTAGCTTTCACTTTAATAGTACACTGTGTCGTAAAGTAAGCATTATGCCTTGGTGTAATAACTCCAACAGATTAAGTGAGTAAGAAAGTTATTATTTAATATTAGTGCATTTGACAATTGGATCAAAGAAAAAACAGATGATTTTTTCTCAAAAAATCATCTTTTCAGAAGAAGCACATTTTGAAATTAGTGGCTTTGTTAATAAACAAAATTGCATTTGGGATGAGTACAACTTTTTTATCAATATCTGTAAATCGCAAAATATTACTCTAAGGGATCTTATACAAAGATACATTAAATTCATCCATGTTAAAATTCCTGAAATCTTGATAAACAACGAATTTTTGCGGCTTTTTTTGAAATTTAATGCATAACTCACAGGAAATCATATGATGGTCTGATATATGGTCAACATTCTTAGTTCGAATACCATTACATATCTCCGTAGTACTTACAAAAATGGGATCAATCAATGTGTCTGAATGGTTGGTAATACGTGTACGCTCATTGATCAGTTGCTCCTTCTATTATACAATCTTGAATTTTTCCCCGGAATTAAACATTAACGGCAGAGAGTTTAAAGAAAATTGTTATTTATTATTATTCATGTAGCGAACCACGCGAAGTACAGTTAGAGGCGTTTGTTGTTATTAGCCTTCCTTTGCGCCCATACTAATTTCATTCTTTCGCTATGAGCTTTTTTCCTTTCGTCAGACCAAGTTGTTCCAGTCTTCTTACATTTTTCTCTCTGGCCAACCTCCCAAACCTTGTGTCTGAAACAGCCTCTATCCTGAATTTCACTTTGTATGATATTTACTGATCTTAGGTCCTCTTTAATTGCAGCAATCCATTTAATTATTTCTACTTTAGCTCTACTCCTATTTTCATAAAATTCGACTGTAATCATTACGAGTGTAATTAGTGTTCATAAAACTTAAGTCTTCTTTTTCTCATATTGCTATGTATATCTGTGTATTTTTTGATTTCTTGGTTTACTCGAAGTCTATATGTTGTGCTATTTATTTGTTTGGGGCCTAATATTTTCTTTCCTTCTTTTCAATGTCCTCGATGTCTCTCTTTCTATTCAAAATGAGCGCTTCTGCCCCATATAGATATTCTGGCTTAATAACTGTGTAGTAATGTCTCAGTTTTGTGTTTTTAGATATGCATTTTTTGTTGCAAATATTTTGTGTAAGTCTCAATGCCGTTTATATTTTTTGACATCTACCCTTATTGGCCGCCTTTTCCAACCCATTTTCCATGATTATTTCACCCAAATATTTGAATTGAGAGACTCGTCTGATGTTGCCATATTTTGTTTTTAGAAAATCTTTCAATCTGTTTTTGTACCGTTAATATATTTTGAGCCAAAATAGCTAGACCATCAGCAAATGTCGGAAAATCAATTTTGATGTTGGTTATCTCCAGTTTAATGGGCTGGTCAATATTCAGGGCCGACTTTTTTTCACGCCACTCCTGTGTTACTTTTCCTAGAACACAGTTAAATAAGAGTGGCGAGAGTCCATCCCCTTGTCTCACTCCAGTTTTAATTTCGAAGGGCTCTGAGATGTCACCCATGAATTTAACTTTTGACCTTGTGTTAGTGTGACTTTAATAATTGCCAGCGTTTTCAGATTGGTCCTTGTTCGTTCAAGACTTGCAATAAAGATTCGCGGTCAATAGAATCAAATGCTTTTTTGAAATCCACAAATGTACAGACGAGAGTTTTATTGTACAATTTTTGATGTCTCAGAATAAACTTTAAGTTCAGGATCTGCCCGGTTGAAAACCTGCTTGATATTCACCGATTTTGGGTTCTAACTGTCCCTGTGCTCTGTCTAGTAGACATTGAGATATAATCTTATAACAAACTGGGAGAAGAGATATACCTCTGTAGATGTTTACATCCGTTTTATCTCCTTTCTTGTGCAGTGGATGGATTAGAGCATCTTTCCAATCTTCCGGAATCTGTTCGGTTCGCCAAACTTCTAGAATTTTGGTTATTTCCTTGATTGTACCTGGACCAGCGGATTTCACAAGTTCAGCAGTGATTCCATCTTCACCAGAAGCTTTGTTATTTTTAAGTCGCTTGATTTGTCTAATTATTTCATCTTCATTCGGAGGTCATGGTCAATCTGAGTTTGTTTGTTTAGGGTTTAGTGTTAGGGTTGTTAAGGGCTCAGGACAGTTTAGTAGTTGTTCAAAATATGTCGCAAGTTATTTCCAATTGTCTTCGTTATTTAGAGCTAATTGTCCGTTTTCCTTTTGGAAGCAAAAACTTTGGGGTTGTAAGCCTGTTAATTTAATTTTAAATGTTTTGTAAAAGTTTCGGGTGTTATTTTTTTGGAAATCTTTTTCTATTTCATTAAATTGATTGTTTCCATATTTTCTTTTAGTTTGTCTGATTAGCTTTGATGTTTCTTTTCTTACTTCCAAAAAGATGTTATAGTTTATTGCTGTTTTTTGACTGTTAATACTGCTTAATCGCAAACTTCATCCCACCACGGATGTTTTCTACGTTCTTGTAAAGGAACGTAAGGCTGTTTTAATAATTTTTTGTTTCAATTCTTTCCAGTTCTGTGCTGGTTGTTTATCAAGCTCTTCTGTTAGGGTTAGTTTTATTTTCGTAGGGTAGAACTTTGGTATTAGCAGTCTCTTTTGGATAAGTTTTCGAGGTTTTAAGCTAAGTTTGATTCTAGTCAAGTAGTGATCTGTGTCTATGTTAGCTCCTTTCCTGACTTGAGCATTCGAAATCTCTTTATAATTGGAGTACGAAATGGCAACATGGTCAATTTGAAATTCACCCTGTACGTGTTTTGGGTATCTCCAGTTCTTTTGTTTTGCTAGTCCATTTATGAGCGGGAAAACTGCCGACTGTTTTCCTGTACTTTCTTTCTTTCCCTAGTTGGGCGTTGAAATCACCCAATAGGATTTTTACATGGTTAGAGGAAATTTTAGAGATAGTCTTTTCCAGAATGTCTTCGTTAACTGGGAGGTGTGCATTGATTAATGTATAGTTTTTGTTAGCACACTTGAGGGATAGTGTCATAAGTATAAGTCGATTATTTTCTGGTTGGACATTAGTTATGGAACCAAGAATGTTTCTTGAGATAGCGAAAGCAACACCGCGATGTGGTATATTTTTGAGTATTCTTTTGTCCGTTTTATCTGTCAATCTGGTTTCTTGTAAAGCTATAATTTGACTTTTTTGCTGATTCAATGTTTTCCTGAATTCGTGTAGTTTTCCTGCGCGCAGGAGAGAATTGATATTTACCGTTCCAAAGAAAGTTTTTGTTTTCGGTTTCAGATGTTGGCCATAGGTCTCCGACTCCATCTGAAAGATTTTGAGTGTAAGCCCGGACGCCCCAGAGTCCGAAAGTCCGGTTGTGTCAGCAAAGCTGGCAGAGGATTGTCTACCTCCTGGGGTAATTTTGCAATTACTAGAACGCTTCATCTTAAACTTTGAATTAAAGGTTTGAACCATGACGGTTCAGAGGTTAAGACTGGAGGGGTTAGTTCCAGAATTTAAATATCAGCCGCACCACTGGTGAACAGACGCTGACCACTCAACCGCTTGATACAAGTCAGACGCTAAGTGGATTTAGTTTTTTTTTTGCCTTGGTTCGGGGCTGCTTATTTTGTGATATTCGCAGCTGTCCTTTAATACCTAATGGAACTTTCACCATCCACCACCCGTAACCCGTCCAGCACCTTAGGCGAGGTATACTGGAGGTATACTTAAAGAATTATTATAGATTAAGAAAAAAAAATATCTTTTTCTTCGGGATATTTGAAAATGTAGTTTGGACTTGAAGTAGCATCATTTAATAGCCACGCCTCGTGT
This sequence comes from Cosmopolites sordidus, assembly GCA_031761425.1. Classification (NCBI taxonomy): domain Eukaryota; kingdom Metazoa; phylum Arthropoda; class Insecta; order Coleoptera; family Curculionidae; genus Cosmopolites; species Cosmopolites sordidus. The sequence goes on along the minus strand of JARFXV010000643.1, from coordinate 143,445 downwards.
TTTCCAAATTTAATCCCGTTATTTGTTCTTCAGGAAAAAATACAAATTACCGGATTTTCACTTGTAGTTATCATTGTGTCTGACTTTAAAATGATGACACTCTTATTGGACAATTATAGATAGAGTCTATTTTTCATTTTTTTAACTGTTTTTTCTTTAATTAAACTAATAATTATTGAATTACCAGATACAGTTCTTTTTCCAAATATTCCTTCGTTTCAATTATTAGCAGTACGTTGAAAGACGATGACCGACTGTCAAAAAACGTCTTAATTTTTGCCGAGACTCAAAATCGTTGCAAAAACAAGCCCGCCGCTTTACTCTACAGCCACGTACCAGTTCTGCGATGTCGCGCTCGTATTTTATCCTCAGCTGACGTTTGTCGGATGATTTTTGAGAACTACATTCACATCGGTATGTCTTTATGTTGGCTACGTTGCGTATAATGACAATTTATATGTGTATCGCGGTGGACAAAAAGCAGATCAGTTCTGGTTAGTGCACATGGACGGGCCCCGATGACTGCCAGAAGAAGTTATCGAATTAATTTGATGGGCGTAATGAGATGTTATTCCGCTCACGACGCCTGAAATTATTCCTTTTGCGGAAAACTAGCCAGTGTCAGTTTTTTTTTGACATATTTCATTTTAATCTACATTTAAAACCAACGCTGCATTTAAATTGATAGTTATCATATAGCAAAAAAAAAATACTGTGAATGTACTAGGTGTTTCGGTTAGTAATGTCGATTTTGCTGAGAAATGGGGTTACTAATACATTAGTTAGTATAGACTAATGATATCTATAGCGTTTTGGAAGGTTCGTTATTAATTGGTGTTAAGTAACAACATAGTTTTCCATAGCTTTGAATATTTCGAATTATGTACCAGAAAAAGACGTTTTGCGGGGAAGTTTAATAACATTCTTTCATTTGAAGAAAACGGCTGGCAAAAATGATCGATTATTGGTTAAAGCTTATGATGAACATGCTCTAACCAAAAAAAAAACTTGTAAACAATGGATGAAATGATTTAAAAGTGGTGATTTAGATATAAAAAACAAGGAGCGTCCAGGACAGCGCAAAAAGTTTGAAAATGTAGATTTGTAAGCATTATTTGCTGATGATTCAACTCATATGTTGATATAATTGGCAGAAGCATTGAATGTTGCCCAATCCATCTTCTTCGAATGTCTATACGGATTGGAAAAGATCCAGAAGAAAGAAAAATAAGTTCCATATGAATTGAAGGCAAGAGACATTGAAAGGCGAAAAACCACTTGTGAAATTTTATTATCCCGACTGGTTTTCTGTTGCCTCATAGGGGATAGTTGCGATAAATATCGGCTGCGCAGTAGATGGAAGGCTACAGGCAGCATCATTTTCTTTCATTTAAATAATTCAAGCATATCAAAACTTAATACAATACAATCCTCTCTAACTGATAACTCAAAACAATTCTGGCAGTACGTTTCCCGCAGGAAGGGCACATTCCGGATTCCTGGCGATATGCTGTACAACTATGCAGAATTGAGAACCCACGAGCGACATCCTGAATGGTTTTGGGGACTTTTTTAAAAGGGTTTTTATTTCTTCTACGGACTATTCTACCTCAATTGATAATGATGCATTTACAAATGAATCGCACACGCTACAGCTTCTTAACGTTACTGACATAAAAGTTGCTATTAAAAAGTTAAAGAATAAACTTACAGCTCGTCCTGACAAAATCCCAGCTTTTCTTGTTAAGGACTGATCTACCATTTTTACGGAACCACTGTTTTATCTGTACAGTCTATCAATTAAAACAAGGCCGTTTTCCAGCATATAGAAATCCTCCATAGAAATCCTCCACATCTTTCGTCTCTTGAGGTTTAGACTCTTCAGGACACCGACATGTATTCTCTCGTCAAGAATAGGAAGATCCCATCCGCATTCCGATGCCAAACCAAAACCCCAGCGACCAAGGGAAAAATAATTACAATTTTACATGGTGGTTCCGAGGATGAATGGTTTCCAAATTGTTTACGTTTTTCCTCCAAAAATATTAAACATTCATCTTTGGACTACCATGACAACACCACAGCAGAACTTTTTGAAGATTGATTCATAAACACCATTTGTCCAATGTGCTTAAGGAAAGCGCAATTGTAATGAACAACGCTAGTTATTATAACCGCCAAAAAATAAAGTTCCTAATGCAAATAACACTAAATTGGAAATTAAGAACTAGAAGTTAAAAAACATATAAAAAAATGTGATCTGGAAATATTAAAGATATTTAGTATTACTGTATTTTCTGAGGTAAAATCCAATGTTAAAGCAGAAAACATTTATACTACTCTAAGTGCAAGTCCTACAACATTAATTAGGAAGGTTCTAGATAGTAGTCTCAAAGAAAGTTGGATAAATTTGATTAACCATGTTAAAAAATAGAAGATTCCTATCTATGATTTACTAATAATGTAGAACCACTTATTATTAATGTGAATCAAAGTCACAGTGAGAACGAAATCGAATTAAATGTATAATTAAATTTAAGTTATAGTTTTTATTGTACTAATAGATAAATGTATTTATTTAATTATTTCTTTTTATTGTATTAATAAATTCAAAATAATAAACTAATAAACAATCTTTTAATCATACATAATAATAATAATAAATAAAAAGCTGAAATAGAATTATTAAAAAGAGTTAACACAGTACTCAATACACACCTCTCAGGAAAAAACAAAATTATAGCTATTAACACTTTGGCTATCCCATCTATCACATACACATTTGGAACATTAAAATGGTCAAAGACAGACCTGCAGAGATTAGACAGAAAAATTCGAAGCGCATTTACAAGAGTCAGAATGCATCATCCCAATGCTGCAATTGAGCGGCTTTATCTACGAAGAGAGGAAGGCGGTAGAGGGCTGGGTTGTTTGGAAGTGATACACGAAAGGGAATGTTAAAGCCTAAAGAACTACTTTTATAGAAAACACTCACCCATACATCGAGCAGCTGTAGTATTGCATAAAAAGTACACTCCTCTTCGGCTGGCCGAACCACCGCAATCGGAACCAGAAAATGCATTTGAAATAATGAAAACCAAGTGGCGCAACAAAGCCTTGCCTGGACGGTATTATGCTACTCTAAACAATCAAGAACAAGTTGACTCCAAGGCTACAAGTACCTATCTAACCTCAGGATATCTCTTTGGAGAAACAGAATGATTTATAATGGTAATACAGGATCAGGTTGTACCCACGAGAAATTATGTTAGAGTCATCATGAAACAAAACATACCAACCTCCAAATGCAGATACTGTGATAAAGACGAGGAATCGATACAACATTTAATATCGGGTTGCACCTATCTGGCCCCCACCAGCTACCTATCAAGACATGATTCCATGGGTAAAGTTATTCACCAACTTCTATGTCTGAAATATGGATTACTAAAAACATTCACACCATATTATCAACCCAAATCTGTTCTAGAAAATCAACACATTAAATTATATTGGGACTTGCAGATTCGAACTGACAGAACGATGCAAGCAAATGGACCAGATTTAGTGCTCTACCAGAAAGAAGCTGAGCAAGCCACAATAGTTGACTTCTCTGTACCTTTAGATGGAAATATACACCGAGCATACGAGGAAAAAATTGACAAATATAGAGATCTGGCTTTTGAAATCAAGGATATATGGCACCTAGATAGAGTTAATATCCTTCCATTTTTAGTGAGCGCTAATGGTCTAGTCCACAAATCCCTAATACAGAACCTCGAACAACTAGGTATCACAAAAATGGCAGTAGTATGGATGCAAAAAGCAGTAATATTGGGAACAGTCGTAATAGTCAGACGCGCCCTTGACAGTCAGTAGACACCCAAGTATTCTTGGTTACACCCGGGTACTTGGAGCTCTTACCACAACAAAAAAATCATAATTTAACAATATTTTATTTTTTCCAAAATTATTCAGAAGTTAAACCACTCCGGTTCTGGCGCTTTTTAAGAAACTAGGAATATTTTTATTGATATTTATTGGGGCAATTAACATTTTGTCGAAGGGAAACGAAATATCTTGAAACGGACTATATCAATCCGTTTGATGAATCGAAAATCTGTATGCTTTTGACAAAGCAAACAAAAATAGTTCCATCTTAAGGTTTTCTGAAATTTTTGTGGGATGGTGTCCATTGACTACCCGGCAAGAGAAGACACGATTATTTCTAGGGAGTATAACGCTTCACTACTGGACCAATTGAAGTATGCTATTTAGGTTAAATGTCCAAAGAAAGTGCTCTTTCACCAATATAAAGCTTTATCATACATGTCTCGGGTTATTGCTGCAATACTGCATGATCTGCACTTCGAAGTATTTCCACATGCAATGATTAGGCCCTGAGCGATTATTTTCCCTTCCTAAATATAAAGAAATAGCTCGTTGGATGAAGGGTTTTTAGGGGGAGTTTTACACACTTCAGTCCGATGCGTGGCTTGCTGTGTAACAGTTCATGTTAGGTGGAATACTCCTAATTTCCTGGAAGTTTCGTAGTGCTTGTGCTAGGATCTGCATCTACAACTGCTCTTAAGACGTCCGCATCGAGATACTGTAAACGACCTAATCTTCTTCTACCTTCAAGACTCATATCTCCTTCTTGGATCTTTTTGAACCAGAGCTGATCCATTCGGATTGTTATGGCATCTTCTTCCTCTACTTCACAAATCTCATAAATTCGTTTTGAAGCCTTTTTTTTAAATAATGTCTTAATTTGTCTTCACGTGTTTGTTAAAAACCTCGACTGACTATTTCATAGTGTAAATAATTTAATACTAAAGAAGAAATGTTTATTTGTCATTAGGGATTTTATTATTTTATTAAAGATACTAAAAAAGATATTTTATTGTTGCATCTAAATTTGATTACTTCATTTGTAGCCGTATAAGCTTGACATATTTTATAGGTACTAAAAGACAGGATGAGTTAGAGTTGCTCTATAAAAGAGTAATGGGTAGGTAGGTCTTTATAACTTGTGGGATAATTATCACGCTGCCATTATAATTATTTGTAGCTTTTAAATGGAACAGCGCAGACTTTTTTCTCAATTGTTGAAATTTTGTATTAATTAATTTTTGAAAATTATGTAAATCAAATGTGAGCTATTAGCAGCAATGGAACTTCGTGTCACAGGCCTCACAATAAATAAAAAAAAAAGCAAATATATGAAACTAAGGAAAGAAAGTTACCACCAAATCAGTAAAAATACGAAATAACGAATTTGAAGTAGTGGAAAACTTTAAATATTTGGGAATAATAATAAATAGCAAAATCGACAGAAACATAGAAATTGATCACAGAGTACAGGCGGGACACAGGGCCTATTATAAATTCAAAAGCATTATGAAAAGCAAAAACATAAGTATAAATACAAAAATGAAGGTATATAAAGCAGCTATAAGATCGGTGGTGACCCATGGGGCGGAGATAATGAATTTAACAAGCTTGGAACATGAAAAATTACGAATATTCGAAAGAAAGATAGTAAGAGGAATATATGGATTAAAGAAAGTTCATAAGATGAACACAGAAAGTTAGTGAATTTTGAAATAAAATTAATTTTGAAAGGAGAATATATAGTGAAGACCATAAAAATGCAAAGACTGCAAAGGTTTGGTCATATAAGTAGAATAGAAGACAACAAAGTAGTAAAGAAAATTATAATGTGGACACGAGATACTAACAGAAGAAGAGGGAGACCGAAAAGTAGGTGGGAAGATCAGGTACGGGAAGACATACAGAAATTGGAAGTACAAGCATGGTGGGAAAAGATACTGGACCGAGATGTGTGGAAGAAAATGACGGAAGAAGCAAGGACAATAAATAGGATAGAATAAGGCAAGAATAGAGGAACGTGGACTAACTCACCACAAGAAATGAATTTTTAGAGCTCAACAGAATCGAGCGGCTGCAATTCCTAATGGAATGTAGAGCCAAGTATATATTTCAGCAAAGATGTTGCCTTAAGCTGTATGATTCGGAGCTTATTTATGTAAACCTTTTCCTTCAAAAATCCCCCAAAAAATTAATTGTTAGTTTGATGGATGTGGTTCAGCGTGTATTTATCTATAATAAAAAAACTTGCACGCCTGCACTGTACCACAGCGAAATCCAAATTGTCAGAGATACCACAAAAAAAGGCACCAAAACAAAAATGTAGCGTGACACTTTACCCGCAACAATCTAAAAATAAATAGTTTAATCATCTCGCACGTATACGTACACTCATTCAAGAAAGAGATTAAAGAGTAAAATATTAAATTAAGAATGGACGGTATCAGCGAGAGAGAAGACCAATACGGAAAAACAAACAGCTAACACCGAAGTTCAAATAGTAGTTGGTGAGGCTGATCTTGTCCCTTTTCGGAGTAATTGAAATTCTGTTGTGCAAATATAAATATTGAACCAAGTCAAAGCAAACTTTGCCTAGTCTGTGTGTATTTACCTTATGAAACGAGTAGCGCCTAATTTGTTTGTCCATCGGTGCGATTTTCAGCTTTATGAATGAGATTTTATTACCACACCATTATAAAGTTGGTAAGAATTATCTCATGTTGTTTTTATCGAATTATATACAATAATTTAAGTACATATAATATAATGTTAAAATCTGTAATCAGTTGTGATTATTGGAATTTGGAGTATAAATATTTTATTGGAGTTTTCAAAAAAAATACTATAAACGTAATATTTAACAAAAATTAAAAAAAAAAGAACATGAAAATGTGGTCATCAAAATAGGGCCAACCAAGAAACAAGCACAATACATACTATTTAGGGCCGGTTCTACAAGGCAAGTATAGCTTATACCAGGTATACCTGGTATAAGCTATACTTGGAATAAAGTCTGAAACGCCCTTTCTACAATCGCCGAACAAAGCTATTCTTGGTAGAAATCGACAGATATAAGTTATCCCCGTGAATTTGGGCGGATATACTCCGAATATAGTTATTCTTGCTTTCTATTGGCCAGCTTCAGTTGTCAGTATTAAAAAACATAACCTGTCCTTTCTTTATATTCGACAGTTTTATGCATTTTTAGTTATAACAGTGAAATAAATAATTGATATGGATCCCATAAATATAATGTTTATATATATATTGATGGTTTATATTTGATTCTGATGAAAGTGATTTGGTAGACATAGTTGTAATTCGACGACCAAAAGTATTTAAACATCGGTATGAAAAAACATAAATATATTATATAGTTATACGATTTTTAATGTAAAATGCATTTTTTAGGCCCGATTATTTTGTGGAGCTTGACGACCTGGAGTTTTTTAAACGTTTTCGCTTACAAAAACGAAATTGTGCAATGTTTCTGAGTTTTATTGAAGATGAAATTAAATCTTCAACAGATTGTAATCGTGCGATAAAACCTGCAACAAAATTGTTTTTGACATTGGGTTTTTATGCTAGGGGTAGTATGTTACTTGCAGCTGGAGATTTCGCAGGAGTAAGCAAAACATCTGCTAGTACGATTGTTACCAAGGTAACTTTAGCGATTGCATTATTATGTGAAAGGTACATCAAATTTCCAGAAACAGAAGCTGATCGCCACAAGTCAAAGGAAGGGTTCTATGCTACTGCAAGGTTTCCTCATCTTATTGGTACTATCGACTGCACTCATGCCTGTATCATTTCACCAGGTGGAAATGAAGCAGAAAGGTACCGTAACAGGAAGGAGTATTTTTCATGCAATGTTCAAACAATGTGATGCACGCCTACGTATAATGGATATTGTTGCACGGTGGCCTGGATCAACTCATGATTAAATCATCTACTACAACTATTTTGTATTTTAGATGTAATTTCGTTAATGTTAATTAATTAAACATTTATCAGGCATTTATCAGATAAATTGTAAAATTGCTGAAATTAATTTATTAACCTAGTTATGTGGTTGATAAACGTCAAAATAAAAGAAAAACGGAAGTACATTTTTTAACGTTTTATTTTAAGCCTCATGATAATACATCAATTTCTAAAATAAATAAAATCCCTTAATGCCAACCATTTATTTGTTATCTACGATGCTTCACATCTATTAATAAATCATAATTATAAACATAAAATGCCTGTGTGATTGGCCATACAATATTTTCATTTCCAACTGATGTTTTTCTTCCAAGCATTTTTCTTTCCTTTCTGATTCCTCCAGAAGTGCGATTTGAAAATCAATGAACTCAATCTTTTTCTGGCCGACCGCGGTGGTCTGGTGGGTTAGTCGCCCGCCTGGCAAACCAATGGTCCCGGGTTCAAATCCTGGTGCGGGTATGGATGTTTGTGTGCGTATTTGTATGTGTTTGTCGGTGTTGGTAAGTCACTAAATAATAACGCTTTTGAGCGTTGACGTGACTTAAATTAAAAAAAAAAAAATCTTTTTCTGACCAACTCTTCATACACTTTCCCACTGCGCCCTTGCTGCAACTGATTCGTTTTGGTGTTGAACCTATCTTAGTGTAGGTGCTGCAGTGTTTATATATATATATATATATATATATATATATATATATATATATATATATATATATATATATCATTTCTTGAATAATGTTTACCTATATAATTTGAGATTTGCAACACTTTGCTGGTGTGGATTCCATAAGCTCCAGTTACAATTTGCCTATAATATTTTATATACTTGAGTATACATACAAATTCTATATTCGAACTAGAAGATTCATTTGTTGTATCTCCAACTACCTTATATTTTCTTCTACAAAAGTCTCAGTGATGGGGCTTGCAGTGTCTTTTGCAACTGGCAAATCTGTATTTACTATAAAATATATACTCAAGACAAAAAAACTGAATGAATAAAAACATATAAAATAACCCATACCAACATCAGAATAATGCAATGCCCTTGCCCCAATACCAATCAAAGCCAGCACCCTATTTCCAACACCATCTAACTTTATTTCTCTCGTTGGGTCTCCACCTGTTATGTACAAATATTGTTTATGTTCCGCATCATCCTTCTTTATTGATTTTTTTTTAACAAATTGCAATGAACCTTTCTTCAATCAGTCTCCATTCTATATCTTTGGTATTATTGAAAAGGGTGTCTGTTTTCTTGCACTCTGGAATAGAATAATGCGAGGATCACCGGCGCTGTTAGTACGTAAAACAACTATATACGTACCAACAATTTCTTTACTTGCCTCAACCAAATCGACTAACAGAAAAATTTCGTCAATCGTGAAATTATTGCACCGCTTTTTCTCCATTTTAATAAGATGAAACAATATTTTTATAAATCGAATAAAACAATGTTATACTTTGTCATCTATCACTTTTTTTAAATTGTGTGAGTATAGTTTCGTACAACGATGTTACGCTCGCAAACACTACCTTAAAATTAAAGTATTACAGCTGTTTTTCCTATGTACCTAATTTTACACTTTTATTGTACTGGGGTTAATCTTTTTACAATATTTTAAATAGTAGGGAATTTCGGAGATCTATCTGATCATTTAATAGATGTCTAGACGGTTCTTTATTATATTTACAAATTTCAATTGCTTCTAAATTTTTTAATTTTTTGCTTTTTGGCGCTGTACTGTAAATCGTTTTACGAAACGCAAATTTAACACGCAATCACGCAAATTTAAAAATAAAAGTGATATATAACAAAGTATAACATTGTATTATTCGATTTAAAAAATGAACTATCACAAAGTAACGGACAAATCAATCAATAACATTTTTATAATTTTCAAACTGTTCACGTTAGGTTAGGCTTATAAAATGCTATAATTTCCCACACCTTCAACTGTCAACGATGGCCCAATCCCACCGACTATTTTAACGTATTAGAACTACTACAGCCTTATTTTAGGTATAACTAAAGGCGTTGTAGGCAACAGGCCAACACCAGATATCCTGAGAATAATACCTGGTATAACTTATTCCAAGTATAACTGTTCGCCGTTTATATAACTCATAATATAACATATAATACTTTTATATGTTATAAAAGTTGTATGAACTTTGTGTTTTATTATTACGGCGCCTCTTTTAGGTATAGAGCTTACAAGTTTTTGACACATTTCTAATCGTACAACTTCGCATTCTTTTTTAATCACCTCCCAAAGTTCAAGCTTGATTCTCGTTTTATGTTTACCAACGGCATTCTTGAGGTAAGTCCACAAGTTCTCAATGGGATTGAGGTCCGGCGGTTGGGAAGGCCACGGTAGTAAATCCACTTTATTGTCACTAAGAGATTGATTTGTTTTCATAGCAGTATGTTTCGGATCATTATCGTGTTGATATTTCCATACAGCGCCATATTTTCTTCTGCAAAAGGCAGCATGGCTCCCTGAAGAATGCGGATGTACTCATTTTGGTCTGTTTTAATATTTTTTTTTTAATCCAGTAAGTTAGTCCTACACCATACCATGAAAAACCTGCCCATAGCTTTATATTACCGCCTCCATGCTTGTCAGTTTTAATACTGTTTTGGTAATAATTCTTGATTGAGTGATCTTCTAACTTATTGCCTACCATCAGTACCTATTAAATTTATTTTTGTTTTATCGCTCCATAAAATATTGCGTCATTTCTTGATTCCCTGTTCATCATACCAATTTAAGTGATGTACGGTATACTTTAAACGTTGTTTTACATTCTTGGCGGATAACAAATTAACTTTTTTGACTGTTCGACTATGTAAGTTACTTGCCTGAAGCCTTCTTCGAATTGTTCTTGGACTTATTTCCAACCCCAGTTCACTTTTAATTTCGGTAGACGATTTTTGAAATTCGGACAATCTGCCTATCAGTATAAGCTGTCGTTTTTCTTCTAGCTCCACGGTTTTCCTAAATTGGTTACAATTTCCCTTAGTGACTTTGTTTCTTTCCGCAATGTTCAAATCTGCACTCTTTCAGCAGCTGTACAATGGACGCCACTACCCATTTCTAACAAAATTATTGTTCGGCCAAGTTTGTTTTCATTAATTTTTTTAATTTCAATCCTTGAAATAAACAAAACGTGTCGATAAATTAACCGCAAAACGTGAAGAAACGATATTTATATTAAGTTTATTTAAATTAAGTTTGGTATTATGTTTTTCCTTTTTTGTTTTATATCTATATTATACAGTTATTGCACTAATTATATATCCTGCAAATTTTATTTGTCAAGCAGTGTCTTTTATTGTAACGGCTCTATTTCTCTATCCACCACTATATATATATAGTGGCACAGCCAACAGGATTTAAAACTTTCTCGATGTACACAGCACCAGTGACTCTTCTCTCTAGGACCAGTAGAAGTGTCCGAGTACCACTCATAATAATACCCCAAAACATCACGGTCCCACCTTCAAATGGATTTGTGGTTGAGCTAATTCTGGTTGGGCTTGTCAACCTGGAGCTCTCCAAACTAATGTTCTTTGTGAATTAGAAACCAAGCCAATTCTCGTCTTATCGGACAATATCACGTTATTCCATTTAGGAATATAATCCACCATTTCTCCACTCATTTTTTTTGTTGAAGGGTTAGTTTGGGAACACATAAAGTTTTTTATATCTACAATATCACTTCAGGGGCAAAGCTATTCTGTTTGCATAATTCTAAAGCTTTCACCATTAACAGTAACATGATTTCCATTTTCATCTTTAAAAAAATAACGTCCTGTTTCTCCTTTAGCCCAAAAACCGAACTAAACACTGACTTTCTGAAGACGAAGAGGTAATTTCCTAAAAGAATAATTTTCATCGGCCCAAATCCTGCAGTTATATTTGTTCATAAACTATTTTACTATTTTTATTATATTATATTATATTTTTACTATTTTTCCCCAAAGTAGAGTGCGCGTTCAAACTGCTCTAGAGCCCAGTTCATGTCGTGTATATTTCCATGTTGAAATGTGTGAGTTCTGACACTCTTATTGGAAAACTCTTTATTTCCTTATCCATTCCGTCATTAAGCGGAGGAATGGGAAACTAAATATTTTGGTTTTTGATCAGTCTTTCTATATTCCTGGCGAAATTATCATATGGGTTTCGAAGAATTCCGAAAATAATTACGATCGTCGGCTAATTGTGGGCTCAGGTTACTCTCCGCCAGCCTCGTTCCGTCTTAATTGCGGCTAGTGGACCTAATTCCGAGAAGCTGCTTAGCGGCAACATGGTCCGACGACGAAGTGCAAAGCGAGCGGCTGAGAAAAACCGCTAACGATTCCATCTGGCCGACGCGCGCCATTAATAACGATGCGCCGGCGATTTTTCACCGAGTAATCGCTGCGCCGATCTGTTCGTCCCAGCTCTATCTGATGCGGCCAGCAGTCTGTTTATTTTGCGGAATTGCTTTATTAGCATCGGAAAATTAATTCCACTACCACAATGAGATTGTTCAGTTTGGTCTTTTGTACAGGAGATTTCCGCTTGGATAGATCAGGTTTTCGTTACTATTCGTTAGAAATACTACTAGGGTTATCAAATATGAGCAATGAATTTTTAATTTGGAATACAAATAAAATGTTATAAAATATAAACGTAATTTTCTTTATTTTAAATATTGATCCCCTGGATTTTTTTTTAATTCTATTTTAGAATACGTATTTTTGATACGTATTTTTGATCATAATATTGGGTTTAAGGTCATTAAGTATTTATGGTTTTTTGGTGTAAATCAATGATTTCAGATAACTCCAGAGAAAAAAAATCCAATGGAGATACATCGTATGATCTTGGTGGCCAGGTAACATCGGCATATCTTGAGATTACATGCTTATTAAAGTTTTCTCTCAATAAATTGTTTGTGTCACGAGATGTATGACCTGTTGCACCTTCTTGTTGAAACCACATGTCGTCCAGATCAAAATCATCCAATTCATGTCAGAAAAAATTGTCAATCATGTTTCTGTAGCGTTATCCATTGACACTAACTGTATTTCCATTTTTGTTTTCAAATAAGTAGAATCCAATTACACCTTCAGACCATAAACCACACCAAATTGTTAATTTTTGTGGATGTAAAGATATTTCAAGAAATGTATGTGAGTTTTTTCATTTCAAATGCGACAATTTTGCTTACATACGAAGCTATTTACCAAAAATAAGCTTCATCGCTTATGATCATCATCGCAAGATGATTTTTACATGAAATAATGGATTCAAGTTGCTCTAAAGCCCAATCTGTAACATTTCTGCGTAACAAATCGTCATTTCATTTGAGTTCTTAGGTTTACTGAATGTTATGCGCCTTGAAATGCAAATCTATAGGAAGAATTCATGGAATCTAATGGAAATTTCATGTAGTGCCATCAGAAAGTTCAAGTTCTTGAGAAAGACGTGTAATTGATTGTTTTGAATTTTTATTCACACTTTGGTTCACAACATCGATGTTTTTATCAATAATTCAGCTTCTTTTCGACTTAGCATCACAAACATTACCATTTGGTTCGGATTTTTGAATTAAATTAAGAAAGGTAAGCTCCGTAGGTCGATTATGCTGACCATACATTTTATGTAAGGCGCAAAACGTAGCCCGAGTATTATTTTTTATATAAATTTGAACCATTTGTATGCGATGTGGAACTGTATATCTTTTTATGATAAGTTGCGAAATAATACTAAACATAAATGTCTATTTTGACGGGAATAAGGAAAAAATGGCTGCAACGACATGTTACAAAGATATATAATAATAATAATAATTAATAATAATAATAATAATAATAATAATAATAATAATAATAATAACTATACATTAATCAATGCACACCTCCCAGTTAACGAAGAAAATAAATCTAATCCTGAAAAAGTAAATAAGTCCTGGGAAATTGTGGAAAAGATTATCTCTAAAATTCCCTCTAACCATGTAAAAATCCTATTGGGTGATTTGAACGCCCAACTAGGGAAAGAAAAAAAACAGTCGGAACAGAACAGGAAACAGAACAGGAAAACAGTCGGCAGTTTCCCGCTCATAAATGGACTAACCATAATGGTAGAAGATTGGTTGAACTATGTTCGAGTGTTTAATCTAAAAAAAAAATCTAAAAGTAATGTCAACCCATTTTAAGAAGAAAATAACAAAACAAAAGACCTGGAGATGCCCAAACACGTACATGGGTGAATTTCAAATTGACCATGTTGCCATTTCGTACCCCAATTATAAAGAGATTTTGAATGTTCAAGTCAGGAAAGGAGCAAATATAGACACTGATCACTACTTGACTAGAATCAAACTTAGCTTAAAACCTCGAAAACTTATTCAAAAGGGGCTGCTAATACCAAAGTTTGACCCAACGAAAATAAAACCAGCCCTAACAGAAGAGCTTGATAAACAACCTGCACAGAACTGGCAAGAATTAAAACAAAAAATTATTAAAACAGCCTTAAATTGGTCCCTTTACAAAAACGTAGAAAACATCCGTGGTGGGATGAAGTTTGCGAGCAAGCAGTATTAAGCCGAAGTAAAGCATTCAAAGATTGGAACAGTCAAAAAACAGCAATAAACTATAACATCTTTTTGGAAGTAAGAAAAGGAACATCGAAGCTATTTAGACAAACTAAAAGAAAATATGAAAACAATCAACAAATCAACAAACAAACCCAGATTCATTACCACCGAATGAAGAGGAAATAATTAGGCAAATCAAGCGGCTTAAAAATAACAAAGCTTTTGGTGAAGATGGAATCACTCCTGAACTTTTGAAATCCGCTGCTCCAGGTACAATCAAGGAAATAACCAAAATTTTACAAGAAGTTTGGCGAACCGAACGGATTCCGGAAGACTGGAAATATGCTCTAATCCATCCACTACATAAGAAAGAGATAGAACGGATGTAAACAACTATAGAGGAATATCTCTTCTCCCAGTTTGTTACAAGATTCTATCTCAATGTCTACTAGACAGAGCACAGGGACAGTTAGAACCGAACATTGGTGAATATCAAGCAGGTTTTCGACCGGGTAGATCCTGCCCTGAACAGATCCTGAATCTAAAGTTGATTCTAAGACATCAAAAACTGTACAATAAAAATCTCGTCTGTACATTTGTGGATTTCAAAAAAGCATATGATTCTATTGACCGCGAATCTTTATTCTGAATCTTGAAAGACCAAGGACTAGATCTGAAAACGCTGGCAATTATTAAAGCAACGTTAACTAACACGAGGTTAAAAGTTAAATTCATGGGTGACATCTCAGAGCCCTTCGAAATTTAAACTGGTGTGAGACAAGGGGATGGACTCTCGCCACTCTTATTTAACTGTGTTCTAGAAAAAGTAATACAGGAGTGGCGTGAAAAAAAGTCGGCACTGAATATTGACCAGCCCATTACACTGGAGAGAACCAACATCAAAATTGATTGTCTGGCATTTGCTGATGATCTAGCAATTTTAGCTCAAGATGTATTAACGGCACAGAAACAGATTGAAATCCTAAAAGAAACAGCAGAAAAGGTAGGACTCCAAATTTCCTTTGAAAAGACACAATACATGACTTGCAACAGACTAAGAACACCATTTCTAAAAACAAAATATGGTAACATCAGACGAGTCTCTCAATTCAAATATTTGGGTGAAATAATCATGGAAAATGGGTTGGAAAAAGCGGCCAATAAGGGTAGATGTCAAAAAATGGAAACGGCATTGAGACTTACACAAAATATTTACAACAAAAAATGCCTATCTAAAAACACAAAACTGAGACATTACAACACGGTTATTAAGCCAGAATGTCTATATGCTGCAGAAACGCTCATTTTGAATAGAAAGAGGGACATCGAGGACATTGAAAAGAAGGAAAGAAAAAAAGAAAAGAAAAATCCTAGGCCCCAAAAAAATAAATAGCACAACATACCGACTTCGAGAAAACCAAGAAATCAAACAATACACAGATATACATAGCGATATGAGAAAAAGAAGACTTAAGTTTTACGGACACGTCAAACGGATGAATCCGAGTAGGGTAACTAGACAAATAGTCGAATTTTATGAAAATAGGAGTAGAGCTAAAGTAGAAATAATTAAATGGATTGCGGCAATTAAAGAGGACCTAAGATCAGCAAATATTACACAAAGTGAAATTCAGGATAGAGGCTGTTTCAGACACAAGGTTAACGTTTGGAAGGTTGGCCAGAGAGAAAAATGTAAAAAGACTGGAACAACTTCGAAGTACAACTAATTGTACTTCGAGTGGTCCACCAGGGCCTACACGTGAATAATAATAATAATACTAATAATAAGACAGTAGAAATATAGTAAAAGCTATAAACACTTTTGTTATATCAGCTTTGACATATTCGTTTGGAATTATATCTTGGTCAAACACAAATATCGAAAGGCTACAATGAATAATTAGAACTACACTAACGAAATATAGGAAATACCACCCGCACAAATTTATTTCCAAGGCAAAGTGGAGAAGACGTAATTATTAAGCGTTCAATGATCGATAGTAAGCAATATTTAAATAAAGAGTCCATCTTTCACCACCCCAAATCAGTTATTTTTCCCGAAACGTGATCATACTTGCGTAAACCACATACAAAGCGGCAACAAGAATTTTGTATCTTCTGGAGACGGAGAGGGTTACGACATCTAAGCAGGAAAATACACAGTGATACAGTAAAGTAATTTCGACATTACAAGATGTTCATCTAATGTCTTTTTCATGTTAAAGGGTAGTACATCTTTAACAGAGTACAAAAGTTTTAGGTTAGCATAACTTTGTCTTGTCAAATAAGTTATATGTTTACAAAAGCGTAACCTTTAGTCAACAAATAAACCCAACATTTTTTGCGCAATTTACAATTTGGATTATTTGCTGATTAATCTACAGATTTATTTGAGAACATAGAAACTGCCTTTTCTTATTTGAGCTAAAAATTAAAGTTTTAGATTTGGTAGGGTTCAAATGTGGGCAGTGATTTGTAGATAATGTAGAAATGTTGTAAAGATCTTCATTAACGGGCTTGGCTGCTTCTTCATAATTATCGCACATGAACTCCTTGTACAGCTGGGTCATCCGCAAAAAATGTGTTGATTTGATAATTGTATTATCAAAATCAGTGTTCTGTGCGACCTACTTATTAAGCACTTCGTGAAATTTATTGTGCACATAATCGCCCAATCGAGCGATATATGTATCATAAAGTGGAAAATTAAGAAGAAAATTTTTACAAATTTTTTACAATACTTGTGAAGGGCGCGGGGCGCATGCCAATCGATAACCGCCCCCGTTTAGGAATTTAGTCAGAATGGAGCATTTCTCGGGAGCAGACCGTAAGGTGTGTATGTGAGAATTTTACAAAAAAAATTATTCGCTGAAAACTTGAATCGATTCTTGTTTGAAGACGACAGGCGCAGCTGCTGTCAATTGACAGCGTTATGTGGAAATTTGTTGATACCTAAACTGTAAAATTTTGCTTATATGGTTATAGTCAAAAAACATGGTTTCCGCAAGACGGAGCAGTCACACACTACTCTGTTCTGGAGTTTGTCAAAGGTTCCCAAACAAATTGATCCCCAGGAAAAAATCGTAGTCCAGATTTGAGCCCTATGGACTTTTTCTTGTGGGATTATCTGAAATCCAAAGTTTACTTTAATAAATCGGGTTCTTTGCTGCAGTTAAAAGAAAATTTCCGAAACGAAATGACAGCCATTCCGGAGATTATGTGTCGAGCCGTTCTAAGCAATTTTGCTCTTCGTTTAGATGAGTGCCGTGAGCATGAAGGATTACATTTGGATGATAATACTTTTAAAAAGTAATTTCCTAATAGAAGTAATTCCTTAATAAAGGCTTTTTTCATGGACGACTCTCTTTTATTGGTATATCATAAAAAACTTTCTTTTGGGACACCTTGTACTAATATAAACGGTTATATTACAATTCCTGATGGTAAAAGCTTAAATATTTCACTACGTATTGCATGTATTCCTTTAAAGATGGCATTAATGATATATGAAGATTCAGAAAGTATTTCATATGTTCGATTGCGCTATTATAAATAAAAAATTAACACACACACACAGAATCACAAAACTTTTTTTCAACTATACTACTATTTAGGCCCATTTGGCGCATAATTATATTTTAATTTTGTCATACAAAAACTACCCCTAAAAACTACTTTGACACCCTTAAGGACCCAACAGGCGAGGCTCGGCCAGGCTTATTCCTCTATTACCCCCGCCTGTGACCGATGACGATGATAGAATGGGGCCACCAGAAGACACCACCCTACCCGGCCGGTGGAATAGGGCCCACATCCGAGATCAACCACCACCGAGGAATACGTCCCCCAATTTTTTGGGTCCGACTTTCGCGTGGCCAAAAAGGCACTAAATAGTTACAGCACCCCGCCCTCTATATTAGATCTGATTAGATCTGATGAGCTTAGGTTTAAAAATTCGCGTGCTTTACGTATCCATACAATCATTTATGTTTTCAGTTGGTATGACTGTCTTTGACATATGACATTTAGAAATGATAGCGTCTTTTGTAATATTACATTGTTGTTGGTAATATTTTAAAATGGATACATTTATCCAGGAAATAATTTCCATTCAGTTTTGTCTAAAAAACGAAATTTCTGGTGTCGATACATTAAAAATGTTATGGAGAGGTGGTTAAGTTAGGTAAAGAACTTAGTGAAAATAGTGATGATGGAGAAGCAGTTGACAATAAACTTCGTACTGGAAGACCTTCCACGTCATCTAATGAAAAAAACATTATCAAAATTAAGAACTTTTGTATTAAATAGTACAAACATTGTAGACAATTCAACACAAAACAATTCATGGTTTTTCATAAGGCACCATCGCATACCGCAATAATTACTCGTCAATTTTCCACCCAAATTCAAAAAAATATATTGCCACAAGCACCGTATTCTCCAGATATTGCACCATGTGACATTTTCCTTTTTCAGAGAGTTCACAGAGAGTCCACAGAAGCCATTCAAGAGAGTTTGCTGACCGTTATGAAGGAAATTCCATATATGAAGGCAATTCCGCTTTGAAGAAAATTTCAGAAAAAAAAGTACAAAAACTGTTTCGAAAACTGGGAAAAATTTTGGAATCAGAATATGACAGTGAAAAAGGGAATTACTTTGAAGGAGGCAAAATAAATTTGGATGAATAAATAAATACTTTTGTGTAATATTTATAAAATCATCTTACTTTTTAATCATAGTAGCATGCATACAATTGCAATTATTTGTTACCTGTAATCCTTTCATTCGTGCTGGTAGAAACTTACCTGTAACAAAAAAGAAATTATTTAATTTAACATAATAAATTAGTTTTTTTTCAGAGTCAAACAGATCATTACGAGTATTTGTTCCTGGAATGTCTTAGTTTGGAAGTTTTTCCTTTTTTTTTCATTGTTCTATCATTTTTCTTAAATTAATTCTGTGATTTTTTAGGTTAGTTCTTTTCTCTTAGGCTAGCCTCAAGTTCAGTGTAGTTCAAGTTCAAGTGTACTCTTCCAAGTAGAATGGGATGTTTTCAATCAATATCTTAATTTTTGAATCAATTAAGCAATTAAACATAATGAAGAAAATATTAATATATATTATTTATATATTTATATTTATATTATATTATTATTAGTTGATCTTTTAATGCTTGTGAACAAACATCTATAGTCTGTATAAAAGAAACCGTTGCACATCATCGATGATGCTATTGAAAAACAGTGGAAATACCACTACATAAATTAAATAATAAAATAATCAAATGAAATGTATTCAATATATTTCAAATTTAGCGGCTGTATTCGGTTGGCAGCATATGCGACGTTGTCGAATTTCACATTTTTCTTATTGATATTTATTGACACGTTTGGAGGTTATCTCATATATAGATGATACAATATGTACTATCTTAACGTTTACTTTAATTTTTTACCCTATGATCGAAAACAGTTCTTTTAAGAACTACCACAGTGTTATAATTGTCAGAGTAGCGCCTGCAAAATGTCAAATCAGTTAATAGTCATTGTCCAGAGTTAGTAGCATCTCTGATGCATTATTTTGAGCAAGAACGAGACAATAATGGTCCATTGTTACGGTTGCTAGAGTGGTATGTTAACTTAAATGCTAATACTTGGATATGTTTAGTTTGTCAATTTTTTTTAGCGTGTTGCAGCAGCCTTAAGGTTGAGGATGCCTACTGTTCACAAAAGGTCAAAAACAATGAAGTTTTAAAATCGAATAGGAAACGCTATTTCTACTAAAAGGGTTGCCAATACTGCAGCTTTGGATACAATTCTAATCATGACACCATTTATGTTATGAATGAACACTGTAAGTATTCGTACTAAGAATTGCAGAAAAGATTGTTTTTAATCCCACATGTACTTTATACGTAGGTACTTACAGTTTAATAATCATTTTTAGGACAGCATGTAACTTTGAATTCCTTACATGAGCAATTAAAACAGAAACAACCGTTTGATGGATGCCGTATCTCATTGTGCAACATATTGAAAGAAGAAGGTTTTAAATTAAAAAAGATGATCCAAGACGAGGGCTTATGAAACTTTCCAATGTTGCCCTAAAACGTATAGATTTTTGAGAGGTTATATAAAGATTAGAAAAATAGTTTTTTATCTAGAAAAAAGGAATCAAGCTTGCAGAAAATGAAATAACGAAATGATATGACAGAGAGCATATACTTGATTGAAAATAAGTGATTATATCAATGAAACTATGCATATGTCCATGCATATGTTTTGTTTTTTTCTATTTTATACTTGCATATTATATATCAATAAATGTCAAGGGTAATTATATAATATTTTTATTTTAATAACCATTCAAATATTAAAAAATGTTGATGGTTTTTGAACGAAGCATTTAACATATGCTGAATCTATTTGGAGGTACTATATAAATTGACGATACTTGCAATACTTTCAACATTTGTTATATTTTTTTTAGTTACTCAGTAATTTGTATTTAATTTATAGTTGATTTTTTTCAAATTATTTTATTAATTTTTTAATGTTTAAATTGTAAAAATGATTCGCTAAAGTAAGGTTATGATATTTAATCACAATCTGGCAACAGGGTAGTCAAAATGTTGATCACGTGCTTAATGATATGCAACTGCTTTTATTTTGTACGAGCTATATGTTGGAATAGTAATGTTTATTTACATGCTGTTAATTCATGTGGCATTTACAATGTTTACGCTCAAATTCGCCTCGATTTGTCTTTAGTTAGTCAAATTTGTTCAAATTGAAAATGTTGATTGATAACTTGCATTTACGCTTTTTATTTCAAAAAGGACAAAGAAGCTGTGCAAACTAAAAACAAGGTTTGTGTCGTTTACGCAGAGCCTTCTGTTGAGGAGACCAGGGTGTACGCGTTGTTTGGTCAGTTCAGAGGCAGAGATTATCTCATCGATAAACCTAAGACGGTTTCGAAATTAAATTGATTGACATTGACAGCCAAATGGTCACCACGGCTCTTTTTGCAGACACGGATCCGCTCGCGTCAATTTTCGATGACCCTGGCGCACATTTCGGGCTGTATGGCGACTATGGTTTGACGAATTCTAGTTTCGCCAATAGTAGCGTGTTTTTTGCTATAAACCTGTGTTTTCTTATGTCCCCAGAGAAAATAATCTAAAGGAGATAAATCGCACGATCTCGGCGGCCAAGGGATGGGGCCATTTCGTGAAATTAACGAGTTTCCGAACTTGGCTCACAATAAACCCATGAAAGCCATATCATTTACACCTACAACTATGTAACTTCAACAAATACTTTGTCTAATCCAGAATTCGTCAGATCGTAAACATCACAAATGTCAATTCGATTCTAAGAATTAATACGAGCGACACTTAACGATCGAGAGGCATCAGCGTGTAGCGGCATTTGGTTTTGAAAACAGGGCATTCAGTATTTCTAACTTTTATTTTCATTTCGACATATAAAATCAATCATTCAGTTTGTAATGGTATAGTGTTGTGCTTTAAATAGATTGTTAACCTTTTGGCCTGCATCCAATATCCAAGTGTTGAATAAAACGGAAGCAGAAAATTTTTATTTTCAGTGAGTTAGGGTCAATGCAATAGAAAAATAGAGTGATTGATTCTCTTTTATCCATAAAAGAGATTTATCTTCAACAAATACATCAGATAAATGCAAGTAGTTCATGTAAATTCTGTCTGTAATTACTATTATTATTTAGAACTTTTTGTAAACATATTTATTGAACATTAACAACATATTAACATATTTAAACATTGAACATATTAAAATAACATTAAACTTAACATTATTAACACTATTAAATTTAAAATTAAACATATTTATTGCCAAAAAAATGTTAACAAGTTGTTTTTCACTTCTTACGTTTTAAAAGATTTCCCATTTGTGTCCAGTGAGTAAGGTGGCTGGATATTGTTATAATGAAATAATATGCTTTTTCTTTTTGCAAATTCTAACCAATTATTGACTTTTCTCAATTGCCGCCTTCAGACGATCTAACTGGGTTTTTGAATATTTTCTTTTTGTTTTATAACAAAACTATTGTTATTTATTTTTTTTCCTTATAATTAAAAAATTATATCAAATTGAAAATAAATTTTAAAATCTAGTGCCGATGACGCGCCGACAGTTCCTGAAAAAAAAACGAACGAATGGTAACGAAGGCCAATATCGGGTCGGCTTGGAACAATTCGGAGTCTCGGGCAAACAAAACAATTTATCGATCTTAGTCATTGTTGCATAGGTTTAATCTATATATTTGTCTGCGTTTGTTGGTTTGCTTGCAATTTGAAAATATACTTGCTTTTAATATTTATTTAGGCTTTCGGTGCTGTTTTCGACGTTATACTCATACATCTTTACATAAGATATAATAATAATAATAATAATAATAATAATAATAATAATAATAATTCAGGATAGATGAAGGTTGACCACGGAGAAAAATATAGAAAAACTGGAACAACTTGGCCTGACAAAGGGAAAAAAGCTCATAGCGAAAGAATGAAATTAATATGGGCGCAAAGGAAGGCTAGCAACAACAAATGCCTCTAATTGTACTTCACGTGGTCCACCAGGGCCCGTACGTAAATAATAATAATAATAATAATAATAATAAGGCAGGGGGCGGATAGACCGTTTAGTGAGTGGCGCCACCACCTTCCCGAGCTGAGAGTACACCTCTGGAAAAAAACCCAAGCTCAAGGTGGAAATCCATCGTGCCGAGGAGCTGAATGGCACAGGGTTAAAGTGTCTCTAACGATGTCTCCGGATACCTAGCGCCCTCCGGTAGTAAATAGCTTTCCCATGGTAAATCGGGGCTCTGCCTTGGGTGATCGTTTTTTTCCTTGAACCCAAAAATTTTTTTATGGAGATTGAAACATATAATGATATTATACAAGGCGGTAGGGTTTTGCGGACAATAACTCTTCGGAACCGTCGGGAGGATTTGTTCGGGGTTGGTGAGTCTGGAGCGAGTGGCAACTCCCAACTCTACGGCACCACAAGAATGACAATGAACAAGGCAACTGAAACAATCCATCCACAATTAGAATATAATAGTCAATCAACACCAGAGACTTCAATACAAACCTAACAAAAAGCAGGAGCTAATAATCAGGTACCGGCTGGCTCGCCTCCCATAAGGAGGGCTGTCAGCAGGACCGAGCGCACTCCACGTATTGGATGGACACGTGAAATGAATATTGAAGTAATGAGTGCCTATTATTACGTGAACCAGTGTGCAGATATACCGCTACCTGGATGGAGAAGTGAACTTCACCAAGAATATAAGAAGAGGTTTGCTGAAACACAGTTATCGGAACAAAACTTAGCAGACCGTAAAAATCTTATATTAAGAAAAAAATATCTTACCGAAACAGAATTAATGAACATCAAGAGAGAAGTCGGTAATCAATTACACCAAAGCATTACATATGACCCACCTCAAGAAAATAACATGGATATCCTTAACTTGAACACAGAGAACCAACTGGTAATACAAACTCCAATCCTAACAACAGAAGTATCATCAACTCAAAATGAAGAAACAGTTATGAATGGAAACTTTTTTAACATACGAGAAAGATTTTACAGTCTATTGGCTCATTTTACTGGCTCAAATCCACTAAATAGGCCAAAAATACCGATTCTGCGCAAAATTGCAAAATCCCGCTTTACTATAATGCAGGTCAATAAAGTTTTGGAATCGCATTTATCGGGGATAATGAACCTTAGTGACATACATCTTGCGCTGTACTGTGCAGCAGTAACTGTAATCGAGGTTTCAGGTCAAAAAGCTTACATCCTCAATGCGACAAGGCGTAATATCCAAAAAGATACACCTGCCTGGAAAAAGCGCCTGGAAACTGGTATCAATGATTTTCGAGCGAAGGTAGACATTATTTCTGAGTATCTTGCTGGAAATACATCTAGCAAAGTGACGAAAAAAAACGAAAATAATTGCTAAAACATCTGGCATTGGATTTGAAGAGTCAAACTTTCGCGAGAAATTATTGGACCTGAAAGATCGATTTAGACTAAGGCTAAAACGAAGGGAGCCAGACTAGCCACATACAATGAGAGAGAAAAACGAAAACACCAAAATGCAATGTTTCAAAATAGCCAGAAGAAGTTTTATAGAGAACTAGAAGCTCAGGGTAACCAGTCAACTCAGAGTAACCTTTGAGAAATACTGGAATCTTCCAATACCTTTGGAAATCTGTCTGGAAAAGATCTGATGGTTATGAAAAATGGCCCCGTGGGTTGCAACAATTCGAAAACAGACTGATGCACTTCCACAAATGGAATTCAACGGTCTTGAAGCGATTGACATCTGCACTGCCATCAAGAAAACTCAAAACTGGAAGACACCTGGGCCAGATGGATTACACAACTTCTGGATCAAAAACTTCACAGCTGTTTACCAGGTACTTGCTGATGCATTTAAAGAAATAATGGTGAATCCTGATACTTTCCCCGACTTTCTGATGGAGGGAAATACATATTTGTTATGTAAAAAGGGTGATGCTAACCAACCCAGTAACTATAGACCGATAACATGTTTATCCGTGTTGTATAAATTATTCGCAGCCCTGCTCAATGAAAAAAATTTACCAACATAGTGACTATAATAACATATTAGAAGATGAGCAGAAAGGGCGTATTAGGGCAAGTATGGGATGCAAGGATCAACTGACGATTGATGCTGTAGTTTTTGCGCAAGCCCGGACAAAAAAGCGCAATTTGAATATGTGCTATATAGATTACAAGAAGGCTTTCGATAGTGTCCCACATGACTGGTTATTAGAAGTTTTGAACATCTACAAAATTTGTCCGCAGATTACAAACTCTTTAAGGTATCTCATGAGTAAATGGAAGACTAATTTATTTGTCCATCAACAGTACATTGGAACAACAAATATCGAGCGAGGAATATTTCAGGGAGATTCATTTTCCCATGTTTGGTTTTGTCTAGCGTTGAATCCGATGTCCACATTACTTAACAATAGCAATATTGGCTACAAACTTGACATGAGAAATTCCAGGAAACTATCTCATTTGCTATACATGGACGACTTAAAACTCTATGGAGAAACAAGAGAGAAACTAAATTCATTAATAAAAACAGTCGAAATATTTAGTAAGGATATCAAAATGTCATTCGGACTCGAGAAATGCTCCACTATCAGCATATAAAAGGGAATAATAAAAGAACAACATTCAACAGTCTGCGGTATACAAGAACAGCATCAGAAGACTCATACAAATATTTAGGAATGCTTCAAAATCATAAATTTGATCATAGCCTATTAAAGAAGAATTTTTCCACTTTGTACCAAAAACGACTGACAAAACTCTTAAACACCAAACTGAACGGTGGAAACCTCATTAAAGCGATCAATGGCTGGGCGGTGCCAACTCTGACATATTCTGTTGGCATTGTTAAATGGTCTGAAGCAGATCTTGATGAACTGGATAGATTGACACGAAGAACATTGACAAAGTTCCGATGTTTACATCCCAATTCGTCCACAAAAAGGCTACATATTCCAAGAAAATTGGGAGGCAGAGGGCTTGTGAATGTCAAGAATCTTTGTCTCAATCAGGAGAATAGGATAAGAGAGCGCTTCATTAGTTCACATAGCACACTAATGAAACTGGTTGTTAAGAAGGACCAGGGTTTCACCCCACTAAATCTAAATAAACAAAATCGTGTTGATAGTAGAATAGCACTGAAGGATATCGTTCAAGAATGGAAACAACAGACATTACATGGGAGATTTCCTAAATCACTTCAGGATGACTCCATTGACAAATATTTGTCTCTAAACTGGCTTACCGATGGACTATTATATCCAGAAACAGAAGGCTTCGCGACAGCTATTCAAGATAAGGTAGTAAGGACAAAAAATTATGAAAGACATATTCTACACATGGATGTTGTCGACAAGTGCAGGAAGTGCGGTGGTGTAGGAGAAACAATTGAACACCTTGTTGGAGGGTGTCCAGTCTTTGCCCCTAATGCTTACCTAGGCAGGAATAATCAGCTGGGGAAAATTATACACCAGCAAATCGCTTTAAAGCACTCGCTATTTGATAAGATGCCTCCACCATATTACAAGTACACACCTTCCCCCGTACTTGAGTCAGCCGATACAATTCTTTACTGGGATATACCAATTACAACAGATCGGACGGTTGACTATAAAAGGCCGGATATTGTTCTAATTAACAAAAAGCAGAGGAGGGCTTTCATAATTGACATTGCGATACCACTCTCTCATAACATCAGAAAAACTGAAGTGGAAAAGGTCACGAAGTACGAAAATCTTGCAATTGATCTGAAAAATCAATGGAAACTCCAGAAAGTGGAGGTGTTACCTTTTGTTATATCCGCCGAAGGCCTAGTAAGCAAAACCTTTTCCAAAAATCTGGAAATTCTTGGTGTTTCAAAATCGATTACCACAGTAGGACAACGAGCAGTTCTCTTACAAACTTGCCACATTGTTCGTAAGGTACTAAGCTGAATGGGAGGAGCTGAACTGCTTTCTCATTCTGGCATTGTAAACCCGACCAGCCTAGGCTGAGATGATCGATGAATCATGTTTGTGATAATAATAATAAATAAGATTAATGAAATAAGGAGTAAGGTGGGTCTGTTGCATAACTACCTTCATGCTGCAGTAGCCAGTAAAAAGGTCCAAAAAAGGCTGTTCAGATTGCGAGAAAGGCTAAAATAAAGATTAGCAATCTAACATTCCGACAGGACCTTACGCTTTACCTTGAAACTTTGAAACAGACTAAGGAGGTATCGGATACGAGTAAAAAGATACCAAGAAAATACTCAGTTTAATCGAGCTCAAAAGCAATTCTATAGAAACCTCAGCGAACACAAATTGATGTT
The DNA here is from genome assembly GCA_031761425.1 of Cosmopolites sordidus. Classification (NCBI taxonomy): domain Eukaryota; kingdom Metazoa; phylum Arthropoda; class Insecta; order Coleoptera; family Curculionidae; genus Cosmopolites; species Cosmopolites sordidus. The sequence goes on along the minus strand of JARFXV010000643.1, from coordinate 116,025 downwards.
TGAGACCGCCATTCCTGATAAAGAAAATATGACAAAGTACTGGTCAGACATATGGTCAAATAGTGTGAAATTCGACGATAGGGCGTATTGGATCGAAGAAGAGAAAAGAGAACATTAGTTTTTAACACCAATGGACTCGGGTAATATTACAATTACCGACCTCAGGATGATTTTAAAAAGACTTAAGAATTGGACATCGCCGGGGGTAGATGGGATTCACAACTATTGGTGGAAAGCTTTTACTTGTAGCCACGAAGTTATAGCACGGCAAATTCAGGACGCAATAGATAATCCCAGAAAGATCCCTGCATATTTTACTTTAGGAATAACATACATGTTGCCCAAATCAGAAAACTTTGAAGAAGCCAAGAATTATAGGCCAATTACGTGTTTGCCAGCAATATATAAAATTATCACCGCAATCATAAGCTTCAAAATTAGAGAACATCTCACGAAATCAGATATATTGGCTTGGAAGCAAAATGGATGTAAACAACAAGCACGCGGTTGCAAGGAATTACTGGTTATTGACACAATTATCACCAAGCAAGTTAAATCAAAACATAGAAAAATATCACTAGCATGGGTAGATTATCAAAAGGCCTTTGACTTCGTGCCCCATTCTTGGCTTAAAGAAATACTATATATCTACAAAATTGATGCTCGAATAATCAATCTTCTCAATCATCTAATGGGAAGCTGGAGAACCAGTCTGTGTTTGAAAGACTACAGGACTGCTGAGATTGCTATTAGAAGAGGAATATTTCAAGGCGACAGTCTGAGCCCACTCTGGTTTTGTATGGCTCTTAATCCCTTGAGTCGTATGTTGAACAGTAGTGGTTACGGCTACAGCATTGGCGAGCGAGTTATGCTCTCGCATCTTTTCTATGTCGATGACTTGAAACTATACGAAAAAAATCAACATCAACTTAGAAGTTTGCTAGAATTAGTCAAGTCATTTAGCCAGGCTATCAAAATGAACCTGGGGATAGAAAAGTGTGCAATATTGCACGTGGAAAAGGGAAAAATCACCCAATCTCAAAACCTTACATTAATGGACAATGTCACAGCTATTCCAGCCTTACGCCCACATGAAACTTATAAATATCTAGGATTCCAACAAGATCTCAATATAGATGAAAAAATAAATAAACAAAAAATCAAAGATGAGTATTTTAACAGGGTCAACAAAATTTTAAGAACATATTTACACGCAAAAAACAAAGTAACTGCACTCAACACCTGGGCCGCACCAATACTAACCTACACCTTCGGAATTTTAAACTGGTTCTCAACTGAAGTGAAAGCCCTGGATCACAAGCTCCGCACTACGTTAACCAAGCATCGGATGTTGCATCCAAACTCTGCTATTGAGAGGTTGTATTTGTCTCGAGATAGAGGCGGCAGAGGAATTGTCAGCTTTGAAGAAGCACAGCAAAAAGAGATAGACGGGTTAACAAAATATTTTCGGTCTAAAGATCTCCCATTCTTCAAAAACTTGATTGAGTATGATGTGGCTCTTTCACCTCTAAATTTGGCTATGGTACAGCCTATCTATAAGAATTTTAAAGAAGAGCTAAAAAATCAGTGGCAAAGAAAACCCATGCATGGAAGGTTTTATAACAACCTAAATCAAGAAGACGCAGACCCCAGAGCAAGCAACACCTATCTAACCTCTGGATATCTGTTCCCTGAAACAGAGGGAGCTTTAATGGCAATCCAAGATCAAGTGGTCCCTACTAGATATTATAAGAAGCATATCATGAAACAACTCCTAAACACAGTAAAATGCCGGCTATGCAACAAAGAAGAAGAAACTGTTCAACATCTCATTTCGGCTTGCACCTATTTAGCTCCAACTGCTTACTTAAGCAGACATGACAACATGGGGAAAGTTATCCACTTAAAGATAGCTCAGAGAGCTGGCCTAGTAAACCAAGAGTTGCCTCCTTATAAATATCAACCGCAACCCGTTATTGAAAACACCACAATAAAAATCTTATGGGATACATCTCTAATAACCGATCGCAGTGTGGTGAACAACAGGCCAGACATGGTTGTTGTGGATAAGGAAAACAAGATATGTCACATCATTGATTTCTCTGTCCCCCTGGATGAAAATCTGAATAAGGTATGTAAACAAAAAGTGCAAAAATACCAAGAACTAGCTGATAAAATTCGAGATATTTGGCATATGAAAAGAGTTACTGTTAAACCTTTTATAATATCCGCGAATGGCCTAGTGCGTAAACTATCATTGGTGCACTTAAATGATCTTAAAATAGAATTTAATACCATAAATTGGATGCAGAAGGCAGTTATACTCGGAACAACAGCAATTATCGGTCGAACCCTTTCGACTTGACATCTATTCGTCTTGAGCAATCCGACGACAAAAGGATAGACCACAGAAGTGTATGAAAAAAAAATAATAAAAAAAATAAAATTATAATAATTTATTGAATCCTCAAAACAATACAAATATGCATGGATCAAGTCAAAACAAGAGCATGTACATTGTCACACTTCTGTGCATACAAAGAATATATAACATTTAAACCTACATATAAATATTTTATTCTTGATAAGGTATATAATTTAATAATTTAATAATTGAATAAAGTATGTATTCAATATGGAGGCTCAAAGGTAAGTTCTGAATTAAATATTGAAATTAGATTAGGGTTCATTTGGTTTTGGGCATTCGTTTTTATAACTTTTATTTATATTATTTCATTCATATAGGGAAAACAAATTAACATACCAAATTTAAAAGAACGAATATACCTGCGTGTCCACAAAGAATCTACATGTAGCAACACAACCGCGGATAGTAACACTCAGAAAGCCTTACAGGATCGTCTATTTTGTAGGTTACGAATAATAATATTGAAGAAAGGGCGAATAGACAAGAACAAAATTTGACTACCAATTTGGAAGGTAATCGTATATGAAAAGTCTTATATTTATTAAAATTATACAGGATAATCTAACTTGTAGATGGTTGAAGAGTACATAAATTTGAGCGATCAGTTGTATAAACATCAATGAGCTTAAGTAAGGACTGGCAAAGCAGTTTTCCATGGAATCAAAACAAACATCTGAAGGAGTATACAAAAAAAGAGAAATAGAAAAGCAAACCTACTATCCAAACAAAAAGTAAAGAAAATGGTATATTTCTATTCAAAATAAAACAAAACAGTTAAAATATTTAATGTTTTTCAGGATTTTGGTACATTTCATCTATTGATTGAACGTATTCATTTGATAGGGTATGTTTAAACATCGGTTAAAAATTTATTATAGGCATTGAAGATTGATGGTAGGTTGACATTGGTTCCAGGTTATGTTGTGGTACATAGTGTGTAGACCTTAACAGTAGAGTCCCACACTTCGTCCATAAAAATTTTCCATTAAAAAAAAATGGTTTAGGTGCCTTCTCTTACTTGGGAAATCTCTGGCTGATCATGCATTAGAGTTAGTTAGCAGCCATATTTATTTATGTGCAAATATTATTAAATCAAGAGCCTAAGGTGGTGGTTTGTAAAACATGTAAGGTGAAAAATGCCATTAAAAATACTGAAAACTTTAATTAAAGCAATAATGTAGTATGGATCGATTTTTTTTTTGAAAATATTAATACAGTTTGGTGTGGTGATTTGAAGAATCGGTGTGGTTTTAAAAAAATGAAAGCAATCAAATTATTATGCAATCGAACAAATATGTATATAATTTTTGGTAGTGACTGTTTTTATTCTGAATTGATTATTAATGTAGTTTACATATTATAATCTACTGTAATACATTATCTATATTATCCTAGTTGGGAGACGTTTTATTATGTATATTAAATAGTGTATTTTTATTGAAATAATATTAGTGATTTAAACAGTATGCATGTGTTTTGTATTCCTAATTATGATTTATATTGTTTTTTATTGGCATTATATGTACGAGCATTATATGTATATTATATGCTTTACTCCGAACTTTATGTTCTGGACATACACGTCCTTTTAACGTGCATATACCATTTTTGGGGTTAAATTAAATAAAACGTGGCCTTGTCAGTGTGACTTTCTCGTAACACCCTATAAATAGTAATTATATCTAATAGAAATATTTTATTTCTTATTTATATTTACATTATTACTATTTTTAAAAAAAACTCACAATGATGTTTTAACACCTCGAACTTCAGCTGAATTGAACCAAATGTCATTTCTGAGAACATCTGTGACCATAAAAATATCCGCAGCAGGTATATTATCAGAATTAGCCTTTATGAACCCTTTGTCACATATTATTGAACTAAATTAGTAACAAACAATATTTTATTTTGCACGATGGCAGTACTGACGTGAAAACACTTTACTATTCTGACGTCATAAGCATGAAAGGCAATCGCGGCGCGTTCGTAGTCACATAATTTTTTAAAAAAATTTATAAATTTTAATTCATTCATAATTAATTGTAGCAAATTTTTAAAAAGTTTTTGCATCGGTTATCAATATTATTTACGATAAAGTTTTAAAATAAAGTAAAAAAGCCGATAATTATTTTTTATTCAAAAACCCACTTTTTGATAACACTAAAGCCAGAACTAACGGTAGAGGTCGGTGTTGATGGTATTGTTGCCTGGTTTAAGCTCAAAGTGTATTGGTCCGTTCCAATTCTACCAACTAGAAAGCATAATTTTCTTCGGATGAAAGCTGTCTTTCCCCGTATTTGGTTGCCGCTCACTCTGGCAACTTCGATAATTTTTTCGTTGCGCGTTATTGTAAACAATTCATTTTTCATGACCACTTACCATGCAATTCAGAAATGGAGCTTGAGATTCATGTGAGACTGAACTTCAAGTACACCTAGCTGCTTCATCACAACAACATACAGTGATTTCAATTGTCAAGTTTTTGGCAGGTAAAAACTGTAGCTCTGCAGCCCTCGTATTCATCAGAATTAAGTTCTTGTGACTTTTCCTTTTCCAAGATTGAAAATTCGTCGCAAAGGGCAGGGGTAGCAAAGGGAACCATGGACGATATTGAAAATGCCATAACCGACCAGCTGAAGGCAATTCCAATATGTGAGTTCCAGTACTGCTATGAAGAGTGGATTAACCGTTTCCAGCGCTGTGTGACCTCCCAAGGCTCTCCTTTGAAAGAGTCTATGTAGAATTGCAATTTTAACTAAATAACAAAATTATAAGAAACCAGCCTCATTATTTTATTTACACCCCTTGTATGGAAACGAGTGTATTATAAATAGAATATCAAATATTAGATGTATTTTTTTAGCAGCCAGGTTTTAGCAGCTTATAATAGATCACACCCTTCTGATCCTACCAAACACAGAGCATTGTATTCCGTCCATAGCGATTTGGCATTGCAGTCGATCTCAATGGCTCGCGTGATTTACCCAGAACATGCTCACCGTAAGCTTCAACAAATATTCGATTCGATCCTGTGCCACAAAATTAGACATGTTTAACGCTATTACAAACTATGCTGTTGTGTGAAATTTATATTGTTGTGAGTTGAATCTGTGCCAGCTGTCAACAAGGAAATGGCGCCAATGACGCGGTTTGACGGTAACTACATTGACAACTAGGGCCATCTATGGGCTAATTTCGGTTTCATATTTACTGATCTGGTATGTGACCGCCTGTTGTCCGAAGCAAAATGACTTCTCTTCTTCCCTTGCCAGTATTTTTTTTTCCTACAGAGCGTTACTAACACGAATCACTTTCTGCTGATGATCGCGAGCTGTTACCGTTTGACTAGACTAGAGGAACTTATAATGCCCGACGCCAAGCTGATTTTTTTGAGCCAACAACATTTTTTGACATGGATATTTGGTTTTGCCGTACTACTTGATGGCTCAAATGGGAAAAGGAGACAGTGCATCAAAGTTGCTTGTCAAACGGCATCGCGTTACAAGACGATGGTACATAGAGGATACCAAGCCAAACGAAAGAAGACCTTGGCTTGGCGGTATTTCCGGTATTGAGAAAATGGAGATATCGGCCGACTGCAAGTGATAGAATAGAATTTATTGTGATTATTACATGCTAGTTGTAAATAAAGATAATTATAGAGCCCTTTTGGACAACAATGTGGTTTTGAGTGTGGGAAACACGCACAGCACTGGTAAACTCAACCAACTAAACTTAGCATACCCTCTCATAACCTAAAAACTGGGTTTTCAACTTATATTCACAGTAGTCGCGAATAAAAATATGGCGGGAAGAAATAATATCTAATCTAAGGAGATCTAATATCTAATATTATCTCAATCAAATCATAACATTTGGCCAGTAATAGTCACCAGTACTATTCTGAACCTAAAGTAAAAAATGTTTAAATAACACCATCGCAGCAGATGCTACGGAAAGAAAAAAGAAAATGAATGGCATACATGGCGAACATGTTTTAACTTGGTGATATCTCATTTTCGTGACAACTGATATCACCTTTAAATAATTCAACATAAAATAAAAGAATTAAAGTTCCTAAATTTAAATAAAGTTCCTAAAATAAAAATTATTTACTAAATAAATAGACCAATTAGTAAAAAAAAATTAAAACAAATTTTAATATTTGTCCCTTATTACATTTTTTAAAAGCACATATATTTTTTCAGACAACAAAAATTCTTTTACGCACCGGATGCCCGTTAACTATCTGATCCGCTAGGAATAGTAAACAATATAGTTTCCTGCGGAGATTATAAATAATTACGGCTAGTGCATATAATGAATCGATATTTCTTATTTGATTCCACACTAACGTTCGTTGGGCCCAACGTTGAAGGTTTTTTTCTAGAGTAATTTTATATAGAATCAAAATACCATCAAACTTCCATCTTATTTTACTATTTTGGGTTTTTAAAAGGGGATCAAATTATATACGAACAGGAAAATAAGATACTACTATGAAGTTACTTTCAACTATGTGAAAGAAAGCATTTAAAATTTGTTTTAGACCAATATATTTAAATAAGATTTTTAAATTTGATTAAATCATCTTCTGATGATACCAACATAGTTAGCGAAACGTCGAGCAGTTTCAAAAAAGTGATTCGGTGTTTAGTGGTAAATCTCTTCGAGGTCACTATGTTTAATAGAATATTTTGCGTGACGGCCGTTTCGTAGAAACAACTACTTCATCGAGACGCGAAAAAAAATAGTTTTTTTCACTTCTTCGATTATCGTGGTATTGTCCGCAAAAAGTTCCTTCCAACTAGTCAAATAGTTTATAAATTCAAAAAAAAGCCCAGATATGTAGCAGAACAATTCATGGTTTTTACTCCACGATAACGCAACATCGCATACGCAGGTTGTTATTTATATATCCAGAATAATAAATAAAAACAAATATTTATCAATGAAAATGGTTTTATCGTTTTTCAAAATATTCTGAGCGATGATCGATACACTTTTGCGTACGTTTGAATCAATTTTCATGGCACTTTTTCCATTTCGATTGAGGTATTTCCAAAATATGCATTTTAAACGCATCAAGCGGTTGTTCCGGCGTCGAAAGTCGTTGACCCCATTTTTCACGATTCATTTTCATTTTTGTTTCCATTCTTCACGAATGGGAACAAAAATAAATCATTAGGTGCCAAATCAGGTCTGTACGTCGGATGATCCATCAATTTCATGTTCTGACCAGTCAAATATTGAGTTGTTCGGTCCGATGTGTGAGAGCTCGCGTTGTCCTGGTGAAGAATGATCCTGCGTCGCTGGTTGTTTTTTCTTGTCTTCAAAAGGTTCTGGCAAACAAATGGTTGTGTACCATACAGAATTGACCGTTCTACGATTCTCTAGTGGCACTGTAGTCACATGCCCATTTATCCAAAAAAAAACAGGCGACCATTTGCTTCGAAGTGTTTTTTGTGCGAACAATTTTTGCTGAGATTCATTTGCTCATTTTGAAAGACCCATACGGTCTACTGCTGTTTACTTTCGGGCTTATACCCATAGATCCAAAATTCGACACTTGTGTTGATATTATACGAGATGTGACTATTAAATAACGAGACTGACGCTGTAAAACATTTTATTTTGATTTCATAGATATTTACTTATTATCACCATCAATATATACCGCTCCACTATTCCTATAACGCTCCATACGAATATTCCATTGTTCGAAACACTGTTGTTGGAAGTCTTTCTTTTCTTGTTGCTTTTAATGTAGATTTTACCTTATGGAACAGATAGAAGCCACACGGCGCAAGATCCGGCGAATAAGACGGATGGTCTAACACTAGGATGCTGTACGTGTCTAGAAACCATTTGACAATGCGGAATGAGCCGGCGCATTGTCTTGGTGAAGAACCCATGACACACGAGCACCTTATTCATCTGAAGGCATCGTGTGACGTTTTCCTGTTCTCTAGATGGAAAAAACCACTTTGTGAACGCCGTTTTGATTCCAGTGAGACCATTCAAGAAAGTTCGCTGGCTGCTTAAAAGGTAATATTGGAAGCCGAGTATAAAAATGGATTCGAAAACTCGAAAAAACGTCGGAATATGTCTATTACAGTGAAATTGGATTATTTTCAAGGAGAAAAGGTACATTTGGATGAATAAATAAATATTTTATGTTTTTTTTTCGTCGTTTTAACGTCACTGATGTCTGAAATTCTCCATATCGAATTAATTGATGTTAATTAACTGATATAACATAATGTAAACCTAGAGGAAATGTAAATACGAAATTGTTTGCTTCAGAAATAAACTGACATCGAAACCGGGCAATAAAAAATATATTATACGTACCAGAAGAGAAAAAAAAAAGCAGGAACGAAACCGAAACAAGTCGTTCGCGTCGAGACTGGAGAAATGTAAATACGGCAAACATGGTAAAGTTTAAAATATGATTTCGTGCCTCATGTGCGAATTTCAATTCTTTACGGTCGGAGCGTTGTTTATGTTGTGTTGGTTGTATTGTGTTCGCGAGCAGCCTCGTGTCGTTTCGAGCCGTTTTCTTGCTTGTTTTCGGTTCGGAATTCTCGAAATAGCCCCGACCGACCCAACGACAAACGCCCAACTCATAAAGTTATAACTCTTTCGGTTATTTCTCTTTTGTTATTTAAATTACATTTGTTCAGACGAAACACAATCCCGCTCCTGAAACCGTTTTTTTCCAATTCTCCAATATTTTCCAAAATTTCAATTCCTACAGTCCAACAGTTATTCCTACATTTAACTGAGGTATCGGTGCTTGCTAGAAATTTATTTTAAATAAACGAGCTAAGAATAATATCTAAAATTTCACAATACCAGGTGTGTGTGTGTGTTAAGAATTCATAATTTGTTTGGTAAAAAAGTTTATGCCATCGCTACCTGCACATTTCTCCCATCTCTCTGGCAATTTGTGGGGGCCCTCCCAGAAAACTCGTATATCTTTTGAGGTGGCCCAGTCATCAATACTGGACGTCGATGAAAACAAGGGGTAGTCGGAAGGGACCAAGTCTGGTGAGGACAGTGAATGGGGCAAGAGTGCCTAGCCACGTGCAGAATGGTGTCTCTGGCTGCTTTCGCTGTGTGTGATTTTGGGGGGCTTTGTTGTACTGCAAAATCACTTTTCTGTGTCTTGTAGCCCATTCTGGTCGCTTTTCGATTAATGCATGGTACAAATTGATTATTTGTTGATGGTAGCGAACGATATTAACTGTTTCATATGGTTTCAGAAGTTCGTGGTACACGACCCCGTTCTGATTCCACCAAATGCATAGCATTGTTTTCTTCGGTCTTGCAGTTGATGTTGATGGTTGTACGATTTTCTGCGTTTTGGGTTCTCAAAATATGTTTATTTTTCGTCTCCAGTCACAATTCGATGAAAAGAAGTATTTCTTTCATGCCGAGAAAGCAAAATTTCGCACACTTCGCAAAACTTTACAGTCTAGAATCAAAAATGGCGAGTAAGGCGGGCGTAAGGAAATGGCGACACCTGCCCTGTAAAGGCTAAAACATATCACTATATCACTGGTTTACTGATTTCAATCTTGGCCCTCGTTCGCTCGCGAATTTAAAGAAGGTCGTCCAAAATCGGTTGTTGTGTCAGAAAAGATCGATACTGTGCGCGAACTGATAAAGCAAGATCGTCGTGTAACACACCGTGAGATTGAAGCATCCCTGGGCATTAGTAAGACAAGCATACACAAGATTTGTGAAAACAAAAGGCTCAGTCGATATGAGCTGATGAATGTTGGATCTATGCGTATGAGCCCCAAAATTACCCGACTGTATGGGTCATTCAAAATGAGCCAAATTGAACAAACGTTGTTCGCGTAAGAAACACTTCAAAGCAAATGGCATTTTTTTTGGATAAATGTACATGTGGCTACAGTGTCACTAAATAATCGTAGAATGGTCAGTTGTGAATGGTACACAGCCATTTGTTGAATGGTACTGAATGGTACACAACTACATATTTCGGTACCCCAATGAGTCTAACTACAAACAGACGAAAAATGTGCCTGAAAATTTAAAGGATGGATGGGGCTCGCTCCCGGTCAAGTATTGCTCATTTTACACAGATTGCTCATTTTAGTGGAGACGTAGGTTGTTGTGGGTTCCAGATGAGATTGGGTAACCCAGCACTTGGGGTATATAATTCCTGACTACTGTTGTCTCATTGGACGCAGTTCAAATAAATTCCAAAACCGCATGTATAAGCCATCCGACGAGAAGAGATGGGTGGGGTTCGCTCCCGGCGCTTATATATCAGCATATATATATATATATATATATATATATATATATATATATATATATATATATATATATATATATATATATATATATATATATATATATATATGTTTGTGCGTACTGTTTCACGGATGGAAAAACATGTATTGGGTTTTTTCCGGGAGTACATCCGGTTGTTAGGGATGGGACCAACCCGACAACCGGATGTTCTCCCGGAAAAAACCCAATACATATATATATATATATATATATATATATATATATATATATATATATATATATATATATATATATATATATACGCCTTTTCAGCGTGCTTCCAATTTTTGTGGTCGTGAGCTCTCCTCTGCCAATCGGGTCCAATATACATGTCATAATAAATATGTCATCAGTCTATAATGCTTTCGGACTTCTCCGTGGACGTTTCCGATCAAGCGGCGTTCATTCCAGAATCGCCTTGACTACCTGTCATCGCATCGCCTCATTATATGGCCTGCCTATCTCCATTTCAATTCCTATTATATTATTTTGTATATTTATTATTTTATATATAAAATATATAAAACAAGATAGAGGGTCTTTTAGAAGATATAAAGTGGAAGATAATCTATAAATGTCCTAACATTATTAGATATTAGACTAAATTTTTGAATTTGGAATCTTTGCTGAGAAAAAAAATCACTTGTTTGCATTTGCAATGTGCGTTTCGCTAACCATGAGTATCCATCATCAGGAGATTATCAAAACAATTCAAGTTCAAATTACTTTGGTAATACTGAAAATAATCATCATGGAATTCTTTTGCGTTTCCCGGTTTGATTTCTCCCTAATTACAATCCCCAACAGAATATAACTTCATTTCCAACCGAATTTTTGTGAGCTGGTTCGCAGGACAACAATAGTCGTCGGAGCCGTGGCTTTTTTTCTCTTCCTCTTCTTCTTTTTCGATTCCCGGTCCATGCATAATGCATAGACCCGAGAAATAACCCAGTTCTTGTTTGGTCAAACGGTCGGCGAAGAATTTTTAGCTTTTTTTCTTAAAAGGTTTCCGAGTCGGCTTATATAACTTTTAAATTTGTTTTGATTATCTCCGGGAGATAGAAGCCTGCTACGGCCATAAATATATACGTCATACGTTTTTTAAATAAGGAATTAGCGATGTTGCTAAAATCGACGTTTTTCTCCTGTTCGACGACGAGTTATGGTGTTGTTTTTTCAAAATTTAGAAGTTTTTTCATGTTAGAGTTTCATTTGAATTATCATGTTAAATATTCTTCATAAATTTTTCAATAAAACATAAAATCAACTTAATTGATTTTATAATCTTCGAAATAGGCCCCATTTGAGGCAATTCACGTGATACTATTATCAAAAAATACGTTGACTTTTGTCTTAAATATGTACGCACTTTGTATATGGAAACAACCATATATTTTTTAAATGGGTATGACTGTCATTGACATCTGATAGAAGTTTCATGTCATCTGGCTTGTTCAGTTAGAAATTGTAGCGTCTTTTGTAATTATTAAAAAACAATTGGTGGTTAAAAGTGTTAAGAAAATATTACAGCAATGAGGATATCTGAAAAAGAAATGTTTACAAGTGATACAAGAACTTCAGTGATGGTAGAGAAGCAGTTAAAGATAAACCTCATAGAAAGGTCTTTCACAAAAATCAAAGATCTTATACTGAGTAATCGACAGTTACCAGAGCAGTATCATAAGCATTAAATATATTACCGAAATATCATTTGGATCAATGCAATTAATATTGAGGAACAATTTAGGTTTGTCTCATGTGCCTTCTCGTCTTGTCCCGTCAGTGAATTTCTTTGAAAAACATTATCGGGTTGAAGTTGTTAAAGATATACTTTCCTTGGACGATGACATACTGAAATGCATAATTACGAGTTTTGAGACATTGATCTATGCTAATGACCAAACACAGCTCAACAATTAAACGACTATCGTAATAAAGAAGAATCAAAGCTGAAAAAAATATGTCAAAGGCGGTTAAAAATTAAAAACCAGTTTATTCAACCAAAATAACGCGATCGGTAATTCCAAGGCATTCTGCTCCACAACAATGCATGACCGCACCCTGCAAACTTTGTCAAGGAGGCCCTGAATGATCGCGAATGGGAGGTTCTTTCGTATTCGCCGTACTTTCCAGATATTGCGCCAACTGATTATCATCTTTTCCATTCGCTGTGTGGCCAAATAGGGTGAGTGACTTTTGCCAACGACGAGGACCTCAAGATCTAGTCTTACAACTTCTTTAAGCCAACCTTTTTCTTTAAGTAACCTTTGGTGTGAAACACTAAACTTTAAGAGTGTTATTACATCTTCATCAGTGTTATTACATAACTTGAAGACTGTTATGTGATAAAATCACTCCTGTTCTGTGACAAAATTCATAGGAAAAGTGAAAAACACACATCTACAGGAAGATGAGGTCTTGGTTTCCTTTGACGTATCATCGTTGTTTCTCGATGTCCTGATTCCACATACCTTGAAGTACCTAAGGGAGTTACTCGAGTTAAACGATTTTAATAACAAGATTGTTTCTGAGTACAGCGCCTTAATACGATTATAAATATAAAGCAACATTGTTTTCAGGTTAATAACAGGTTTTACGAACAACAAGAAGTAGCGGCAATGGGAAATTCTCTGTCACCGTTCTTAGCTAACTTATTCATGAGCAAATTTAAATCCGAGGCGAAAGATGAATTCAATTACTTTCCGAAGGTATGGTTAAGATATGCGGATGACGTTTTTGTAATTTTCGTTAAAAAAAATGAAAACTTAGATGATTTTATTAAATTCCAAAATACATTGTTCACGCATGAAGTCGAAAACAATGATAGTTTACCATTTCTTTATGTTTTAGTCAGTGGAAACAATAAAAATAGATTTTGATATTTTTGGAAAAAACACCACCTCTTCGAGATACATTCTTAACGATTCGAATTATAGCTTCCAAAATAAAATGGCTAGTTAAAATTTTATGGTAAATAGATTAATCAATTTTCCTTTAAACAAATATAATTATAACAAAGATTTTAAATTAATTAGGGATGTATCCGAAGAAAAAACGGTTATAATAATAACATTGTAGATAAATTAATTAAAAGACTTAAGTTTAGAAAATTATTGAAAGAATCTTCGAGAAAAGGATCAGAACAAAAATAAATTCATGGTAATACCGTTTGATGCCCAATTAATATGAGACCAAGACAAAATTTTGAAAAAAGTTAAGGTTGTGTAAAAACCAGATAATAAATTAAAAGATGTCCTGGGTAATGCAAAGGATAAAGTAGATCAGCATGAACAGTCGGGGATTTACGAAATTAGTGGTCAAGATTGTAATCGAAAGTATATTGGGCAAACAAAACGATCCATATTAACGAGCTTTAAAGAACACATTGCCAACATGAGATATGGGAGAAATGAAAAATCTTGTGTTGCTCAACATGCAATCGAACGTGAGCACAATATAGATATAAGGAATTTAAGACTGGTAAAAAGTGTAAAGAACAATAGGCCTTTGGATGCATTCAAATAGAAAAATGTAAGAAAAGCATGAACCCGGACAAAGGACCTATTCAGTTGAGTCAACTTTTTCAATTATTAATGAAAGGCTCAACAAACTTCACGGTTCATGATTCGTTCACGCTTCATTAGGTAGGGTTATCATATAAATAGAACACAGTTTAGTTTTAGAATTAGATTAAATCATATCCTAATGATGCTAACATGGATAGCGAAACGTGCGTCGAGAAGTTTCAAAAAGTGATTTGGTGTTTGGTGGTAAATCTCTTCGATTTTAGATTAATGTGTTGTTTTAATTATTGCGGAGAGAAGTTATGAAGCAATATAATACTCAGCAACCTTGGAAATATTATTTTCAAACATTCTTAATCGAATCTAAACATTATCCTCCCTGCTGTATTTCTGCATAATGTGGTATGTAGTGTATAAAATTTCTATCTTTATTTTAATGTGATCCTGCGCTTATTATTAAAACGTATGACAATTATTCTGCAGTACCATGCGTCCAACGCAAACACACACACTACAAAATAATGTTATACGTACATTGCTGCGTCGTAACATAGTTGATAACTGCTTAGACCATTACCACCAAATATTCAATCTATCAGATTTCGGCATTCTGCGAAAGCAATACGTTAAAGAAATTTAACATAATAAGTAAAAAAAACTTTTAAAAATAATAGAATTTAATTCTACATGCAACCATTTCAAACCTGTATCATTTTTAGTCAAAACGGTCCCCTATTATGTCATTATGTTATTATGGAAGTCACATATACGAAACAGCTCAGTATTTTTTATTCAAATGTGGACTCAGGTTGAAAACGCAAAATTTAACTGTCATTCTGACAGACATAAAAACCAAGACCTTTACTTAAAATGCGATTTAAAATATATAGAATGAGAACACACAAAAGATACAACATTGTTGAACAACTTATAGTAAATACTTTGCAACTGTTTATACAACATGTACATCAACAATATAAAAAAACCGTCACTGTCGTTTAAATCAGGAGAATAATGACGCTGGTTTGTTGGTGTCAACATATGTTCGATGTTAATGTAATTATTTCAGCGCGGAGGTTATTCTTGTGTTGCTGTATGGTTTGGGGGTTATTTATGGAAAACTTTTCATTTAAAAAACCCCATATAAAGTAATCCGAAGCTTATTATTAATTTTGCGTAAAAACTGATAATTTAATGGAAGTCAACTCGAAGAGATTTACCACTAAATTGCAATAATTTCACTGCATTGTTTTAGAGCGTATTTATCAATTATAAAACTAGCACGTCAACACTACACAACAACCAAAGCCAACATGTCATAAATATAATAACAATATGGCGCCTAAAACAAAATGTGTGGCACGATATTAGATCCTTGACTTAATTCTGGGCCTTTATTGATTATATTTGAAATTTATTAATGAAAAAAGTAATAAAAACTTAATTTTCAAAATAATCTCACTGACTTTTTATATACAGGGTGTTTCATGCATCGTTTGCCATATTAAAATGGCCAATAGGAGGGGTATTTTACTATCTCCTCCGACTCCATAAAACGTTATTGGGCCCACAGGTTTTTTATGTTCATTTTTAAATATTTTTTTGAAAAATTTCAAAAAACAGCATTGAAACTTGATATAAAAAAAAGTTATTGGTATATCCTTCAAATTATTTTTTTATTTTAATGCGTATTGTTGTAGGGTTCTATGAAAATTAAAATTACATTCAAGAGACATCTAGTTTTTTTATGGACTCGCAAAGTTTTTGGAATAAGTAAAAATAAATTTAAAGCTCAACTTTTCATATAAATTTCATATAAAAAAAACTAAAAAACTTTTTCGAATTCTTTAAAACAATCTCTGGTTTACCTCTTTCTAACCGTATGCATTCATGCCATAAAAACGTTTTACTAACTTCATTAATTTGCTAACACTTTGTGTATTGGGACGTATTAAGCTGATATTCGATATGCAGGATAAAATTGGAAATCATAAAATTGGACCGCATTACTTACCTGATCGTCTCAACGCGGATAATTACTTTGAGTTCCTGCAAAAGGTCTTACCCGAATTGTCAGCTAAGGTTCCAACATTTAATGAAGACAGAAGTATTGTGTTCCAAAATGACGGTTGTCCTGCACACTGGAGCTTAACAGTCAGGGAGTATTTAAATAATGTTTTCCCAAATTCGAGAATCGGGAGGGATGGCCATATTCAATAGACTCCATGGTCCCCAGACCTAACTCGGTTGGATTTTTATATCTGGGGACGGGCAAAAGAACTTGTATACGTCACAGAAGTTGAAACTAGAGATGATTTATTCCAACGCATATAGGCGGCTTTCGTCATAATTAAAGAAGAAATTCTTTTATGTACTACTACGGCAGTTAAGAGGCAAAGATCGCGCGCGTTCATACACAACGAAAGTCTACAATACGAGCAAGATTTGTGATTAATTAAAACATTGATTATTAAGATTTTATTTTTACTTCAAGTCCAAGGAACGTTAGTACTCTACGTAAGAAAGAAATGGCAGCCAGATTTCACAGCGGAAGAGTGAGATAGCATATTCTACCTACTTAGCGTATGTTATTTACGCTAATAAGTAATATCGAATATCAGCCTAATGCGTCCCGATTCTTAAAGTTAGTAAATTAGTGAAGATAGTAAAACGTTTCTATAGCATGAATGCATACAGTTAGAAAGAGGATAAACCAGAGATTTTTTGAAATAATTCGAAGACCATGATGGCTTTTAGTTTTTTTTAATATGCGATTCAAAATTGAGCTTTAAATTTATTTTTACTTCTTCCAAAAACTTTGGCGAGTCTATAAAAAAAATAGATGTCGCTTGCATTTAATTTTGATTTTCATAGAACCCTACAACATTACATATTAAAATAAAATAAAATTTGGAGGCTATACCAATAACTTTTTTTTTTTAATTCAAGTTTCAATGCTGACTTTTGGAATTTTTCAAATAAAGAATTAAATAATTAACATAAAAAACCTGTGGGCCCAATAATGCTTTATGTAGGCTGAGGAGATAGCAAAAGATCCCTCCTATCGGCCATTTTAATTTGGGAAACGATGTAATAAGCACCTTGTATTTTGCCACCTGCAAATACCACTCATACAAATGCATTTCTTAATTGTCACATAATATATTATATTTAATTTTGTTGGATATTAGTATATGTATTTAGCATCCGAATTTATGAAGATCTCTCTTGAAAGCATTTTGAATAAGGTGTTTGTCGTTTAAAGTCGTGAACAACGCACGAAAGAAAAAACGTAATCAATACTGAGCACTCGTTCAATTAAAAATACAGTCATGCGTCTTCCGAGTTGTTCTCTGGATGCCGGACGACGATCTCCCCATACCAAACAAGATGGCGCCTCCATCGAAGAGGCCTGCCGACTCAATCTCGGCAATCGCATCGGAAATTCAACTTAATTATTCTACGGCCGATCGAGCCTAGATGGGCCGACAGGGACCGGGCGGGTGACTTTGACAAAAAAGGGCGTCCGTTTGCGCAGAAGGCTCGCGCGGCCGACCGAAGATCAAACGGTCCGCGCGCCGCTTCAACTTTAATTCCTCCCATGTCGGTCCCTCTAAGTGGATTACGCTGCTTAAGACGACGAACAATCGGCCACCGGACGGACAGAAAAACCTATTCTCCGGTGAAATTTATTCGACGTTTTCTCAGTCAACGATTTTATAACCACTCGAAAAGATTCACTTCACCCAACAAATATACCATTACACAAGCAGTTCTCAGTTCCAACCCACTATCATTACTTCAACTAAAGCAGTGGATTCCAAACTTTCTGTTACTACACCCACCTTTAAAAAAAAAATATATATATATATATATATATATATATATATATATATATATATATATATATATATATATATATATATCCATATTGAATAATATGTTGTGAATTTGCCTAGGTCGTTTACGTCAATCACTTTTTAATAGACTGATTTATTTGAAATTAATTTTCGTGAATTTCGAAAACTCGAAAACAGAAAAACGAGTGAAACCGAAGTGAGCGGTCGAACCGAATTTGCCTAGGTATAGTGTTATTTCAGAAGTGTAATGTATGGCCTTTATAAAAATGGAGTCGTACACAATACAACAACGCGTTAAAATTGTTGGATTATTTTATGAAATTGGGCGTTCAGTGTGAGAGAGAGAGAGCGAATTTTAGTAGTTTAAGTCGCATCGATATTGAGATCATTTAGCGACCATAAAATCAAATTATGAGTCTATTGCTCATGGAAAAGATAAGGATTATATATATATATATATATATATATATATATATATATATATATATATATATATATATATATATATATATATATATATATAAGCTAACTATGTACAAAGTGTAAAAATATAAAATATATAAGTATAAAATGTATAAAGTGTAAATGTAAAATGAGTCGTATGTTACTATATCACAGATGGGTTGTATCACGAGTAGGAGAATCACAGATGATTATGCCACAAATGTTGTTATCACAGGAAATTGACTAGTTTGCTCACACTTTGCTATAATCATTAGAGTGAAAGCGAAGCGCTTGAAATGGCTATATCTTATTTCTTTTAGGTAAGCAAATGTGTTGCACATGTTGGCAAAGCAAAGATTTTTGGTAAGATCTTGACTTAAGCCGAAGAAGGATCTGAGAGGAGATAAGACCGTGCAGTCAGTCAGAATGTGTTTGATTGTTAGAGGATCATTGCAATATTCGCGGAGGGGAGGGCCTTCTCGTTTTAGCAGGAATTCATGAGAAAATCTGCAGTTGCCTATTATGAGTCTTATCCATTTAACTGTGGCTTTTCTATCCCGCAGTAGCTCTGGAGGGGATTGAGAGAATGAAGGTTTAAGAACTCTCAGTTTGTTTGGTCTCTCGGGATCATCCCAATATGACTGCATTGAGATTGGTGCAAAAGTTTTTGCAAAAGAGAGTTGGTCTTTTGGGTGGAAGCTGCGCATGTATGGTAGTCCGTGCTCTATTGAGCGCTTTGCGAGCTAGTCAGCTTCCTCATTACCTTTGATGTCCTTATGACCAGGGCACCAAACGAAAAGAATAGAAGAATCCTGAGAGATGATGTCTTCTACAAGATCTGTAATTTGTGCAATAACTGGATGAGAAATGAAGCGATTTTGAATCATGAGCAGAGCATTTTTGGAATCAGAAAATACAATCCAGGAATTTTCAGGGTTTAATCGGATATATGAGAGACATTTTTCTATTGCCACTAATTCAGCAGTAAGTATACTGGTTGAAGTCGGCAGTTTGAATCCTGAAGAGGTTCTATTGTGTACAAAACCGCAGCCAACTCCTTGGTCCATCTTAGATCCGTCTGTAAAAATTGATTGGCATAGGGAATGAGTATCGAGTAAGGTGTTTATAATGGATTTATATATGGAGGAACTCGTGGATTCTTTATCATATTTTAATAGAGAGAAGTCTACCTGAATTGGATGAAGCAACCAAGGAGGCGAAGAAATAGGACGGATTGGAATAGGGACATGCAGTTGTATATTTGACTCTATTAATAATTGTTGAAAAAGGATTCTGGGGTCGTGCGCCAAATTGTGAGTAGATGGAAAAGGGTGGATTGGGGGGGGGGGGGGGGGATCTGGGAATGGAAAAATGACTGATAGCCAGGGATTAATGGTCTTTGCCAGAGATATGTACCATATTTTAAGAGAAGGTATTTTCTTCTGGTGGATAAGTGCTCTAAAATCTTGATACAATGTAGGCTGGGGATTGGACTAGTGGGGAATGTTGCAGTTATGAGTCTTAAGGACGTGTTCTGTATGACATCTAGAGAGCGCAAGTAAGATTTAGGAGCAGTTGCGAAGATTATGCAGCCATACTCTAACTTGGATCTAATTATAGTCTTGTATAGTTTAAGTAAACGGTGGTGATCCGAACCCCAAGTATTGTTTGAGAGCATCTTAAGTATTCCCATGTCCCGAGCACATTTAACTTTCAAATAGTGAATGTGGTCTTTCCAAGATAGTCTATAATCAAATGTGAGACCTAAGAACTTGTGACACGGAACTGTGGGGATAATATTGTTTGGTAGAGTGATGGCGTGTAAGCGAGGACAATTGCGTCTTCTGCAGAAATGAACAACTGTTGATTTTTCAGAAGAGAGCAAGAGACCTGTGGAATTGGCCATTGGGTGTTCAGTGAAAAATGTTTTTAAAAAATTACGTGATATTTACGGTATGCCCAATCGTTCATCTGAAAGCACTGTCCCCAGTGAATGCACATTCTATTTTACGAAATAATTTAGACAGACATAAAAGGTTCACATTACACAAGAACTAAATCCACTGAATCATTCAAAATATAGATATGTGTTTCCAACGGGATAGCGATATACCTCATTCTGCTTATGAAACAATTAATTGGCTATCTCAAACAATACTTCGCCTTAAAATATTGTTTTTGCTTGGGCCCCACGATGGTTCTTGGCGAATCAGCCGTCGAAGTAAATACTGAATAAGATAGAAAACATTTGTATTCTATGTATTTAAAATTCACTTTGTTTTGAAGAAAAAAATAAAAATTCAGACTTTGAAGACGTCACGATGATCTTTTAATGTTTTAAAAATGAAACATATTGAAGATGATACAGTACGTAAATGATAAATGATCAACTGCCGGTACAATAAACAACATAAACTGATTTATATTTGCAAAAACACTAAATTGAGTGATTTGTGCTTTGATGGGAAGTGAATAATGAAGTAACTATCCAGTTCAAACTTCTATGATTAAAAACAAGATGAAAAATGACTAAAATGATTTACGGTAATGACATGATACGAAATGGGGAACTACACCGGCACTAGCCGTCAAAAATGATGAAGTGAATAAAAGGCAGTTCGAGTACCGAGACCGAACTACAAGTTTATACGACAGTACTTTGAAAAGTAGTCAGGCTTCACCACAAGTGGCAATGTTACAAACACTATAATTACATTCCACAGCTTTTGTTTGAAAAGTCTCTTCAATCAATATTTTTCTAATTTTTTTTTTATTTTATTGGTTTTTTTTAATCTTTTTTATTTTCACCTGCGTTTTATTGAAGAACTATATGAGAAATAATGAAAAATCGGTAAAATAATATGGCAGCAGTAAAATAATGAGAAAAAACTTCTTCGTAGTTGCGTAGGTCTATTATCCTGGTAAAACTATCACTCTCTTTTTGGCCAGTGAGTACCATCCTTTAATACTCCTTGATTCAATCAATGAGTCTCCTTAAGTCAATATGCCAAAAGTAGTGTGTAAGTTGTTAATGTGTGGTGTTAGTGTGTAAATGCGCTTTTTTTAGCGCATTTACACACTACTTCGTCACTGGCATCTAATGATGAATCAATTATTAATCCCTTATAAATAGGTCTAAACATTATTGAGAAGTATTATTCACATCCAAAATATTGGGTAAAATGTAGTGGACACGGTCTGTGGGGCTGTTTACAATGCAGACAAGACAATGTGCCTTTTTTTATAACGCTTTTGTTGGTCATAGTAGTTTTTCATCATCTTCAGTAGATGTACGACTATGGTCATATTTAGCAGTTCACTTTGTTTACCACAGGAAATGAAGGGAAATAATCATTTAAAATCAAATCTAACTCTTGTCAAATGTCCGTTGAAGTTAAAGCCCTGAATGGTTTGATGCAAAAAGTTCGTCTTTTGAGAAACATTTTGAAAGAAAATTTTTATTTACTAAAAATTATATTTAATCAGATTAATATGGGATGTTTTGTTTGTTGGTAACTGTATAATACCGTACATCACCGAACTCATACAAGTTCTATGGTTTCTGGCTAAAAACTAATCCAGGTGATTTTTCAAGTTTTCCAAGGAAGTTATGTTTTTACCATCTAGGCAGTTTTGAAGCAATCTAAATAAATAATAGTTGGAGGACGCAAAGCTGGGAGAGTACGGTGGATGGACCAAAACATCACAGACAAGTTGTAAAAGTTTGTGTTGAGTAGGCAAAGACACATGTGTTCTAATATTCTTTTAACTGAACGCAATGCTTTTTCTGTTGACTAATTCAGGCCGCTACCTGGTTTTCAGGTAACAGCTCATAATAAACGATGCCATTCCAGCCCCACTAAATGCTCATAAGCTTTTTTGGATGTAAACTAGATTTTGCGCTAGTGGAAGGAGCATCTACGTGTTTACACCATGAGCTCTTTCGCTTAACATTATCACGCAATCATCTGCTTTAAAAATTGATTGATTACGTTTTTTCGATTGGTTTCGTATACATTTTTTCTTGGTTAACCCATTCGGCACCCATACATTTGCCTTGCTAATTTTTCCAAGTTGGTATAATCATTGTTGACTCGTTGACTCGTTGATTTCAAGAATTTATCTGATTTCTCCAGTTGTTCTAAGCCGATTACTTCCAATTAGCGCCAATATTTCCTTGCTATCAGCCTCTACCGGTCGTCTAGACCTTGGTACATCGCGAAGATTAAAATTGTTTACACGAAAACTTCTGAACCACATCAGCGACACCCTCACCGTTGACAACACGTATCTCCTTTTGCATCTACGAGGCATTCTTGGCTTTTCGGAAACAAAAAAGCATAATATGTAACATTTTAAAAACACAGCTGAACAACATAATATGTTTCCCAAGTACTCGCTAAAATTCCTGCTAACAAACAACATCAAAACTTTACTCGATACTTGCGATGTAGCACCAAAAACGGGACGAACTTTTGCATCAACCCTATATTTTGCAACAGCTCGAAATTCGGAAAAGATTTTTTTGTGGAAAAATGTTTTGATATTTAACGAAAAACATCTAAATTAACTCCAAACGACTCTATTCTAAGTTCTACCAATTATATCTAATTTGATGTATCCTTAGAACATCTAAGAATGTTCAATAATATTGATGTTATTTGTCGGAGTACTTTTAAGAGGATCCTCGTAATACGAAATGTGAAATGAGACTAGCACCGGCCGTCAAAAATGATGAAGCGAACAAGAACAGCACGATAATGACGTTAGAAGTTCGTATATTTCGGTGGAACGGCGTATCGCATCGTTTCAACTGATTAGACGATCATGAGGGGGGCCATGGCGGAACAAAGGCCCCACGGTCGAACGGGGTTCCGACCAGGTCGGCGAAATGGTGCATAATTGGCGCTCGAGGCCCGGCAGGTGGGCCGGTGGTGCGGTCGTGCAACTCGCCGTGATTGAGATATGAGAATTAAACAGATCGCGCCGAAACCAGCGCTTATCTGGGCGGATGGGGATCGGAACGGAGATTATGAAGACATTCGGACGAGAAAAAGAACGATTACCTCTTATTCTGTCGCCGATATGAACCTCCCAGCTGTACGAACTCGAAGACTTACAGTAGCATGTATCGATACTATTACACAATTTCCTTCTCCATTGAAAACCATGAAAAACGTTAAGAGTGAGATCAGATGAGTTTTGTTGATGTGAAAATATGACTGGTTGAATTATCGCGTACTTAGCAGCACCATTATTGAATGAATACTATTATTATGTAACTACATATATAAACTTTCATTATTCGGAAATTCAAGGCTCTAGCATTTCTAGTTCAATAAATATGGGCAAAATTAAATTCAATAGGAAAAGAGAATTAATCAAAGAAGTATATAGAACTGGACAATCGGCGATTGAAGTT
This sequence comes from Cosmopolites sordidus, assembly GCA_031761425.1. NCBI lineage: Eukaryota > Metazoa > Arthropoda > Insecta > Coleoptera > Curculionidae > Cosmopolites > Cosmopolites sordidus. Next base: position 92,013 of record JARFXV010000643.1, on the reverse strand, counting down.
GTGAATGAACTGTTCAGTTGTGAATCTGGAAAGCAAACTAGTCGAAAAAATATCGCAGTAGAAATCAGAAATTGCATTATGAAGACTACACATCTTAAAACAGCCTTACAGACCTTACAGGCTGTCCTAAGATTTAAACTTATACTAAGGAACACGGAAGTTGGGATCTACCAGCTGTGGCGGTTAATAATTCTTAATTTTTTAACCCTCAACTGGTCGCGTGTATCACAATGGTAATCCACACCTATATAACTTGTTACTATGCATTTATTTTGGCGGCGATGAGGTTAGGGCGCCAGTAATCTGCGAGGGAGAGGTGGGTGTCCAGTCTGGAGGCACCCGTCAGTTGGTGTTTGGCTTCATTGATGTTTAGTGACACTTTGCATTGAGTGGATGAGTCCTCCGCCCGACCTTTCATGTAAGTTTTTTACCACGATCTAAAACTCAAAAAATATCAAAAATATCTGTAAATAAGTGTAAATAAAGAATCACTGGGTAAAAAACAAAAAACCAAACGGAGACAAATATCTTAGTGATTCTATTTCTATGATATATTTGCCAAACGAACAAAATTTAAAAAAATACAAAAATTTCAGAAATTTGTCTCCGTTTGGTTTTTTGTTTTTTTACCCAGTGATTCTATATTTACATAAGAACAGATATTTTTGATATTTTCTGAGTTTTAGATCGTGACGCAAAACTCAAAAAAAAAGAACAAATATATAAACACGCTACAATCATTCAGACAATACTTTCATGTAAGTGTTTTTATTTTTGTTTCATTCTTTAATTTGTGAATAATTTGTACGTTTCCAGTCTTACATCGTCATTGTAATTATTTTTTATTGTTATTTTGTAAAATCTAATTAATTTGTCATCCATTTGACCTTTCCTGTAACTTTAAATTCTGCATTTGGTGGGTTAACTTTATTTTTTAATCATGTCTAAAAATTATTTCTGATTTACTTATGTTATTTTATCGGTAGCAAATTTATACTTTAAAGACTATACAAAGGTAAATTTTATTAATTTATTTGTTTCGTCAACTTAGCTCTTATATAGTGCAGGGGCGGAGATAATTGTAATTTCCATTATGGCGGAAAAGAGTTCAGACCCTTCTGTCTCGAGACTGGACTGGTGGCTGGAAGAGCAATTCAAAAGGAAGGGCAATTCATAAGATGAACCTCTCGATGATGATACGGACCTCAGTGACTGTAACTACAATAATTTAGAAGCAGATAACGATAATTCAGAGACAGAACAGGAAGCAAATGATAATGAAGAGAGTGGCCATCAAAGTGAAGTAAAAAACTACCCCGAAAAAATGTGAAAGTTCGTTCACACAATATATCATACGCTACATACCGGAAATGGACACGTTACAAGTTACACGGTCAGTACAAATCTCTATATTGGCAAAATAAAGGAGAATTTCTCTAGGGAAAAAGATGTTCGTCCAACTGACGACTGAGAGTAGACCCCTCTTAGGAATAATGTTTCTTATCGGTTCGCGACGTTGTATCAGAACCAGTACATCAAAAATGTGGGATAATTCCAAAGAATGTGGAATAGAAGCCTGTTACATCGCCATAAATGAACACATATTTCGTTTTCTAATGGGATGTATCCATTTCGACGACTATCTTACGAGATAAACAAAGAGAAAATCAGACAGGCTGACTCCTATTCCGGAAATTTTTGATGAATTTATAAAGAAGTATTTTACACCAGGAGAAGTCACAATAGATGAACAATCGCCTCGTTTTAGAAGGAAGTTTTCATTTTGGCAGTTTATCCTAAGCAAACCTGCCAAATATGGGATAAAGGCATTTGTACTAGTGGATTGCAGGATGATGTATACAATAAATATATATGTATATTATGGAAAACGGGAACCAGAGCTATATTTAGTCAGCAATGTATCAAAAGATGTCGTCCTTCGTCCAGCCAAACCAATTTATGGATCTAACAGAAATCTAATGAGGGACATTTTGAAAAAATCACTTTTGTGGGAACCCTAAGAAAAAACAAAAGGGAACTGCCGAAAGAGTTCCTCCCGAGTAAAAACAAACAACTAAATACGTGAGTTTTTGGGTTTCAAAAAATAAGACTCTCATTTCAAACTCTCAAAGGAAAAATAAAGCAACAATTTTGGTATCTTTTATGCACCAGGATGATTTTATAGATGTATCTACTGGCGAAAATAGAAAACCTGATATAATCCCTTTTTATAATCATTCAAAAGTTGGAGTTGATGTAGTAGACCAACTTTGTGCTAATTATTCCGTTGCCAGGAATACAAGGAGGTCCCTTATGTTGTATTCTTTGACCTTTTAAATTTGTCGGGAATAAATGCGATGTGTTCTCGTTGAATAATGATTACAAAAAAATTAAAAGAGACGAATTTATTGAATCTTTTTCTTGGAATTTGATTACACCTTAACGAGAGAGGTGCACTATTACTCAAGGTAGATATACTAAAATGTAATCAACAAGAAAACAGAGCATGCTGTTCAAGAGGAAGGTGCCAGATCTGTGCATAGCAAAATTGTGCAGTTAGCGATAGCGTATACTTTGAATAAATCATTTTTTACCTTTCTTGCAATTTAAACGTGGTTTTTTAACAAAAAATTAATCATTGTTAACCGCCACATCTGTTATAAAATATTCATTTAGCCAGTAGTTACTTATGACTGCTAACCGATGACCCTTACAAAGAAAACACAAGAGAAACTTGCAATATAGAAAAGAAGAGTACTCAGAAGAATTTAGTTCTGTGGATGATAATGGAAATTGGAGTCTCAGATATAACTTCGAAATAAAACAATTATGCAAAGATCTGGATCTGGACTATTAGGAGGATTTGGTGATTCAGATAGTCAGGACACGGGCGAGAATGCGAAAAAGCCGAACCAAGGAGAATCTTGGAAAGCGCAATAGTGTATAAAAGAAAGAGTGAGATCAAAGCCATGGTGAGGGGATACGTAGAGACGCAATACAAGGGGCTACTGGAGATCGAACCAGATATAGGCAAAGGTTGCAGGAGGTTCAGGCCTAGGAAAAAAAAGAAGAAAGTACGGTCAAAAACGAAGGAACACCGAGTTAACATTTTAAAGTTTCTAGCTTGAGTTTGAAAATAGGTGAAATGCGAGAAAAACTTTTATAGTATTGAGGTTATTGATGAGATGAGGCTTTACAGAAAATATGGATGTGTGACAGATAAAGTCTCTATAAACGTTTTTCGTTCTTCTTAGTGCTGTGTTATATTTCTTCCTTCTAAGATGGATTTTCTGGTTTCATCTGCGATTATTCTCATCCATGCAGTCCAGCGTCTATATTTTGTTTTCCGGGTAGGTTTGATAGAGTTGTATGGACAGAGCTGTTAGTCGGTTTTCTTCGATTATGACTTACCATAATATTTACGCTGTAACCACATATACATATTTGCTATTTTTCATTTTTTCGTTTATATCTTTTTGTCGAGTTATTTTATGTTTGTGATTCTTTTGGGCCACCATAGGTTCAGGATATTTCAAGAACATCCGTTTATGAATACTTGAACTTTCCTTCTAATTGCTGTAGTAGTTAATCATATTTCAGAGTCATAAAACAGCACTGATTTCACTGTTGAATTGTATACATTCGTTTTGGTGGATTAGTTTAATTTTTTTGATCGCCAATTTTTTCTCATGATGGTTAATACTTTTCTTGTTTTATTTATGTTTTGTTGAATATACCATATCTCGTTTTTCCTCCATTGTTTGTGATGATGTTACTAAGGTAAATAAGTTCTACGGTTTTTGATGGTTGATCTGCTATTTTTATTATTGATGCCTTTACGATGTTAATTGTTTCAGCTTTGTTTTGCTTTTGCTTATGTTATTTTCTTTGATTTGCTTACTATAGGGTGATTTTTTTAGTGCGTCCGAACTTTAAATTCAAATAAAACAACAACCAAATTAGATGCCTAGAAACTATTTATTTTATGTGAAATATCATTCAATGGCATTAATATTTGAAAACAATTTCGGACAAATGTCATTCCGTTAATCTAATTTCCGATCACTTTTTGAAGTAATTAGGGTATTATGTCCATAATTGTCCGTGTTATGATGGTTTCCAAGGCGTCAATAGTTACTGGTTTATCGGCAAAGGCCAAATATTTAAGATAACCCAAAAGAAAATAATCTAAAGACGTGTCGTAATACAGTCGTAAATCGTGAAGCAATTTAGATCGAAAAACGTCCAGACTGCTTAAACAAGAGGGACGACGGACTTAGAGTTCGAAATACATGGAAACCGCTTATTACCAAATTTCCCATCCCAAACCCTTCCAGTCCACCTCCCGTCTTACTCCTACCCCACAACCTCACCTATTAATACAGAGGTCCATGTTCTTTTCTAGTTGTGAACTCTGGGGAGTAGGCAGATTGAGGCCTCGGAGTAAATTAACTAGGTTCTCTTGAAAATGGCTTCAAAGTGGAAGCCGAAACGTCGAGATTTTACAAATTTAAAACGTGATTCTACCCGAGAACCTAGTAATTCTAATATCCTCCATTGTTTTTCCTCCATTGTTTGTGATGATGTTACTAAGGTAAATAAGTTCTACGGTTTTTGATGGTTGATCTGCTATTTTTATTATTGATGATATATATATATATATATATATATATATATATATATATATAATATAAAATTACTATTTTTTTATTGTTTACATTCCAGTTCACATTGAAAATTGAAAAAAAATCATATTTAATTTGAAAAGTTTAGGAAATAAATTTTTTAATTAGATATTGAGTTATTGTGAAGATGGTTTATTATTAAACTGAAACGTAAATAAAACAATAAAAAAATAATTATATTGAACGGTCACGAAAATAGATGTTATAATACATATATATATATATATATATATATATATATATATATATATATATATATATATATATATATATATATATATATATATATATATATATATATATATATATTTATATATATATGATTGCACAAACTCATAGCTCGTTTGACAGCGATCCCTAGCGAAAATTCGGACACTCTAAAAAAATCACCCTTTAGATTGTTTACTTCATCAGAAATTAATGTTTTTCCTCAAAATTCAATCAAAAAAAGAGGGGGATATTTGAACGACATTATTTTCATTACATAATACAATTATTTGTTCCTCAAGATAAAATAAAAAATACCGGAATAACATTTGTAGTTATAATCATGGCTCATTTTAGTTTTGTTTTGACGCTGTTATTGGATAACCGTTTATAAAAGCACTCAAGCAAAACATGTATCAGGAAAATTATTAGTAACTTAAATTTTTCTGTGGTAAAATTTCAATCATTAAACAAGAAGGCGACATAATATAATAACTTAGTCGTAGCTACTGTCCTTTCCGAGCTTCCTAACGCGACAAGCTTCACACGCTAATGCGTAATAAATGGGTTTATAATTGGAGCATCAGGCCGAAAGCTTCAGCAAGTTCGGTGAGAAGTCGAAAAACAGAGACCACTACGTCAATTACGGGTGTTTATACAAGTGACGTTTCTATCAGATGGTGGCATGGTAGCGGCGTGAGCGTGTGTGTTTGTGGATATCCGATTCTGAGTGATATCTAGTTTAGATTGTCATATCGGGTTTCGGGTAGAGCAACAAAAACCGGAAACGGAGGACCTGCCAAAATCTTGAGAAAATAGTTTTGCGTGTATCAAATTCTTTAAAAATACTAAGAGTATATATTGGAATAATAGGAAACAACTGTTGTTTAAAGAAATGGTTTGGTTATCAATAGTGGGTATGTTTTCCGTATGAAATAGTTTAATATCATACAAGGGTCTTTTGGAAAGTTCATTTTTGATTATATGTGGACATCTAGCCTGAATAATACCCTGCAATTAATCCAATATTGATACGTAATACTCCTCGGTGATAATACTGCCTTTTCCCAGATAATCCATATGCACAAGAGCAGGGTAATTGCAGCAGCCAGAAAACCGTTGTCGTGACTTTTCCGGCAGATTTCGTTTTCTTTGGTATACTTTTACCTACTCCCATTCACTGTTTACACTGATTTTTCGCCTTTAATATGTAATGGTATAGCCATGTTTTGTCTGCTGTCATAAAATGTCGAAGAAAAGCAGCAAAATTGTATATAAGTAAGTCTGAACAATCTTGAGATGTGTTTATTCCAGTTTGTCTTTGGTCGATTGGCAACCAACGTGGCATTATGTGGCAATGTCAGAAAGCTCGCGGACTTTCAGTCGGTGATCATCTAGTACGAGATTAAGTATTTTTGTGTTCGAAGGATCCAGCAGATATTTGATCACGTTTCAGTATAGTAGTCCGTTTTTTAATATCCAAAATGACGGAATCCTTTAAGGAAGTACGAGCGATACTTGTGAGTCAAAATGATGATTTTTTTTGTTTTCCTAAAACTTATAGTAGTTACCGAAATTCCCAATTTTTTTTATTTATAAAAAGTAACGAATTGACTTCTACTACTTCTACTTCTATATATATATATATATATATATATATATATATATATATATATATATATATATATATATATATATATATATATATGGGACCCGTATGGGTCCTAATGGACCACGCGAAGTACAATTAGAGGCGTTTGTTGTTGTTAGCCTTCCTTTGCGCCCATACTAATTTCATTCTTTCGCTATGTGCTTTTTTCCTTTAGTCAGACCAAGATGTTCCAGTCTTCCTAAATTTTTCTCTCTGGCCAAACTTCCAAACGTCAACCTTGTGTCTGAAACAGCCTCTATCCTGAATTTCACTTTGTGTAATATTTGCTGATCTTAGGTCCTCTTTAATTGCAGCGATCCATTTAATTATTTCTACTTTAGCTCTACTCCTATTCTCATAAAATTCGACTATTTGTCTAGTTTATGTGTTTTATGTGTCCGTAAAACGTAATCCTTCTTTGTCTCATATCGCTATGTATATCTGTGTATTTTTTGATTTCTTGGTTTTCTCGAAGTCGGTATGACATATAGACATTCTGGCTTAATAACTGTGTTATAATGTCTCAGTTTTGTGTTTTTAGATCGGCATTTTTTTGTTGAAAAATTGCTGTTTCTTTTAGGATTTCAATCTGTTTTTGAGCCGTTAATATATCTTGAGCCAAAATTGCTACTTTAACTTTGAACTTTTTAATTTAACTTTTGACCTTGTGTTAGTTAATGTTGCTTTAATAATTGCCAGCGTTTTCAGATCTAGTCCTTGTTCTTTCAAGATTTGGAATAAAGATTCGGGTCAATATAATTATACGCTTTTTTGAAATCCACAAATGTACAGACGAGATTTTTATTGTACAGTTTTTGATGTCTTAGGATCAACTTTATATGCAGGATCTGTTCAGGGCAGGATGTGCCTGGTCGAAAACCTGCTTGATATTAACCAATTTTAGGTTCTAACTGTCCCTGTGCTCTGTCTAGTAGACATTGAGATAGAATCTTGTAACAAACTGGGAGAAGAGGTATCCCTCTGTAGTTGTTTACATCCGTTCTGTCTCCTTTCTTATGTAGTAGATGGATTAGAGCATCTTTCCAATCTTCCGGAATCCGTTCGGTTCGCCAAACATCTTGTAGAATTTTGGTTATTTCCTTGATTGTACCTGGGCCAGCGGATTTCAAAATTTCAGCAGTGATTCCATCTTCACCAGAAGCTTTGTTATTTTTAAGTCGCTTGATTTGCCTAATTATTTCATCCTCATTCGGTGGTAACGAATCTGGGTTTGTTTGTTTAGGGTTTAGTGTTGGTAATTTGTTTAAGGGCTCAGGACAGTTTAGTAGTTGTTCAAAATATTTCGCAAGTTATTTGCAATTGTCTTAGTTATTTAGAGTTAATTGTCCGTTTTCTTTCTGGAAGCAAAGACTTTGGGGTTGATAGCCTGTTTATTTAGTTTTAAATGTTTTGTAAAAGTTTCGGGGGTTATTTTTTTGGAAATCTTTTTCTATTTCATTAAGTTGATTGTTTTCATATTCTCTTTCAGATTATCTAATTAGTTTCGATGTTTCTTTTCTTACTTCCAAAAATATGTTATAATTTATTGCTGTTTTTTTACTGTTCCAATCTTTGAATGCTTTACTTCGGCGTTCGGTTTTAAGTTTGCGAGCAAGCAGTATTAATACTTGCTCACAAACTTCATCCCACCACGGATGTTTTCTACGTTTTTGTAAACGGACCAACTTTAAGGCTGTCTTAATAATTTTTTGTTTCAATTCTTGCCAGTTCTGTGTTGGTTGTTCATCAAGCTCTGCTGTTAGGGTTGGTTTTATTTTCGTAGGGTCGAACTTTGGTATTAGCAGTCTCTTTTGAATAAGTTTTTGAGGTTTTAAGCTAAGTTTGATTTTAGTCAAGTAGTGATCTGTATCTATGTTAGCTCCTTTCCTGACTTGAACATTCATAATCTCTTTATAATTGGGGTACGAAATGCCAACATGGTCAATTTGAAATTCACCCATGTACGTGTTTGGGAACCTCCAGGTTTTTTGTTTTGTTATTTTCTTCTTAAAATGGGTTGACATTTTAGGTTAAACGGCAAACATAGTTCAACCACTAGTTCAACCATTATGATTAGTCCATTTATGAGCAGGAAAACTGCCGATGTTCTAACATTATCTTAATTAATTTTCCTTTTCTATGTTCTGTAAGGCAAATATATTCATGATTTTTATAAAATAATTTATGATTTTCAATACTTTTGTCTCCGATTGTATCTCTGATACCTCCTTAAAACTGAACGAATTGAAATGTTAATGAAGGAATAGAAAAAATCAGGTTTCACATTAGGAGAAAATGAATGAATGAAATAATAAGAATAAGAGAACATAAATTTGAAATCTGATGTTTCAGATTTTTTTCTTTTGATGTTGTGGACGAATCTGATTTGGAACAATGGTGATTATGGTAAATTTATGTTCTGCCAGGAAGAAGTTAAGTGGAATATTGTTTCTGTAAATAATCGTGGTTTTTCTTGACAAGAATCTTATGAATAGAGTCGGTTTCAACTGCTACCGTCTTATCAAGGTACGTGGCCATTCTGAAGCTCGCCGCATCTATGAATACGTGACATCAAAAGGATAATTTAGAGGGTGCCTTTCGTACCGTAAAGATAAGCGGATAGCACCATTCACCTCGTGTAAACAACCGGTGACATTTCGACCTCGGACATTCGTAGGCGAAGAAAAAGTCATATATATTCCTTTAGCCGCCTCACTAGAACAAGAAATTATAGAGATTTCAGCCGAAGATTGTTCCCAGATAGGCCCAGGGCTTCGACTGGCCCGTCGTCCACTAAAACCGACCGACGTCTCTCTCTCCTTCTCTCGCTCTTTCTCGATTTTTTTTTCGCTCTTTTCTTATACCTGGTGCAGAGCGCGATTCTACGAAGGGGGCCGTAAATCAAGCCGTTGGCGAGTGTGACTTGGCGCGGTAGTTGATCTCGGACCTTGATTTAGTTGTCTCGATTTATCGTGGGCGGGTTTTGTTTGCATTTACAAAGCTCGCAGCTTCGCTGGCCGTGTCGCTTTCGTCGTGAACACCCTTTGCTTTTGCATAAAATATCATCCAGTTGTTCGTCAATGGTTTTAGATGTGTTGGTTTTAATGAAACCAGTTTCAAAGACATATAGAACGTTTAATAAAACAAAGGATCGCGTTTAAGAAATGCCCTATAAATAAAATCAGAATTTTAAATACATATAAATATATTTATCAATTATAATATGTTATTTATGTCAAGATCTAACCTAAATCTGCAAAACAATCTGTCCATTTGTCAATTGAATTTTTGCAAAATATCGGTAGAATTATCTTATTTTTTCTTCTTACTCCTGTTTCCCTTCTGGTGTAAGTTTTTTTTAAACTGTTTAAAAACTATCTAACTATTTCTATCTGCATCCCTTCTTATCCTGTGTAATCCACTTAATGCTTTCCCTCTCTGCGTCTTTACTTTTTACCCCTTCCTCAATCCGTTCAATTCATCTTTTTCTCGGCCCTCCTCTATAATTTTTCCCCGCTATTTTCGTTTCATACACTGTCGTCGTCAATCTGTTATCTGACATTCTACACTTGTGTTCGAACCATCTAGATTGTCCCTCTATTAATTTTTCATTTATTGACTTTATTTGTAGGTTTTGGCTGTGTATGTCATTGCTTATTCTGTCTTTCCTTATTTTATTCTCGATCTTACGTAAGAGTCTCATTTCCATTGCATTAATGCGTGTTTTATGCTTTTCGGCCTATGCCCATGTCATACTATATAATATCGTTGGTCTTACTATTTTTTCACTTCCGCTGTTTTTATATTCTTAAAAAAAATTTCCTGCTTTTTCCATTTTCTCTTCTGTTCTTCTATTCTTCTATTTTTTTTTATTTTTTCCATTCTTTTCAATTAACGTTCCTAAATACTTTTACTTTTTAACCTGTTATATTTGTTTCTTTGTCTTTCAGTCTAATTTTGTGTTTTTTCTCTACTCTTGATATAATCATGCTCTTTGATTTTTTTATATTAATTATCATATTTATTTTTTCTAAGACTCAATGTAATACTGCCATATCGTTAACGAAATTTAATTCCCTCAACTGTATTTCTTTCTCTTTATGGCTCCGTCTAACACTATTCAAAATAATACAACGTTTAGAACGTACTCTTGTTTCATTTTTAGTTTCGTTGTGTATTCTTTTGATCCTTCGTTGTTTTATCTTATAACATTTTCGTTATCTTTATATACAATGTGTCCTATAATTTATCCGCCACAGAGCAACTGGTGATAGAAGAGATCATAATAAGTGGATTTAGTCAATAAATGTGTTGGCAAATGTTAGTTATTAAAAATATACAGGGTGTTTAAAGTGAAACTGAATTTTCAAAATATTGAGATAAGTTAAAAACGGTTGAAGCTATCAGCTTCAAAATTGGGATAGTTGGGTTTTCAAAGGTGGCAAAACTGAATTTGGTACTAGTTTGAGCCTAGTTCCTAGAGGGCGCTTGCTATCTACTTTGTGAGAAAATAATATGTCAAAAATACAACGGACTTTATTTAAAATAATAGTGTTTTGAAATTTACTTCAATAGGTGTTGAAAGTGTCCACCGTTTACCTCAACATACTTTCGCAGGCTCTTTGTTAAGTGACGCCTCACATTTGAGAATATATTTTTTTCAATTTTAATAACATTGGCCGCTTCAATTTTTCTATTGGAATCTTTGGTGTGAAACACTAACCTTGAAGAGATTTACCACTAAACACCAAATCACTTTTTTTCAACTGCTCGACGCACGTTTCTTATAACCATGTTAGCATCATAAACTAAACTATGTTCTATGTATACCTACCAAACCTAACAAAACGTGTAAAAAGCATGAACCGTGAAGTTTACTAAGCCTTACATTAATAATTGAAAAAGTTGACTGAACGGGATAGGTCCTTTATCTCGGCTCATGATTTTCGTACATTTTTCTATTTGAATGCTTTCATATACATCCAAAGCCCTATTATTATTAACACTTTTAATTAGTTTTAAATTATTAATATCTGTACTGTGGTCGTGTTGGATTGCATGTTGGGCAACACAAGATTTTTCATTTCTCCCTTATCTAATGTGGGCAATATGTTCTTTATATCTTGTCAATATGGATATTTTTGTTTGCCCAATATACCTTCGATCACAGTCTTGACAACTAATTTCATAAATCCCCGACTTTTTATGTTGCTCTACTTTATCCTTTGGATTATGCAGAACTTCTCTTAATTTATTATATGGTTTGTACACAACTTTAATGTCCACTTTATTCAAATTTTTGTCTAGCCCTCTTGTTAATTGGGCATCAAATGGTATTACCATGAATTTCTTTGTGAACAGTCGAAGATTCTTTCAATAATTTTCTGAACTTATGTTTTCTAATTAATTTATCTACAATGTTCTTATTATAACCATTCACTTCACTCAGATACCTCCCTAATTAATTTTAATTCTTTGTTATAATTATCTTTATTTAAAGGAAAAATAATTAATCTATTTACCATAAAATTTAAACTAGCCATCTTATTTTAGAAGCTATGATTTGAATCGTTAGGAATGTATCTCGAAGTGGTGGTGTTTTTTCTGAAAATATCAAAATCTAACCTATTTTTATTGTTCCTACTGATTAAAACATTCAGAAATGGTAAACTATCGTTGTTTTCGAGTTCATGCGTGAATATTATATTTTGGGATTTACTATTTAAGTTCTTAATAAAATCATCTAAGTTTTCCTTTTTCGAATCAAAAAGGCAAAAACGTCATCCACATATCTTAACCATACCTTCGGAAAGTAACTGAATTCATCTTTTGCCTCGGTTTCAAATTTACTCATGAATAAGTTGGCTAAGAACGGTGACAGAGCCCATTGCCGTTCCTTCTTGTTGTTCATAAACCAACTTTTTCAATTATTAATGTAAGGCTTAGTAAACTTCACGGTTCATGATTTTTACACGCTTCGTTAGGTAGGGTTTTTTATATAAATAAAACATAGTTTAGTTTTAGAATTAGATTAAATCATCTCCTGATGATGCTAACATAGTTAGCGAAACGTGCGTCGAGCAGTCCAAAAAAAGTTATTTGGTGTTTAGTGGTAGATCTCTTCAAGATTATTGGCCGCTTGTTAAATTTTTGTTGTAAAAGTCTCGGGTATTGATTTCATCATGGTAAACTAAAGAAAATAAAAGTCTAACGGATTAATGTCTGGGATACGAGGTGGAAAAACGTCGATTCAAATGATTTCGCACAGCAACAGTAAAATACCGTGGCGCCCCATCTTGTATGAACCACATGTATTGTGGTTCATACAAGAAGATTTGTGAAAACTCATATGAGCCGATTAAAAAATTATCGATAATGCCGCACCAAATGTTAATTGAAACTTCGTGCTGGAAATGTCGCTCTCTTAGTAGGTGTAGCTTTTCCAGGACGTAATAATGATTATTTCGCCAATTTAAAATTCCGCGTCTGGTAAAAGTTTCCTCGTTAGTAAACAATATCTTTTTCAGGAACATGGGTCTTCGTTTTTTTTATGTAGTAGATTTTGAGAAAATTCTGATCAAGCCGACAAATCTTGTGGCAATAAATTTTGAACAGGCCAAAAATGGTAGGGAAACAATTTTTCTTTATGGAGAACTCTTGAAACGGTAGATTTGCTAATTTGCTGTAGATGCCCTCAAACGCCTAGTGCTTAGTTCAGGATTTTCCGCGCTACTAACTAAAATGCCCTCTTCTTGTTATACGTATCGGTCGTCTACCAGGATTGTTGTAATAAAACGAACCTGTTTTGAAAAATTTGTTTATTTGGGACAATTCTAGTTTGGTAGAGCTTTTCATACATTCTAACTACAGCGCGACTATTGTAATTTACTTGTGCATAAACGCAGAGCATATTCCTTAAATCACGGTTAGGAAACTGAATAAGCCTAGGCATTTTTTACGACTAATTTAATACCAACTCAAGATTGGAGAAACTTGTTTCTACTTACGTTTAATAGGAGAGATAGAAAACAATGACAGTTGTCATCGATACATAATAATTTGTACATAACATTCAAGGCACACTTTGTGAATTGCATATTTTTCAGATATCGGCAAGATGCGCAATGGAATATTCGAATACGAATATCTCGCAAATGACGTGTACTGTCGATATTGACCAAGGTACCTTTTTTACGTGGAAATTATGACTCTTCTCTATTTTGAGGTCCAAATATTCCCAGCTTTATAGGATAAACAAATATGAACGAGTTAATTCCTCACGAAGTAGGTAGCAAGCGTTCTCTAGGAACTAGGCTCAAGTTAGTACCAAATTCGGACTAGTCCGCCTGTGAAAACCCAACTACCCCGATTTTGAACGTGATATCCTCAGCCATTTTTATATTATCTCAATTTTTCGAAAATTTAGTTTCACTTTCAACACCCTGTATCTTTTTAATGATTAACATTTGCCAACACATTTATTCAGTATATCCTCTTATTTTGATCTCTACTATGACCAATTGTTCTATGGTAGATAAGTTATGGGACATCCAGTATATATTCTTTCTATAAAGCTTTTACCTATTTCTCCTTTTTCGAATTCTTTCCAAATCTATTCTCTTCTTATCCTGTCAAACACCTTCTCTAGGCATAAAAACATACCTACTTGTATATCTTTATTTTCATTTGTTTTTTTTTTGCCAGCTTGCCCGATTATTTATATTAGATCTTGTATGCTTTTTCCCGTTCTAAATCCACATTGGGTTTCCTCCATAGTTTCCTCTTTTTCATTCTCTATCCTTGATTCTATGTAGCCAATATCTGGTAGAATTAGGATTGTGACGAAATTATGTTTCTTATGACACTGTTAAACACAAAGAGCAGACGGAAATGGTGAGTGTTTCTAAATTTAGCAAAAATTATAACTATTAAATTTGGAAAGAAAATATTAGGTCCTCAATAAATTTTGTCTTCTTCTCTAGCCAGTATAATTTTTCTTTTTCTCTTGATCACCGTATATACAGCAATATTTTTGGCGTGGATATTTGGTTTCGTTCACAACAATTTGTATTCAGTGAATCTACAACATAGCATATTTTACGAAAGGATTTAGCTCTGAAGGCATATAAGTTTCATAGGTACGAAAGTCACTAGATCATTCAAAATCTTGTACATTTTTCACTTGGATCAAAGAACAAACATATGATTTTTCTAAAAAATCATCTTTTCAGACGAGGAATTTAATTTACCTTTTGAATTTAGTGGCTATGTTAATAAACAAAATTGCCACATTTGGGATGAGGAAAATCCACGATTGATTCACGAGAAACTTTTACATCCTAAACGAGTTACTGCTTGGTATGCATTATGGTCAGGAAATGTAATTGGGCCGTATTTTTTTCAGAATGCTGCTGGTAAAACTGTGTCTGGGGTTCGATATCGTGAGATAATAACTGTATTTTTGTGGGCTGAATTGAGTAATATTCGCTAAATTGAGGATTTCGCTACATTTCACTCTGACAATGAAATAATTGATTTATTGAGAAAAATATTTCTGGATGAGTTTTTGCAAGAAACGTCGATGTTAATTGGCCATCAAGATCGCTATTTGACACCGTTGGAACATTTTCTTTGGGATTACGTTAAAATGCAGGTCTATAAGAACAATCCACAATCGATTCCTAAACTAAAGAATTAAATTATTCGAGTTATTGGTGAGATAGAGCCACGGTTATGTCAAAATGTTATCCAACATTTTGACAAAAGAGTGGACGTCTGTTCAGCTGTAAGAGGTAGTCATTTAGCAGGATATTGTTTCTTTCGTGTTTAAATGTTTATACACTATACTTCAATTATCAATAAAAAGTTTTTTGAAATCAACGCAAATTCTGTGTTTTATTCACGAATTTAAAAAAAAAACGCTCAATTTGAAAGCCTCTTTATCAGTTATACTTTTTCGAATTGGCTTCACACTTCTCGTAATTACATTCATCAATAATAGAATAGCTAAACGAATATGGTATGAGGCCAGTCATAGGATCAACATAGTATCTTTTACAGGTCCTGCACCAACTTGTAGATGCACATTATCATAATGATAACCGTTTTGCATCAAATCATTGTTTAATTCAAAAGATAGGAAACAAATCCAAAAATGATAATAATTAAAACACTTAGTATACATAACTTTTTTATACCTAACTTTTTAAGTTTATACATAACTCTCTTTGAGAATGTTCGCACATACGTCGGTACATATTTTTTTAAGTTTATACATAACTCTCTTTAAGAATGGTCGCGAGGCCGAAACATGTCAGAGAATATATTGAATATATTGTGTAACAAATACCAACTATTTTAATTATTATCATTGTTACTATGTTTCACCAAGCCAACCACGCAATCAATCAAAATCCAAAAATTGTTGTTCCATCCTATATAAGAATCTTTTATTTTAGCAGGTTATTTCTTGGTAATGCACTATTTTTTATAAAGAAATCATTATCCATTTGACTTGAAAAAAAATTAAGTTGAAAATGTAGAAATCAGGAATCTCGATATCATTGAACTAATAAATATTTTATGTAAGGACGAGAAGCTCGATAAACGTTAAAGTTTAGGTAGAAGTGAACATCTAGACGTAGCAGAACGTCATAAAATATAACTAACAAGGATCAGCATAAGAGCATAAAAGTAAAACTGTCCAGTATCCCACCGGCTTATTTTATGCGCTTGAATTATGTTCGCGAAGACTGAACTGAGACGGATCACCAACCAACCTGGACTATTATCCAAGTTGTTTTTTTTTGTGAATTCTTAATGATATTTAACGAACTAGAGTGGAACGGGGCGAGAGAGTTAAACTGGATATGCATAATACGACAATTTGTATACTCGGTGACTCGGTAATTAATTGCGAAATGTCCGGGTGTGTCCATCAACGGAAAGAACAACGAAACAAAAAATAGAGCTGATATTTAAAAGTACGAGGTAGTATTGATGCATTGTTGATGACTGAAAAAACCGATGGTATGAACGAGTGGAAGCCTAGCTCAACTTAAGAAAACATTGATAATTCATCTTTATTAATTAAAATTTAGTTTAGAAATTTCAGATTGACCTCGAAAATGGCATGAAATCGGCTTTAAATTGTCTATCCATAAAATTCTCCTGATTTTACCTCATCAGATTACTATTTCTTAAAACCTAAAAAAGCAAGGATGTAAAATTCCGATAAACAGTTAATGCTAACTTGTATTTCTCTGTCTTTTAATCTTATTTTGTGAAAATTTCTGTTTTCTTCATTTCTCTTCTCTGTTCTTTTTGATTTATTTACATTTATTCTCATGTTTATGTTTTCCAAGGCTCAATCTTATACTTCTATATTATTTTGTAAATCATTTTCTGCATCAGCTATTATTGCCATTTAATGAAGGAATTTAATGAGAGAATTTAATTCCCTCAACTATATTTTTTTCATTTTCCAATATACCAACTTTAAGGGTTTCATTTTTTGTCTCGCTTCTTTTATAGTCCCGTCTAGAACTACTGGAAATGACTCAGGGTTCCAAACGCATCCCTGTTTCAATCCTGCTTTCGATATAATATTTTTTTTGATTCTGTGATTGTTGTTTATTCTTATTACATTTCGGTCATCTTATTTAGGTCCGAAATTAGGTCCAGAGACCTATATGTTAGATCTAATATTTTCACGGATGGTAGATAATGTTTTTAAATCATTCCGGGTCTCTATCCGTTCATTCTGTGAAGAGTTCGACGTTTCGTCAAAATCTCATTCGGCATTTTCAAGTGTTGTTTGCTGTTGAGTTGGACTCTTCAGTGACCAAGAAAAAATGTTTTAAAAACACCTTTTAAACAATTCTTCTATTGGAACCTTTGGTGTGAAACACTAAGCTTGAAGAGATTTACCACTAAACACCAAATCACTTTTCTTGAACTTCTCGGCGCACGTTTCGTTAACCATGTTAGTATTATCAGGAGATGATTTAATCTAAGTGCGTCGTCTAATCTAATCTCTAGGTGTGTCGAGAAGTTCAAAAAAGTGATTTGGTGTTTAGTGGTAAATCTCCTCAAGTTTACCTCTTAAACAGATTTGTTTATTTAAAAGAAATAATTTACGTTGTTTGCATTTCATCAACAATATTTTCCATTAAATATCAACGACATGCGCCTCGCTTCTTCTATTTACCTTCCATGGCATCTGCTCCGATCGAGTTATTTATTTCTTTTATTTCTGATACAAAATCATGTAGGACAGGTCAAATGTTATAATTATTTTCTTTATTAGTGCTAAGCTGGGTATATAATTTAAGGAAAAAGATTATTTACAAAAGTTAACAAAAACCATTCAAGGTATGTCGTAGTTTAATCATTACCAGCTTGTCCTGCTGGCTGTATACATTTATAGGTCACGTCGGTTTCGGGATTAAATAAAGGCTCTGTATAAAGGCACCTAATTAAATTGTATACTTAATAAAAATAATAAAACTGACTAAAACACGAACAATAAACTGATGTGTTCAAAAATATGCAACACAACAGCAACCATTGTATAAAAAACGCTTTGGAAATCAATATATTCACATCGCATATTCACCTAGTTCAGTTTAAAAACATGTTCAATACAAATGTTCGTTATTTCAGCAAATTAAATCGAAATTGTTTTGTTTTTTCATTGAAATAAACTACCATTTTTGTCGTACTGTAGCACATGTATCCACGCCATACCTACGTACTCTTCTTTCCATCCAATTAGTGCGAGAAAAGATCGAATCAAAGATCTTCGGTGGATCGATCCGTGTTTTAACAGAGAGATTGACGCCGCGATAGGAGCTCGCCATTTGTTTTCTTCGGCAGTTCACTCATTGTGTGTAAATTGAAGAAGACGAGAGAAGAAGGTTTCAGCTTGATCACCTAGAAAGGCAAACAAACGATAGCGGCAGCGTAACGAATCAATTTGGTATGTGTCAAGTAAAAACATTCCTTTAGATTATTTTGTTTTTAACTGAATATTTCATCGACATAGATCGTATAAAGTAGTATGTGCAACCTTGATATATAATATGGCGCTAAGAATATTAAATTTATTTCCAACAAAATCAATATCCAGTTATATATATATATATATATATATATATATATATATATATATATATATATATATATATATATATATATATATATATATATGTATGTATATATGTGCTGTTGTAGGTTTAAATGTTATATATTCTTTGTATGCACAGAAATGTGGCATGCTCTTGTTTTGACTTGATCCATGCATATTTGTATTGTCTTGAGGATTCAATAAATTATATATATATATATATATATATATATATATATATATATATATATATATATATATATATATATATATATATATATGCCTAAGATGCTGATGCGCCTCTAACCGTAAATCCTTTCCTTTCCTTTGAAAATTTTTTCGCATTCGAATGTACACATCTCAAGACTGTGGTTCACAGTATTTTTGTATTTTTCTCTCCTTTACCCGGACTCCATTATCCTAGGAAAATCAACTATAATTAATAAGTACGCTGAATTCAAACGAGGCCGTACAAATATCGATGATGCTGAACGCTCTGGACGTCCAAATGAGATGGTTACATTAGACAACATCAGAAAAATTCGCAAAATTATTTCCCAAAACCGTAAAGCAAAGCTGCAGGAGATAGCTAATATCATGAAGATATCGAAAGGAAGTGTTTACTGAACATTTCGGAATGGGTAAGTTGCTATCGAAATGGTTACTCCGTTTGCTCATGTCGGACCAAAAACAACAATGTATTGATGATTTCGAGCAATGTTTGGAGCTGTTTAAGCGAAATAAAAAGGATTTTTTCATGCGGCATATGACAATGGATAAAACATGGGTTCATTGCTACACCCCTGCAGTCAAATCGGTAATCAGCTGAGTTGACAGCAATCGGACAAAGTTGTCCAAAGCGACCAAAAACACAACCATCGGCAGGCATGGTTATGGCCTCTGTATTTTGGGATGCGCATGAGATATTGTTCATGGATTATATTGAGGAATGTAAAACCATTAATAGCTAATATTACATAAGTGTGTTTGAAGGACGAGATCGCAAAAAAGGCTCCAAATGAACAACAAAAGTGCTGTTTCATCAAGACAATTTACCGTGTCACAAATCATTGGCAACGATGGCTCAATTGCATGACTTGCAATTCGAATTGCTTCCTATTTCCTGTTCTCAGACCTCAAAAAAATGCTCGCTGGAAAGAAATTTCGCTCCAATGAAGAGGTAATTGCCGATACTGAAGGCTATTTTGACGGCAAAGAAAAACTGTTCTATAAAAAAGGTGTAGAAATATTAGAAAAGCGTTGAATGATTGTATTGCTCTTCAAGGAGAAAGTGTATTGTATTTGTCAGACCGGGGACTCATTGATCGATCTGTTGTTTGATGTACAGATAAAATCGTGGAACAAAGAGCTGTTATTAAATTTGACGCAAATCTCGGTAAAACTGCAGCGGAAACATTCCGGTCGATGCAGCGGTACGGCGGTGATTGTTTAAGGAGAACAAATGTTTTTCTGTGATATAAACGTTTTTTTGGATTGCAGAGTGTCACTTAAGGATGACAAACATAATGGGAGACCAATTTTAGCTCGTACTCCCCGAAATGATCGAAAAAGTTTGCGATTTTGTAGCAAATGACAGCAATACTACCGCGAAGGAAACAGCAAACAATAGAAATTTGTGGAGAGGGATAGTTCAGAATGTGCTGCAGAGCAACTGGTGAATATGAATTTAAGTGGGGAACTACATATGCAATGTTATAACTAGTGATATGTAAAATACGATATTGTGAACATTATGCTCTATGCCTTTAGGGCCTATAAAGCTTTTAAATAATTAATGTTATTATTCCTCCACGATAAAAAAAATTATTCGATTATTAGTCATTAGTAATTTATTAAAAATAAAACAAATTGATTAGTGTTGAGACAAGAGTGATATTATTTTTATATCATATCAATTAAACTTTATATTATGTTTCATGTAACAATGTGTTAAATGAAGTAAGACAACTACAAATTATCGGTAGTAAAATGAGTAATATCGAAGAGATATACGATACACATTTATGTTTCAGCACTTAATATTTGCTCTCAGTAGCATGCAATTTGCCTTCAACACTGGGAAATAATAGCAATTATTCCACCAACTGGCAATTATTCCATACTATCTTACATAGTTGAGGATATAACACAACCAACAACCAAGAAAATAGTCTTTTACAACATTTAGTTAAATGTTTAATATCTGTTTAAACACAATTGTTACTTTTCACTTTAATAGTCGCATTTAGTAGCTTGTTAAGGAAAATATTTTTTGCTATCATTCTAATTTGGCGTTACGTTTACGTTAAAATTATATAACTTTTCACTAGCCTGGAGCATATTCCTTCAGGATGATTATTAGACTGGGCCAAAAAAATCGACTATTTTTTCTTTGAAATGGATATCGAAAATTTTATTTATGATGACACAAAAAAATATTGGGAAAGTTAGAGGCCTTAATGTGTAAATTAAGAAAACTAAACCATCGATTTGAAAAATTGGAGTAATACATATTTTTGAAGGGAATTGAATTATCTACAAAAAAGGTCTCATTATAAATTTACGTCAAACAAGCCGTATCCATATAATTGTGCCTTGAACATTGTTCTGTTTTTACAATTTTACTTTTTAAATTTTCAAAATTGTCACGAAACAATATTTGAAAAATATAATATATATTCTTAAAGGAAATTGAATTTCAGCACTTAATATTTGCTCTCAGTAGCATGCAATTTGCCTTCAACACTGGGAAATAATAGCAATTATTCCACCAACTGGCAATTATTCCATACAATCTTACATAGTTGAGGATATAACACAACCAACAACCAAGAAAATAGTCTTTTACAACATTTAGTTAAATGTTTAATATCTGTTTAAACACAATTGTTACTTTTCACTTTAATAGTCGCATTTAGTAGCTTGTTAAGGAAAATATTTTTTGCTATCATTCTAATTTGGCGTGACGTTTACGTTAAAATTATATAACTTTTCACTAGCCTGGAGCATATTCCTTCAGGATGATTATTAGACTGGGCCAAAAAAATCGACTATTTTTTCTTTGAAATGGATATCGAAAATTTTATTTATGATGACACAAAAAAATATTGGGAAAGTTAGAGGCCTTAATGTGTAAATTAAGAAAACTAAACCATCGATTTGAAAAATTGGAGTAATACATATTTTTGAAGGGAATTGAATTATCTACAAAAAAGGTCTCATTATAAATTTACGTCAAACAAGCCGTATCCATATAATTGTGCCTTGAACATTGTTCTGTTTTTACAATTTTACTTTTTAAATTTTCAAAATTGTCACGAAACAATATTTGAAAAATATAATATATATTCTTAAAGGAAATTGAATTTCAGCACTTAATATTTGCTCTCAGTAGCATGCAATTTGCCTTCAACACTGGGAAATAATAGCAATTATTCCACCAACTGGCAATTATTCCATACAATCTTACATAGTTGAGGATATAACACAACCAACAACCAAGAAAATAGTCTTTTACAACATTTAGTTAAATGTTTAATATCTGTTTAAACACAATTGTTACTTTTCACTTTAATAATCGCATTTAGTAGCTTGTTAAGGAAAATATTTTTTGCTATCATTCTAATTTGGCGTGACGTTTACGTTAAAATTATATAACTTTTCACTAGCCTGGAGCATATTCCTTCAGGATGATTATTAGACTGGGCCAAAAAAATCGACTATTTTTTCTTTGAAATGGATATCGAAAATTTTATTTATGATGACACAAAAAAATATTGGGAAAGTTAGAGGCCTTAATGTGTAAATTAAGAAAACTAAACCATCGATTTGAAAAATTGGAGTAATACATATTTTTGAAGGGAATTGAATTATCTACAAAAAAGGTCTCATTATAAATTTACGTCAAACAAGCCGTATCCATATAATTGTGCCTTGAACATTGTTCTGTTTTTACAATTTTACTTTTTAAATTTTCAAAATTGTCACGAAACAATATTTGAAAAATATAATATATATTCTTAAAGGAAATTGAATTTCAGCACTTAATATTTGCTCTCAGTAGCATGCAATTTGCCTTCAACACTGGAAAATAATAGCAATTATTCCACCAACTGGCAATTATTCCATATAATCTTACATAGTTGAGGATATAACACAACCAACAACCAAGAAAATAGTCTTTTACAACATTTAGTTAAATGTTTAATATCTGTTTAAACACAATTGTTACTTTTCACTTTAATAGTCGCATTTAGTAGCTTGTTAAGGAAAATATTTTTTGCTATCATTCTAATTTGGCGTGACGTTTACGTTAAAATTATATAACTTTTCACTAGCCTGGAGCATATTCCTTCAGGATGATTATTAGACTGGGCCAAAAAAATCGACTATTTTTTCTTTGAAATGGATATCGAAAATTTTATTTATGACGACACAAAAAAATATTGGGAAAGTTAGTGGCCTTAATGTGTAAATTAAGAAAACTAAATCATCGATTTGAAAAATTGGAGTAATACATATTCTTGAAGGGAATTGAATTATCTACAAAAAAGGTCTCATTATAAATTTACGTCAAACAAGCCGTATCCATATAATTGTGCCTTGAACATTGTTCTGTTTTTACAATTTTACTTTTTAAATTTTCAAAATTGTCACGAAACAATATTTGAAAAATATAATATATATTCTTAAAGGAAATTGAATGCGCTACAAAAAAGGTATCTTAACATTTTTCGTTAATTTCACTCCTCCTATTCAATGCCCTTCAAGAATATGTATTGTTCAAATTTTTCAAATTGATGGTTTAGGAGTTTTGGACGAAAGATGCGATTATTATTAAAAAAAAACCGCGATGATACACTTCTTAATATAAGTATTAAGGGCTCTAACACAATAACTTTTTTTGCCATCAAAAACAATATTTTCGGTACGCCTTTAAAAAAAAAAAGTCGATTTTTTGGTCCAGTCTAATGATTATGTATTTGTTCTTTATTGTACAGAGTGGACAATAAATAACTGACAAATTTGAAATTCGAATATTTATATAATGAAATAAAATACTCGAATAATTTTTATTCTAGTGTTTTACTGAAAGAAATACATTATGTAAAAAGTATAACGCCAAACAAATTACGGCAGTACTAGGATTACTTTTTACCGAATAATTCTAAAAGAATCACCTTCAGAAAGCTTGAACTGTAATACGAATAGGCTGCATCATAAATAATTGTGTGTACTGAATCTTTTCAAGCCCATAAAACTGAAAATCCTCGTTTCTGTTACAAAATCCACCAGCTTGATGTACAAATAACCCAAATTCTCAATGTGAGACGCAACCTTAACGCAGACATTCCCAAATCCGGTAGATTTCGTCGAACCCATGATTCCTATTGTGTCGGTCCATATAGACTCTAAATCTTTTAGTATGTGTTTGAAACCTACCGAACTAAAACTTGCCAAAAATGAAAAGGATTTCAGTGGTCATTATCCGTTTTCTACGTACAGGTCAAAAGCTTTTGTTGGTCTAGGTTTAAGTCTGTTTTCGGTGATGCTCGGACTCTTTGGTGGAATAATGTTTGATTTAAGAACAATCAGAATATTGTATTTGCTGATAATATACGGATTTTCTGGTAGGCTTCATTATCATTGAGTGATAATAAGGACAATATGATTTTCAATGGAATTTTTTTGTATTTCCGTAAAAAATATACTGAAAACTATTCTAAGTATACAAAAACTGACAACCATTTCAAGACGAGTTTTAACCCTACTACCGTTCTTATCTGATCGTCCTGGTGATGAGACCATCGTTAAGAACGTATCAATTAAGGAACTTTTAATTAGAATGTTATAATTCTTCAATTATTCTGTACGACAGTCAGCCTTTACTTTATATTTCGTTATAAAGTTTCCTCCAAGCTACCGAATTAATGTTAACAAATTTTTAAGCATGTCAGGAATTTTAATGACTAAAAATTATGTTATTTTATAATTAGAGAACCGTATTTGATTAAAATCTTGATACGATATTATGTTAATTATGTTTTTCCGTTCTTGTTCATCATCATCTTCAGTTCAAAAATTTCTTCTTTAAGTACAATTTTCTTTTTCCAACTGCTACTGTTTTCTATTTTTGTAGACTGATGTTCATGGCATCGCACTTGAAACTGCCCTCACATCCAAGCCTAGATCTTTCCGGTCCATCTGATTTTAATGCTGGACCCCCCCCTCATAATGGGCATAGAGGTCGTACATGTAACACCAAAACAATCACTAATTCTGATAATATACCTGGTGTGGATATTTTTTATGGTCACAGATTTTCTGAAAAATGACATTCGGTTCAATTCAGCTGAAGTTCGAGGTGCTAAAGCATCGATGTAAGATTTTTAAAAAATAATAATAATGTTAATCTAAATAAGAAACAAAATGCATCTATTAAATATAATTAAACTATTTGTAGGGTGTCACGAGAAAGTTACGGTAACAAGGCTATAGGTTTTGTTCAACTCAAACGCAAAAATGGTATTTGCATGATAAAAGGACGTGTATGTCCAGAACATAAAGTTCGGAGTAAAGCTTATACAGCTTGATTATTAATGAGAAATTAAGAAAAGTTCAAGACACTCAACGTCACGATTGTGCAGCTTCAGCATGTAATAAATACTCAAACAGAAAAAATTACATAATGTTATAAATAGTAATTTTTTGTATATATTTGATGACAGGTGGTTGTAAACATACATTAGCATTACTCATATGGGCACATCGAAGAAGCAAAGATTCAATACTCATTGAAGAAAATTGTTAAATATTGAGTAACCAAAAGATATTTTCTAGTTTCGTAATTATTTTTGAGTAAAAAAAAACAATATAAACATTAGAAAAACAAAACACATACATACTGTTTAAATCACTGATTTTATTTCAAAAAATACACTGTTAAATATACATAATAAAACTTCCCCTAACTAGGATAATATATTACAGGGGATTATAATATGTAAAGTACATTAATAATCAATTCAGAATAAAACAATCACTACCGAAAATTATATACATTTTATTGCATTCACGGAAGTTTGCAATACTTTTAAAACTCGGTGTGGTTCTTCTTCCAACCATCACACCAAACTATTAACAATATTTTTAAAAAAATTTACCGATACTACATTATTGCTTTAATTAAGGTTTTCAGTATTTTTAAAACGATGGCGATTTTTCGCCTTACTCTAATGCATGACCGGCCAGATATTTTCGAAAAAAGAGAAGGCACCTAAACCATTTTTTTTCTTCAGCGGAAAACTTATAGTCGAAGTGTGGGACTCTCCTGTTAAGGTCTACCCACTAGAAAACCACTACGTACCACAATATATCCTGGAACCACTGTCAGTCTATTATCAGTCTTCAATGCTATAATAAATTTCTAACCTATGTTTAAACATACCCTATCGAATGAATATTTTCAATCAATAGATGAAATGTACCAAAATCCTGAAAACACTAAATATTTTAACTGTTTTGTCTTTAATTAGAATATAAATATACCATTTTCTTTACTTTTTGTTTGGAGAGTAGGTTTGTTTTTCAATTTTTCTTTTTTTTGCATACTCCTTCAGATGTTTGTTTTGATTCCATGGAAAACTGCTTTGCTAGTCCCTAATTTAACTCTTCGACCATCTACAAATTGGGTTATCCTCTAAAGCTTTCGTAAGTATAAGACTTTTCATATACGATTACCTTCTAAATCGATAGTCGAATTTTGTTCTTATCTATTGTCTAATTCTTGAATATTATTATTATAATACAAAATAGATGATCCTATAGGGCCTTCTTATTGTTACTACCCTCGATTATGTTGTTACATGTAGATTCTTTGCAAACACGCAGGAATATTCCTTCTTACCTTCTACCTATTCCTTCTCCCTACCTAATTTTCCTTCCTAATTAAATAATATAAATAAAAGTTATAAAAACGAATACAAAAAACAAAAGGAACCCTAATCTGATTTCTGTGTATAACGTCGAAAACAGCACCGAAAGCCGACATAACAATTAAAAGCAAGGATATTTTCAAATCGATAGCAAGCCAACAAATGCAATCAAAGATATTGATTAAACATATAGAACAATGACTGATCGATGCATTGTTTTATTTACCCGATTCTGTCCGAACGTCTTTTCAGAAAGAGCGCGAAAGAAAATTTCGCTATAACCGAATTGCTCCGAGCCGAACCAATATTGGCGATACTTGCCTTCGGTACAATTGTGAAGTCACAATTATTCCGGTTTTTTTTCGGGAATTGTCGGCGTGTCATCGGTACTAGGTTTAAAAATTTATATACTACTATTTACTAGGTTTAAAAATTTATATATACTATAAATTTATATAACTAAATATAGCTTTTTAATTATAAGGAAAAAAAAATTGTTATAAAACTTATATATAATCTTTCCATGTATGACAAAAAACATTATCAAAAGCCCAATTATGTTAAAGTGGGTCTATATATTGTTTTATATATTTTTATCTTTGTTTGTCTTGTTTATGAAGCCTCTTCTCAAGGAATTATATACCCTGTTCGTTTCTTCCCTATCCTTTTATTCAAATCAATTTCGTATTTTCCGATCTCTTCTAATGTTACGCCTAGATGAAGGAAATAATTTAGTTGCTGCATTCTTTTGTTGTCTAATATTACACTGACTTTTCTTTTTCCTGACGCGACAACCATTACGTATGATTTTGATTTGTTCAGTTTTATTCCATTTTTTAACAGCACGTCGTGTCAGCACACTCTTAAGTTTTCTTTAAGGTCGTTTTTATTCCCTATCAATATTGCGACATCATTCGTATTTTTTATTAATAAATTTTAAATCATATGTCATAAATAGATTAATTCATATTGGTTTCATAATAAACACCACTATCAGATTTGAGCAACGCCAATGTCTAATAAGAAATATAGAGAAAACATAAAAGCATAAAAATAAATAACGTCGTTGAGGCCGTGGCAATTGTCTGTTTCTGGCAAATTTGGTCTGTTTCTACTAATATATCTATTTAGCAAGAAAATGTTTGATTTAAGAACAATCAGGATATTATATTTGCTGATAATATACGGATTTTCTGGCTTCTGGATTCAACCTCATTGAGTGATTATGAGGACAATATGATTTTCTATGATATTGCGTAAAAAAACTACTTTACTAAAAAAACTATTTTAAATACTAGATACAAAAACTAACAACCATTTCAAGACGAGTTTCAATCAATCTTACTGGCGTTATTATCTGATCGTCCTGGTGATAAGACCATCTTTAAGAACATATAAATTAAAGAACTTTTAATAAGAATGAAATAATTCTTCAATTATGCTGTACGACAGTCAGCCTTTACTTTATATTTCGTTATAAAGTTTCCTTCAAGCTACCGAATTAATGTTAACAAATTTTTAAGCATGTCAGGAATTTTAATGACTCTTTAAAAATTACCTTATTTTATAATTAGAGAACCGTATATGATTAAAATCTTGATACGATATTATTATGTTTATTAAATGTATGTTTTATAAATTCTAAATAGATTATAAAAAATTGTTAACATGTTTTTCCGTTCTTGTTCATCACCTTCAGTTCAAAAACCCTGTGTGGGCCTTGGCCATCGCAATTTTCTTCTTCCAACTGCTACAGTTTTCTGTTTTTGTAGGCTGATGTTTATGTCATCGCACTTGACACTGTCCTCCCATCCAAGTCTATGTATTCCCAGTTTCTTTTATCAATTCTTCGGGGACAGGACATTCTATTAACATTCATTTTAATGACATACTCTGCCCATCTGAGCCATCTGATTTTGATGCTCGATACAACGCCAACCCCCCTCATAGTGGGAATAAAATTCGTACATGTAACACCAAAACAATCACACCATTTTGTCCCAGGTTTGTTTTGGTCTTCCTCTTTTCCTTTTCCCTTGTGTTCTCGTTTCTCATATCGTCTTCACCTATATTGTGTTGTACATTCTTTGGATATGTCCCCATCCGAACGCGAACGTTGTCTTCCAAGTCAATAGTCAATATCCAATAAGAAATATAGAGAAAATTGTCATTAAAGTTAAACCTAAAGAGAAGCACTGGATACGGGATACCTAGGGGTGACTTAAAAGTTTTTTCTTTTATAAAGGGCCAGTCTATGGGTATACGCCACCCAGTACTGTTGTTGTGTCAGTGTTTTGTCAACTTATTTAAATGACATTTTTGCACAAATAGTGTTTTTTTTCGCATCTTGACTCAGTTTATGGTAAGTAAATCATAAATATAATATATTTTTTATAGTATTTTAACTGAAAACTTTATTGAAACGTTTTTTAACATTTATTTATCGGTTTGTTTCATTTTCTATTTAGCTCAAAATAAACACGCGTTCATTTACTCGCTGTGCGTCTGAAGTATAAGCGTTATATGAGGCAGCTGATATTTTCGACGACAAAGAGAGTGAAAGCGAGACCGAATCGGTTTTTGAAGAGCATCATAATGATACTGATTTATTATTACCATTTTAAATTATTATTATTTATGATTGAATATTATTTTAAAACCAGTGAACGTTACCTAACTAAATAAATATATTTTTTAAAATAAAGCTAAATTATGTAATAAGTATATGAAAGAATATAAAGTCCCCTTTTAAATGTCGTTGAAAGAAAATTTTTCGTCTACTAATTTTGCCTAGATATGATAGTTTGAATAGAACACCCCATTTTAACATTTTTTTTTCATTTTTGCTGATTTTTTCGATGGTATTATTACTTTGTGATAGTTAATTTTTTAAAAAGGAAAAAAACATTTTTTTACTATATCAAAGTGATAGATAAAAATTGTTTTATTCCTTTTTTAGGAATACTATTATTTTTTGGAACATTCTATATATATATATATATATATATATATATATATATATATATATATATATATATATATATATATATAGAATGTTCCAAAAAATAATAGAATACTATTACTTTTTGGAACATACTATATATATATATATATATATATATATATATATATATATATATATATATAGACTTTTTCTATACTGATTGAGGTTTATAATAAAAAAATATATTAAATTGGATAATTCAATCGAAAGATATTAATAATCAAAGGCATGTGCTCCTGAATCGGGAAGTCGCGTAGTGTTTCTCGTGAGGGTTAAATTACCAACATTTCTTCTCCTATCTCTTTAAGAAATGATAAAAGCATAAAAATAAGTAACGTCGCTGAGGCCTTGGCAATTGTCGTGGCTAATTTCTGTCTGTTTCGACTCATATATATGTTTAGTAAGAAGCGGCGTGACAACAATTCGAAATGATCCGCGCCATATCAGGAACAGCAATAAGCGCACGATGGTCAACTTCTTCCTTGGAACCCTGGTAATTTTTATTTGATAATCGCATGAAAATTGCTTCATTAGCTGCTTTTAAGGAAGATGAAGTGCTAATTGGTTTGGGACGTGTTCTTCAAACATGCATAGTAATTTTTTTGTTTCGCGTTCGGTCTTGACCTCGACGATATGACGGTTGATTTGTAGCTTTGATAAATGACTGAATTCCAAATGAATACTTTAAATATGTTTATATTTCGTGAGAGTTTATGGATCATAAGGACTTATTATCTAAGTGACCACAATGGAATGTGTTAAAATCTAAAATCTAATAATAAATTATAATTGTTATTGGGTTGATACATAAAAGGTATACAACTTAGCTCCCGCCGTTTTCCTATAGATGGCGCTAGCAGTAAATAGTTGTCGAAATAAATACATCATAGACGGCATGAAATACCTTTGGGTATCTTGTAAACATAACCCCATAGCACCTGTAGTCGGTTTGTGTTTACGTCTAAAGTTATTCGCGATTAAAATTGTCAGTTTATGAGCCAAATTCTCGTCATTTGCGGGAGGTCCTAATTTACTTCTTTAATATGAAGAAATCTGGGGCTGAGGCACACCAAATGCTCTCAGACACTTATAATGAAGCCGCTATGAGTAAAATAATGTGTCGTGAGTGGTTTCAACGCTTCAAGAGCGGTGAAAGTTTTTGAAGATGAAGATTTAGAGGCATTGCTTAATGAAGACTCATGTCAATATCAATAAGAGTTGGAAGATCACTAGAAATGACTCAACAAGCAATTTCAAAACGCTTCAAAGACCTGGGAATAACCCAGAAGCAAGGATATTGGGTGTCATAGGAGTTGCAATCGAGAGATGTTGAACGCAGTTTGTTAGCTTGTGAACAGTTGCTTGCAAGGCAAAAACGGAAGAGATTTCTACATCGCATTGTAACGGGACCGAAAAATGGGCATATCCGGGCCAAGCTTCCTCGCCGATGGCCAAATCACGGTCACGCCGAAAGCCAAACCGAATATTTACTGCTCCTAGGTCATGGTCTGTATTTGATGTGACCAACTCCGGGTAGTTTATTATGAGCTGTCTGAAACAATCAAAAATGATCGTTATCGAACACAATTAATGCGTTTGGGCTGAGGATTGAAAGACAAATGGCCTCTATTTATATATATGGCCTCTATAACAAATGGCCTCTATAGCAAAGGACCCGATAAAGTCATTTTGCAACATGAGAATGCTCGGCCCCATGTTGCAAAAGTGGCCTAAACATACTTGGAAACGTTGAAATGAGAAGTCCTACCCTATCCGCCGTATTCTTCAGACGTTGCTCCTTCTGATTATCACCTGTTTCGATCGATAGTATACGGCCTGGCTGACTAGCACTTCTTGACTTCTAGAGTTGACCTTCTCTCGTCATCGATTCGTGAATCGCTTTAAAAAATGATAATTTTTTTAAAACATGGGATTGTTGAAAGATGGGAGAAAGTAGTGGCCAACGATGGACAGTACTTTGAATCATAAATGTATAATCAGTTTTTTTACAATAAAGCCTTGAATTTAAAAAAAAACGGCAGGAAAAAAGTTGTATGCCTTTTAGTTATTCATGGTTTACTTTTGCGCATTTTTGTTTATAAAAATTGGCCGTTTGTTTAGTTTTTTTTACAGAAATATTGTTGTAAAGGGTGATTTTTTTAGTGTCCAACTTCCAAAAGGGATTGTTGTCAACTCATCATGGTACATTAAATACCTGGGAAATTATCATAGAACGTTCAACATCAGAGCAACGCTTGCAACTTATTGTCAAAATCACTGTTCTGTGCGCTAAACTTATAGAGTCTTTTATGGTGCACATAATGGCCCAACCGAGCGATGTATTTACTGAATTGCAACAAATTCCTAACGCATTTCACACTTCTCGATATTAAAATAAAAATAAGACAAAAAAATTGTGCGTCCCAAAGAAAATATTGCAGCTGTTGCTGGTAGTGTTGATGGAGATCCAAGTTTATTAATTCATCGCCGTTCGCAAGAAGTTGGGCTGTGTTATTCGACTTCGAATTCCGGACTTCGAGGACCTGTTAACTGGCCTAACCAAGGGCATGTGATTTAAACATTTCCTTTGGATTTATGTTAAATCTTTGGCCTATGCAGGTAAATCTGCAACTATTGACGCCTTGAAAGCCCACATAACTCGGATAATTGCAAACTAATACTCTAATTGTTAGAAAGAGTGGTCAGAAAATAGATTGTTAGAATGCGCTTTGCCAGAAGTAGTCGCGGCGGAAATTTGTTCGAAATTGGGCTTTTGAAAAATTTTTTTTGTCATAAATGGAAAGATCATATATAAGTTTTTTAACAAAACTATTTATATTTTTTTCCTTATAATTAAAAAGTCATATCGAATTGAAAATAAATTTTTAAAACTAGTGCCGATGAGGCGCCGACAGTTCCCGAAAAAAAAACGGAACGTATGTGAACAGGGCTAGATAGAAGCCCCCAAAACACAACCAAGGCTTGCGGAAACAGCCAAAAAACACCCGCAAAGCGGAGAATTCAATAGAAACTGGTAAAAGCCTGCAAGGCTAACCAAAAAACCTGGATAACTAAGTCGAAGTCGAACGTATGTGAAAATGGTAAGGAAATCCATTATCGCCAATATCGGGTCGGCTCAGAACAATTCGGAGTTTCGGGCAAATAAAACAATTTATTGGTGCTGTTTTTGACGTTCTACTCATATATCTTTCCATGAAATCCAGAATTCCAGTTTTGTAGATGGTCGAAGAGTACAGAAATTTGTGTGATCAGTTGGATGAACATCAACTAGTTAAATTAAGGACTGGCAAAACAGTTTTCCATGGAATCAAAACAAACATCTGATGGAGTATGCAAAAAGAAGAAAAATTGAAGAGCAAACCTACTCTCCAACAAAAAGTAAAGAAAATAGTATATTTATATTCTAATTATAAACAAAACAGTTAAAATATTTAGTGTTTTCAGGATTTTGGTACATTTCATCTATTGATTGAAAATATTCATTTGATAGGGTATGTTTAAACATAGGTTAGAAATTTATTATAGACATTGAAGACTTATGGTAGGCTGACAGTGGTTCCAGGATATGTTTTGGTACATAGTGGTTTTCTGGTGGGTAGACCTTAACAGGAGACTCCCATACTTCGACTATAAGTTTTCCACTGAAGAAAAAAAAAGGTTTAGTTGCCTTCTCTTATTTGGGAAATCTCTAGCCGGTAATGCATTAGAGTTAGTTAGCAGCCAGATTTATTTATATTTGCAAATATTATTAAATCAAGAGTCTAATGTGGTGGTTTGTAAAGATGTATGCGCTACTACGAAAGAATAGAATGCGATACAGTCAATCAGCGAAAGACAATGTCCGGAATGGAATGCCTACTTCTAATGAGGTGATACTAGCTTGGAGGGCAAACCGGAAGAGGTCGACTATCGAATTTCGACTTTTGGCAATTTTCGACTTTTGGCAGCTGTGTAATTTTTCAAAAGATGAAATGAACCTCAGCTGTGTTGAATTCCGGACAAAAACAGCAAATAATAATTCAATATCAATAATAACGTCCAACATTATTAGCTGCCCTTTTGGAGGGGAAGACAGGCCAAGATCTGATGGCGTTTTCAATGCTAGTTTGCACTACCTAGAGTCACTTGCAACCTAGAACTACCTAAAGTCCATAGCAATTTTTTTGTCAACCGGATTTTTCTGGTGCGTTCTGAAAATAAGTGACACCAATTTTGAGCAACGATGAGCTATCAAGTTTAATTTCAAACTTAGAAACAGTGCGACGAAAACCTTTGCAAATTGCAACTGGCCAGTGGAAACGGTGTTTTGTTAAGGTCCCAGGTTTTCAGGTGTTTTAAGGCATTCTCAAAAGGTCGAGACTCTAATGAAGATGGACTTCATACCAGGAAGGCCTTCAACTACAAGAAGTAAGGAAAATATCTACAGAATTCGGAATCTTGTGCCACCGGCTGGCGGTCAGAATGATCCGGGAAGAATTGATTTTGTCTTACACAACTGTTCCTTTTTTGACCAATGAACAACAGAAGGGAACCATGTTTAGATTTTTTAGGGCACAATGAAATTGACTTTCATTTTCTGGAAAACAGTATTGGATTTTTTGTCATAGCAATGACACACTCCAACCTCATTAAAGCTAAAAAAAGCCAGAATGAGAAAATAAAAGATGACTAGTATGCTGATTTGCTGATCTGTGCCTCAATGCGAAACGGTAAACCCGCATTCTTCATCGAGAATATCTTGTAAGGCTTCGAAAAAGGATCATTTGTGGGAGATCGAATTTTAAGAACACATATGTGCTTCATCACGACAATGAGCCTTACCACATAAGTAAGTAAAAACATCACTGTGACTCCGCAGCCATATGGCTTTTTCCTTTCGCCAAGATTAAAGGACACAATCTTGGAACATTTGCGAACATTCAAAAAGCCGTAACGGGCCAGATGAAGGCCATTCCAGTATCTGAGTTTCAGTCCTGCTATGAAGAGTGGACAAATCATCTCCAGCGCAGTGTGGCTTCCCAAAGCAACTAATTTGAAGGTGATATGAAGTTGTAGTAAAATAAAAAATCAGTCTCGTTACTTTATTTACCCACCCCGTATCAGCGTCTCATTCGAAATAAAAGTCGTAATTTAAAACAAAAATATGCGAAACGGAAGTGGCATTAACCTAACAAACTACTGTTAAAACCATCTAAGCCATCCAGATATTCTCGATCGGTTCTCGAACGATATTTCTGAACGCGCGCAAAAATAGAGCCGTAATTTGATATAGCGCACTTTTTCTCACACATCCGTTGGTACAATGGAAGGCAGTTAACATTCATCGGACTCATACAGAGCAAGACGCTTTATAGGTTTAACAACCTCGTAGCTGGAATTTTTAGTACTCCTGCTGGTGTGCTACAACTCTGTTTACTTCTTCAGTCACAGTCCAGATATAGTGGGATGAAACAGTAAAAATTTACGGATGGCGTTTATTTATGGTTTACGAGTTGTGGATGACTGTTGGTCATTTTTATTTGGACAACGGTTGTAATTTATAAATAATGACGTACAACTGGTTTAAAAACATTTTTTGTTATGTATTCTTGTGTTAAATGACTAAACTAGTATAATGTATATATATATATATATATATATATATATATATATATATATATATATATATATATATATATATATATATATATATATATATATATATATATATATATATGTATATATATATATATATATATATATATATATATATATATATATATATATATATATATATATATATATATATATATTATTAGGTGCGTATAAACCCGGTGGATCATGCAAAGCATTCTGACTCATTTTCGAGTGTTCTTTCTGATCCTCCACACCTCTCTCATCCTTTCTCCGTGGATTCTCTTTCTTTCCTCGGTCCACTTTGTTCCTGATCTCCTCGAAACTTCGCTCTCTGATGCAACGTTCCACATATGTATTTTGTTTCTGTACGTTCTTCTATCCTCAATCTCTGTCGGACCCATTTGTGCTTTTTCCAGATCAGCTCTGACCTGTGTGATCCATGGTACTGTTGACTTGACTCCTTGTATGTATGTAAGAATTCTGTTGGTGAGTCTTGTCGGTGGGAGTCTACTGATATGTCCATAGAATTTCAATCTTCTTTTTCTTATGTCCGCCGCTACGTTGGACATTCTTTCTGTGGTCTTTCGAGAATGTAGTTTGTATCCTTCTTTTGTCAATTTTGGACCGAGAATTTTCCTCATAATTATGCGTTCTTCTTTTAGTATGTTTTCTATGCCGCTTTTTGTGTGAAGTGTAAGTGTTGTGTGAAGTGTAAGTGTCTCGCTTGCGTATAGTACTTCTGGTTTGATTACTGTGTTGTAGTGTCTTATTTTTGCGTGTGTGGATAGGCATTTCTTATTGTAGATATTGTGTGTCTTGCCGTATGCACTCTTCTGTAATCGAGTCTTCTGTGCTATGTTTTCTCCTCCTGTGGGTTCGAGGATCTCGCCCAGGTATTTGAAGTGAGTGACCCTATTTATTTTGCCATATTTGGTGTTCAAATTTTGAACATCTAATTTCGAGCAGAACAATTCGGTTTTTTGAAAGGAGATTTGTAGGCCAACTTTCTCTTCACATTCTTTGAGGACTTCGATCTGTTTGGTTGCTCTTTTTTCATTATCTACGAGTATTGCTAGGTCGTCCGCGAAAGCCATGCATGATATTTCTATGTTGTTTTTGGATCTTCGGAGGCAAATTGGTTTCCAGTATTCTTGATTTTTCAGTTCTTTTTCCCATTCCCTTATGACTTTGTCCAGGACCAGGTTGAAGAGGAGTAGGGATAACCCATCTGCTTGGCGTACTCCAGTTTTAATTAGGAAGGATTCGGACATTTCTCCCATAAATTTTACTTTAGAGGTTGTGTCAGTCAGTGTCTGCTTGATTAATCGTAGTGTTTTGGGGTCGAGTCCTTGTTCTTCCAGGGTGTTGAACAAAGATTTTCGAACGATGCAGTCGTATGCTTTCTTGAAGTCCACGAACGTGCAGATATATATATATATATATATATATATATATATATATATATATATA
Organism: Cosmopolites sordidus; assembly: GCA_031761425.1. Taxonomy (NCBI): domain Eukaryota; kingdom Metazoa; phylum Arthropoda; class Insecta; order Coleoptera; family Curculionidae; genus Cosmopolites; species Cosmopolites sordidus. The sequence goes on along the minus strand of JARFXV010000643.1, from coordinate 55,298 downwards.
TATATATATATATATATATATAAGTAATTTTATCAAAAATTATTTATAGAAAAGTTGCAGAAAAACAAAAATGTTACAAAAATTGCTCAAAATTGTCACTATTTATTCGATCAATTCTTCTGTTGGAACCTTTGGTGTGAAATACTAAACTTGAAGAGATTTACTACTAAACACCAAAACGCTTTTTTGAACTGCTCTACGCATGTTTTGCTAATCATGTTAGCATCATCAGGAGATTATTTAATCTAGATTTTGGAAGATTAAATCATCTCCTGATGATGCTAACATGGTTAGCGAAACGTGCGTCGAGCAGTTCAAAAAAGCGTTTGGTGTTTAGTGGTAAATCTCTTCAAGTTTACTATTTATTCGGTTAGAACAAAATTGTGCTCTGCGTACCCATGCGTCACTACACGCGTCAAAAATAAAATCCCGGTGCCCACGAATAACATCACAAGCGTAACATAACTGCAGTGTTTAGAATCAGAAAAAAATCGCACGGTGTTACATCTGTGGAGCGTGCAGGCCAAGAAATGGGTCCATTGCACCCTATCCATCTATTAGGAACATTATTTAAATATTCGTGAATTTCTCGTCTATAATGTGGCGGAGCACCACTATATATTCTGTTTAGCATTTAAAGGAACATCTTGTAATATTTGTGGCAGATTGTTGTGGAGAAAGTCTAAATAATTTTCACCTGTCAGTCGATCTGGAAGAAAGAAAGGCCCAATAAGTATGCCATTTACTACATCAGCCCAAACATTTACAACAATCTGTGTTGAAAATGGATTGTTTTCACAGCATGCGGCATTTTCTCTGCCCAAACATGGTTGTTGTGGAAATTATTTAATTAGTTTCTTGTAAGTGTGACCTCGTCGGTAGCCAAAATAAATTTGCTAAAATTTTCATTTCTGTTATACTGATGTAAAAGCCATAGACAAAATTTAATCCTTCTAGGATAATCTTCGGGCTGTAACGTTTGTACTCGTTGATAACTATGATACACACTTTATTATGCTCAACTTCAACTTGATCTACCATAGTGCTTGTTGTTGGCTCGCTTTCGACAGTACCTAAAATGTGTTCCTCAATCTCTACCATTTCGTGTGGAGGAGGTCTTCCAGCATGACCTCCTCGTCGTGCCTTTAAATACTCTGTGTCGCGAAGTCTTGTATGAAAACATAGGCGGAGCCGTATCATTTCTTAAATGAAAAATTTCCGCGTACAAACAAGATGCTGCGGCTGCATTTTGCAATACAACAAACTAGTCATACCCATTATAAGCAGTAAACAAATATTTTATGTGTTGCACAATGCAGTGGTCGAGAATATCAAAAAGTCAGGTCTGTTTTCAAATTTTATAACTGTTAATAACTTCTTTATTTTTCAACATTTATATAAATTATTTTTGGTAAAATTACTTAATTTTACGAGTTCTACAACCCGTAAAATTAATGATTCAACTTTGAAAATACCCTGTATCATGGATCTTGAGCGAAGAACTGAACGGTTTTTAAAATTCTTAAATAAAATACAGATGGCGTTGTGAATTTACCTTTGGGGTTATGTTAAACCTTTGAAAGTGCAACTTTAAGAACACCCAGTATAATGGGTCTTTTGAATTGAGCGTTTTTTTTAATTCTTGAATAAAACACAAACAGTGTTGTGAATCTGTCTAGGTTTAGTATCATTGCTAGATTTGTTTAGTTCAATCTAGTTTACGCCATCCTCCATTTGAAAGCACTATCAATCAAATTGTTCAAAAATTTCACCGGTTCGGTGGAAGATAAAAGAAGAGCAATATATAGTCGTAGTGGTCGTTCAGAAGAGCATATTAATTTGGTACGTGAACGTGTTGCTAAAGACCCAGAAATTTCCATTAGTTGACGTACTCAACAATTTGGACTCAGTGAATCCACAAACATGGCGCATTTTACGAAAGAATTTAGCTCTCACGTCGTGCATTTACCAATTGGATCAACGAAACAAACAATTCAGATGAAGCACATTTTGAAATTGGTAGCTATGTTAATAAACAAAATAACCGCATTTTGAGTGAGGAAAGTCCACGATTGCTTCATGAGAAACCGTTACATCCTAAACGAGTCATTGTTTGGTGTGAATTATGGTCAAAAGGTGTACTTGAGTCGTATTTCTTTCAGAATGCTGTTGGTGAACTGTTACTGTGAATGTTGTTATCGAGAGATGATTACTAGATTTTTGTAGGCTGAATTCGATAATATAGAGCTGGAGCGTATGGAGAGAACAATTGATTTACTGGACGAGTTATTGCAAGATTTACAAACCACATTTTTCACATGGCCCCAATAGAAGAAATCCAAAGAATTAAGATCAGGAAATCTGACATGCCAGTGATTGGATCCATTTCTTTCTACTCACCACTTCAAAATTATTACTTAAGTGGTCGTCGACAACTGGACGACTTATGTGAGCTGGGGCGCCATCATGCAAATATTACATATTCAAATGGTGCAATAAAATTTTAATATTACTACTCATTTAATTTATAGGATAAAAGAAATAACCCAAAGCCACTATTCCAGCCCAAAGCTGTGGAAATTTAAAAAATTCGAAATCCTATTCCTCATGGAAGAAGCTTCGTAAGTTGAATAATATTGAACAAAAAAAATGGATTTCTTTGGTTTTGGCCAATAAACAATTATCAGTATTTTTGCCTGGGTGAAAAATCAGCAACTAAGAATATTTAAGAGGAGAGAAATACGATGTCGAAAATATATTAAAGAAAAAAAATTAAAAAGGTTGTAAAAAAACAAAGAAGATTTAGGAAGAAATTCAAAATACTCTATACGCACAATGAGGTAAAAATAAAGGCAAGTTCCGTAGAAAGATAAATACGTATCTGCTTAATTAATATGAAGAAAGGATTCGATAGCATTATAATAATTATAATCTATGGAAGATTAAATTTTGAAATTTTCCCCCCTAAGTTATATAAATATAAATACATAAACTAGGATGAGCCAAAAAAGTTCACCTCTTGAATTTATGGTGTTAAAAGGGCCTATTTACTGAGAAAAAAATCTCCCTTTGGGAAAAATTTTTAGTTCAATTTTAAAAGATGTTGGTAGCCATTTAAAATTTTCCATTTAAATAACACGCAAAACATTTATTTTCATTAAAAATGCTATAACTTTTGAATGTTTGAGATAAAAAAAATAACTAATAATAAATGACCCCAGAGTTAATTTTTTGACTCAAAAATTCGTATACTTACGGATTATGAAAGTTGAAAAAAAACAGAAATATGCAGCTGAAACTGTATATTTCTGGTTTTTTTTTTATTTGAATTATTGAGTCTAAAAAATTCACTCTGCCCTACAAGAATATGCCCGGGCCAAAATTTTTTATCTCAAACGGTTCAAAAGTTTTTTTAATGAATACATTTTTTTTGCGTGTTATTTCAATGGAAAATTTCAAATGGCTCACAAATTCGATAGGTTAGTTTTTTGGCTAACCCTAATATATATATATATATATATATATATATATATATATATATATATATATATATATATATATATATATATATATATATATAATTAAAAAAATAAATTAAATAAAGAAACTGTGTTGAAATAAGAAAGGAAGTACCAGAAAATAAAACTAAAGCAGGGCTATGTTTGAAATCTACTGTTACTTAATCTAGCAATGCCGAAGGGGTAGAAAACAATACGAGTAAGTTGAGTGTATATAAAGTCAAAAGCTGATTCAGCATTTCTAAAGTGAGTGTTTCAAAAACTACTAAAAACAAAATTAATTAGTAGACTAGTGGCACGAAGAAGTGATAAGACCACGTGCTCAAACAAGAAGTCTTCGCTAGAAATGTTTTGATGTGCTTTGGTTTGCTTCCGATCAAGTTATGCACTCGTGAGAAATTCGACCAAACCTGTGATGAGCTGAATTAAAAATATGTGGCTTCTGGTAAGAGACAGATTCTGTAGTAGAGCAATGTCAGAACTTATACAACCAGACAAACAAAGGAAAAATTGCAAGAATTTTATGTAATCAAACGACCAAATACCACATACAACTTACATCCCAAAACTTGCACTACATAATCTCTTCCATCCATTGACATATTTCTACTAGTAGATATTTTTTTATCAAGTTGAAAATGCATTCGTTGTATATCATATCTTGAACAAAACTTTTTCCTTGTGAATGTTTTTCTATGCAATTACAGAAAATTTGGAAATATTATTAAGTTAATAATAAGCATTATTATTTTTTATATCGAATATAAGGGGAACTTCATCATGGTGGAGTACATCTGATAAATAAATTATATTTTTATTTTATATTTTCACAATGAAAATTGATATCTAATTGAATCAAAAGGAACTATATCCCTATGAAAATATTATAAATACAGCGGAACATTTTTGTATTATTTCTTTACCATAAAGAAATTATTGTTTTCATTAACCATAAATGATTTATATTCTCTCGTATCGATAATTATTATTAAAAAGTAATGTGTTGGAATCACATCCACCAATCATTATGAAACTCTTTATTGAAAACTGTATCTTTCATGAATTAATAATTAAAAGGTTATCGCGTTATTCTCTGCATATCCTTCTAAGAAACTAAAAGGCATTCTAATGAAGAACAGTGTTAATGCATTGAATATCAAGTAAATAGATAAGGCATCTTTCATGTAAATATTGTTGTTTATGTTATTGTTGCAACGCATATCGCATTTATATAGGCTGGCACTATGTGGAAAATCAATAATATCACAACTGATCAATAAAATAATTTATATATATATATATATATATATATATATATATATATATATATATATATATATATATATATATATATATATATATATATATATATATATATATGTATATATATATATATATATATATATATATATATATATATATATATATTTTTTTTTAATTTTTTTTTTATTATATATATTTTCCTGACCGTTTTTACGAACAATACAACTTCATATTCAAAAACCTATCAACTATATCTTATTGAAAAATTAATTTCTTAATGTCTTTTTAAATGAAATATAACATTCTTTGTCTAATCTTTAGTTGACACATTTTTGACGATGTACAACTAAAATGATCAGTATCGTTTCTAAAATTAATGATATATATATATATATATATATATATATATATATATATATATATATATATATATATATATATATATATATATATATATATATATATATATAATATAAAGGGTATTCCATTAAGAGGTTTCGAATATTGGTAACGAATAAAAGAAACGTTTCATAACATACCTAAAAGTTATTTATGGCAGTGCGAAGCTGGATAGTGTACAATTATACGTGGAATACAACATCTGTCAAATGACCGCCACGACTTCTCTGGCAGCTCACAATTCTTTTGTTGAAATTCTCGATTACTGCTGAACACATTTGCGGAGTTATGTCACGAATTATTCGCCTAATTGCTTCTTTCAACTGTTGAACGGTTTGCGGATTATTTTCGTAAGCTTTGCTCTTCACATAGCCCCACAAAAAATAGTCTAGCGGCGTCAAGTCGAATGTCCTTGGTGGCCAATTTACGTCCCCATTCCGGGAGATCAGCCTCCCTCCAAACTGTGTACGCAATAAAGTCAATGTTTCACGTGCTGTATGACATGTCGCACCATCTTGTTGGAACCACATATTCAAAAGAATTGTGAGCTGCCAGAGAAGTCGTGGCGGTCATTTGACAGATGTATTCCACGTATAACTGTACACTATCCAGCTTTGCACTGCCATAAATAACTTTCAGGTATGTTATGAAACGTTTCTTTTATTCGTTACCAACATTCGAAACCTCTTAATGGAATACCCTTTATATAAATAAATATATATATATATATATATATATATATATATATATATATATATATATATATATATATATATATATATATTTTTATTATTAATAAAAATTGAGAATTTCTGTAACTATTCTAAGTTTTAGGAAGACAAAAAATTTCATCATTATTCTAACTCATAAATATCGCTCCTACTTTCCTTAGTGCCATTTAAAACTAGAAATATATTCCGTGCGCGAATATCACGATATGCTTCTTATTTACGGAGAAGCGTATGTTAAGAATATTTTTTGATGAAGTATTCGAGATTAAACTTCCAAACGTTTCGGAAAAAGTGGTTAAAGAGGTGCTATGCTTGTATGGAATAAAATGGTGAACGTATTTTAACGTTTAATTTCATAAAATAATTAATCATGTTTGTTTCTTAATGTGACGTGAACGTTTCTTAATGCGGTGTGAAAAAAAAGGGCTAGTAGTTCCATATTCTGTTATAAAACGACAGTAATGTGTAAGTTTTCGATTTTTTGGTTTAAAAAACAAATTAAATTTATGCAGAAAGATATGGAATAAATGGTTATAAAAATATTTCTTTATTTTCAAATAATACTTTAAGAGGACAACGAAACAAAAAAAAATATTTTCATATTTCTGAAGATGGTTTATAAATAAGGTTTATAAGCTTGTATATGTGAACATAGCTTAATAGGCCCTTAGTATCCAAGATTATTATTGCAATTATTCCAGTGAGATTGTGTTATTGTTTTCTCCAAACATTTGTTAAATAGAAATACTATACGTTGTAATAATTTTTCTCCTTAATTGTGTCATTAGTTATTGTATCTTAGATATTATATGTCTGAAATGTTGGCTTTTTGTTGGTTTATAAATTGTCATTATTTCGTTAAAAATCTTTGATGGCAACCACATTTTAAATCTCGTCTTTGAGGAAATATGGACTAGTAACTCATTCAGACGATAATAAACGATACTACGATACGACAAGTCAACGATAATAAACATTTATTTTTTGATTGGCCAATTTTAGTGCGAAAATCTACCAATAGAGCAATTACATTTATTTAGATTTCCCCTTACATTATAAAATGAGTCTCATGTCTAACGAATTGTAATCCGCCTGTAAAAAAATTGTACCCACTGCTCCATAGTGAGCTAACATTTCTACATAAAGCAACTGTTTAGTTTCTCAAATATCGAATCTTAAGTGAAAATCTGAATATTAAGATATATACATAGTTACTTTTACATGTATTTTGTCTTTGCGGTGTTTATTACTAGTGTAATACCATTTTTCCGATTACATAAGATTACATTCTTGCAATTGTTTAAGCAACTCAGTGAACATTTCTCTGTTTAAAGATAAATATCTCAAAAACACAAATAATAACCGAGTTAGTGACTTGTAAAGGTGTTGGAATTGAGAAGCGACTTCTCTAGAAATACTTAGATCATAAAATATGCATTAACCGAGATAATCAGAACAGAAAACTGATATAGGCTTCTCTCTCCCAAATATATTTTTAAATAAATTAACTCTTCCAATATATTGAAAAAGAAAGCTCTGCCTGTTGACCGTTCTAACGTATTGTTCATAAACCTATCATTAACTCTAAAAAGATATGGAAAAATATAATAGTAACACAATATGTACTAGAAAGATTAATAAATGATATAGTATCGAATATGGACATACTTATAAAAACTAAGTTATTAGATATAGTAAAAACGATAGCTATCCTTAAGTGAAAGTGTGCGAAACACATTGCCAGAAAATCCGACGACAAATGAACCCGAAATATTATGATATTGAATGGAGACCAGGACACTGGTCACAATGCTATACGAAATGGAGGACGTCGTACAACAATAGGGAACTATGGAAGCACTCAATGAAGGTTTATATTCCGCAGTAGACTTTAGGTCCACTATGATAATGATGATCATCTCCAAAACGTAAATGCTGACTCCTCAGCTTTCGAATTAAATAGGTGCAAATTTAAAATAATTTGTTGAAAGATTTTGATAAGTGTGAATTTGTTCACGTAAATTTGAATTATAATTTTTCCTTTAAAAAAGTGAACGTAGATTATAAATAAGATAAAATGCTCTAGAAAATTTCAGAAAATAAATTAAAGGCTACGAACTGGGACATTATCCAAAATGTCGTTGGAATAATGAATGAACCCAGAACTGTCTACAATTCATAAATGAAACAAACAACAAACATAAACTGTTTATGTTATCAAACAGATTCGAGTTTATATTTGAGTTATAGTGACGGAATAGGAAAAATCAACACATAACCGCTCCTGTTAAGACGAGATGATCGTAAAGTCGTTTGTTATTTTCGTTTAATACGTAATGAATCAAAAACTGACCTTGTTGGACGGATGATATCAAAATAAAGATTCAATGATTATTTTATATGTTAATAAAATCTTGGGGATTAAAATATAGATGAATGTTCTTTCTAGGAGCCATTTATTTCTGTTGAAACTATTAATTATTACCTCTCTAGATATAACAGGAAAAATTTACACGGTTTCGTTGCAGGTCGAGGAAATCCTATCAAAGTTTTTTCACATGGGTTTTGTCTTTTTTTGCTAGAAAAAATGCAATTTATAACTTCCATTTCTGAAGTGATTTTCTGGAAGTTCTTCAAAATAACTTTTTCGTTTGATGAAAAACTTGCTTGCCACGTAGGATTTTTTGGGGTTTGGGAATAGATGAAAGTCAGAGAGGGCCAGATCTGATGAATATGGAAGATGCTCCAATAATTCGTAGTGTAACTCCTTAAAGTGGCCATTGCAAGAACACCTCTGTGAACCGGTGCATTGCCATGATGAAAAATAGTTTTTTCCTTTGTTAAACCAGATCAATTTTCAGTAATTTTTGCATTCAATTGATCCAAAAGGTTTGAGTAATACTGTCTTGTTATTGTTTTACCATTTTGAAGGTAATGAATTAGCAAAATGCTTTTGCATCCCGAAAAATTGATGCCATAACTTTTTTGGTCCATTTTGACCAATTTGGGTGCTTCGGAGCCCAACCGGGGTGAACAACCGGGATCAGTCCGTTCTGCGGTTTGCTATGGCAGGTCAGGATCATAGTGGTACACCCAAATCTCATCCATAGTTACAACACGACGTTAACATTTTTTTTGTTCTTTTGTAAATGATCCAAATATTGGTTAGAAATTTACTCGAAGTCGTTTTTGATCAGAATTTAACAAATGCAGCACTCATCTTGCACATAGCTTTCTCAAGCCCAATTAGTTTGTCAAAATGTGAAACACCCATTCAGTTGCGATTTCCATGGCCTTAGCAATTCCACTCAAAGTCAATTGTCTGTAAATAATTAATTATTTGTTCAGTAGTTACACTTATTGGACGTTCAGTACGATGATCATCATCCAGGCTTGTACGACCACTTTGAAACTCACCTGTCCACTTACAAACCATTGCTTTTGAAGAAACAGACTGCCCTATTACCTTTAAACTTTTACACTTTTTTTTAAACTTTTACAAAGAATTTAATCACTGAGCATGATTTTCAAAATTTGCCATTTTAAAAAATAACAGTGGTATCTTTACTTTACGTTGCTATTTTTGTACGAATGAATTAATAGATTGACTGTAAACTTCACATATGTTTATATAAAGGATGAAACTTCAAAATATAGTAGATTATATAGTTCTTTTACTGCAATAATATAGGTGTCGCTCTGCGAATATATATATATATATATATATATATATATATATATATATATATATATATATATATATATATATATATCTTCGCCATAGAGCAATTGGTGATAGTAGATATTAAAATAAAAGGATTTGGCCAATAAATGTGTTGGTAAATGTTAGTTATTAAAAAGATACAGGGTGTTGAAAGTGAAACTAGGTGGTTGAAGATATCAGATTCACCAGGCTGCTCTATGGCGGATAAATTGTGGAATACCCTGTATATATCATTCGTTATATTTTACTCTATTTCGTTACTATTATATTCGTTATATATTCTAGGTAGTGCTTCTCGTTTGCAATATCAACCGATAAAATTTACCCATCAACAAGTAAATTATAAAGTTTATAATATTCTGTGAATTAAATTAAATGAAATTAATTAGTAATGCAAATAAATTGCATTTGTTTGCATGCATGAGTGCTAATATCATAAAAAAATATTTATTCAGTGTTAAAGCGCATTTTTTATCAAATATAAAATGGACTACAGTTAATAATTCTTCATATTTAATAGATTTAGAACCTAGTGATTGACACTTATAGTACATTGGTCCTTTGTGCTGTAAATAATCAAACAAAAACTTACCTTGGTGGTGGATGAAAGGCTTGTGGAGGTTGATGAGGCCATGCGAAGCGATCCGGTGGTGGCGGACCCGGTGGTCCGGGAGGAAACGCGGCGAAAGGAGCTCCGGGAAATGGCATTAGGGGCGGACCCGTCGATAAACCACCTCCAGGACCGTCCTGCTTTTCCGGCATATTCTAATCGCTATCTTTCCTGAACGATCTGAAAAAATGAAGCACCCTGTAGACAAAACAATACATTTTTTCCACGTTTCAACCGATTGAATTTTAATAAGCCTTATTTATAGATATAATATATTTAGATACTTTACTGAATACTAATTAAAATTAGTAGCAAAGTTGTATTAGTATTCTTCTCAGTTTTGTTTCTGTTGGGTTGGCAAAGAGGTATAATATAGTCAATTGATAAATTATATCACTTCGTAAACTTAATTTGAGCTAATCAAATATAGATGACTATGAAATTAATATGAATAAATGTATACAACTGAATGTGATTTTTACTTTTATTTTACTTGTGTTAATGATGTAAGAAGTATGGTGAGCAAGTTTCATAGGAAATAATATGCCGGAAATGATTTCATATTGAGAACGAGTGGATACAATTAAAAAATGCTAATTTTAATGTGTAAAACACAGAAAAAGATGCCAAACTATAAGCATTTTAGGAAAAAAAAATCTCAGATACTCGATAAATTGACAAAAGTTTAACGTAGCAGGGGGAAAGATTTTTCTACATGCTTCCACTGCTCCGACTCGAACAGGATGTTCTTACCATCATGTTGATTGAGAAATTCGGTAACAAGTAAATGAATATATTGCGTTTAACTATAAGTTATTCTTTGACCCCGGTATCCAAAATTGAATAGATGGGTCGAAACAGTATAAAAACTAATGGCAAATATTTTATTCAATATTGTTAGTTTAATTCTCAGCCCTTACGTTTTATCAATTGCGGAACCTATTTGAATCAGAATTTTTCCTCATCGTGCAGTTATTTTCAAGTGCTATTTTTCAGCTTCAAAATTAAGCATAATATACGTATATACGAGGGTCATTCTATAAATGCTTAGAAAACAATAGAAAAACAAATAATTTTAAGTAGATTTTTTAATTTTTCAATATAATGTCCATTTAGCTCTATACACTTTTTAAAGCGTTTCTCCAACTTTTTTAAGCCTTTCTAAAAAGTAAGATTTCGGAAGGTCTCTAAAATAGGCATCTGTTTGGGGTATGACCTCCTCGTTCGATGTGAACCGTTGTCTGCTGAAACCATTTTTTTAATTTCGGAAATAATAAAAAAGTCACTGGGGGTCAAATCCGGTAAATACGGGAGATGTTGTAATAATTCGAACTTTAGTTCCATGATTTTGGTCATTGAAATGTACATGTGTGCACACGTGTATTGTCTTGATAGAACAGCATATTTTTCTATTCGCTCAACCGGTGAAATAATGAGTAGTAGTGTATCCACGTTTCATCCATAGCTATGTATCGACGCAGAAACTCATCAGGATTGCGATGAAAAAGCGTTGAAACAGCCTCAGAATCGACCACACGATAGCGTTTATTCTCCACTGAGAGCAAACACTCATCTTGCCGAAATTTTTTTACACCCAATTTTTCGTGCAAAATTGAAAACACTGTGCCTTGAAATAAGCCTGTGGCTTTAACAATTTCGCGCACTTTGATTCGTCGATCACTTAAAACCATGTTGTGGATTTTGTCAATCATTTCAGGAGTAGTTACTTCCACTGGACGTCCCGATGGATGTTCATCTTTTGTGGATGTATAGTCACGTTTAAACTCATTTACACAATTATAAACAGTTGCAAACACAGGAGCAGACGTGGCAGGAACTTCATCCAACTCAGCTTTGATCTCTTTCGGTGATCAGTTTTTTTCTTGGTTTCTTGCTTCAATCGATAATAAAAATGAAACCATGTGATGAATATAACTGAGACTGACATCTATCTGGTGAATAATGATGGTTACTAAAAACAATTAATTTCCGGTGCAACGAGCGCCATCTTTTGGATTTTCTAAGGACTTATTGAACGACCCCCGTAATGTGAATATAAATTGAAAAATCAGTTGTAAACGCGATGTCGTTCGAAAAGCAACATTCAAGGCACACAAAAAAAACTGCAGAACCTCAGGACGTGATTTGTGAAGTTTTGTGTGGTAATGCTGCAGGTGTGGTAATGGTAAGATGCAGAACGTTTGGGACAGGCAAAAAAAGTGGAGGAGGAAGAATTGGAGGCATTGCTGGAAGAAAATTCTTATCATACAATATCAGAGTTCGAGCAGAAACTCGGAGTAACACACCAAGTCATTTTTAAGCGTTTAACCCATTCAACATGGATGATGGGAATTCGTCATCGTCATCACGATGTTTAATGTCGGGAATATCCGACATAGCGGATCTGTTCCCTAATACTGATCTTGTATACGCCTTTCTAACTTTTGTGTTGGGTTCTGTTATACGAGCAGAGCTTCTATATTTAGTTTCAATTGTTTTTTAACGTTCATTGGGAATATTACAGTTTTCAAAAATCTGTTTTATAAAAGGAGATATAGCGGTTTTAAAATGTGTGTATTTTTTCTATTTTTCTTGTTAATTATGCAATAAATAATGAATTTTTATTATGTGATTCCCTGTTTTCTAAATTTATTTTATTTGTCATATTTTATTATGTTTTGTAGAAATGTTTTGAGAAAAAATGAGTTTGATGTAAAAAAACGAAAATTTTGAAAATCGTGACTTTTTAATTTAATTTTTTCGATTCTTATGTTTTTAAGTGTGGTGAGTCTGAATACAAAGTTAGAAAGGTTCCAACGTGCTTCGTTTTTGAGAAAAATGAGTTTGAAGTTGAAAAAACCAATCGTGTTTTATTTTATTTTGTTTTTTCGCTATGGTTTCAAATGTGTTGAGTTCGAATCTAAAGCCATAAAAATCACCATCTATTTTAAGAAAAATGAGGTTTTATTTAAAGAAATTAAAATTTGTAAAATCGTATGTCTAGTTAAATAAAATTTATATATTAACATAAACACACACGTATATATAGAAAAAAAGCGGTAACAGTCGCTAGCTAGACAACACAACATCGCTCGCGCCGACTGGAGACGAGTTTTCTCATAATCGCGATTTTTCATGGATTAATATCAAATATACATTAATGCATACTTATATTAATAATTTCTTATTGAACTATTATAGCAGGAAACAAAAAAAAAATAACACACCATTTTTGAGAATAATGAGTTTACATTTGATTTTCATTTATTATAATTTTTCGGTCCTTTTAGAAATTATATCTAATTTCCATGTTATCAACATCAATATCATCATCTTTTTTAAGAAAAATGAAGCTTTAATTCAAAAAAATGAAAATGTTATGTATGTCTGTCTACACCAGAGATACGATGTGTATGCATACGTATATAGCAGACCTGAAAAGCAACTAAACTTTTTTAGCCTAATTCTTCGAAATAATTACGCTCTCAACGTTTTTTCTTATTGAAATATATCATAATACCTTCGAAATCATTCAAGTTTTTAATATTTCCAATGAAGTTTTCATACCAAAAGTACAAAAAAGACTTTTTTTTCACGAATAACTCCGATTTTACAAAACACTGTACGTGATAGGGCATTTCTGACTTCAGATTATAATTGAGCAAACCAATTCTTCGATTGAAAGCTTGTGTGAGACTCGCGCCAAAACGTTTAAAAAGATGATTTGGAGTTTAGAAGTAGATATCTTCGAGTTTAAATGGCAGTTTGATTCAAAGGAACATTTTAATGCATAATAGTGTAATTATGTTGAAGACCTAATACTTGACTTTCTTGACTAAATAAATACATGTTTCAAGCAAAAAGACGCGGAAATTAGCACCTAGTAATTATTGAGTTCAAGGTTCCACTTCCTTTTCGATAAGTGAAGCAATATTCAAACTAATATCCATTCAAATAATAAACGAGCCCAATTATCAACTCAATCAATGAAACAGGCAATAAGTATAAAATGTTTGCATCAGCGCACAACTTGTTAAAATGTTATAATGTAGTTAATTAAAACCATTCCCAAATTTATCATTGACATAAAAATGACCAGATGAACCGGCTCCGTTTACATTTCCATTTATTTTGTTAGGAAATTAAAAGTTTAATGACAATTTTATATCCTGATTAAATTTTTCACGATTGGTCCTGGCTATATGTGAAAAGTAAGAAAAAATTGCCGCCAAAAAATGTTTGAAAATATTAATCGTAAGCATGAATAGAAGGGAAATTTTTATTTTAATACAAGGTTGCTATTTATGCATTCGGAATCGATTAGGCGCAATCTGACATGTACAACGTAAAATTTGACATTATTGACTATATATGTACTCGAACGTTTTACCATACGGACGTTATATGTGTACGAAAACTTCATCTCAGTCAAAAAATGGAATTAAATCGTGAGAATTTTCGTACGATGTTTTACTACGACTTTTGAGGTAAATTATCTCAACAAAAGTGTATTGATCAACTCGCTTCGACTTTTAAGCACCATATAAAACCACTATATATCCCTGGTTTATCAATATTAATTCAATCGTGACCGTAGTTCGCTCGCGGACGAATTTAAAGAAGATCGTCCAAAATCGGTTGTTGTGCCTGAAAACATCGATGTTATGAGCGAGGCATTCTTGAGTATTAGTTGACAAGCATACACAAGATTTTACATGAACATTTATGCGTGAAAAATATTTGTGTGCGTTGGATTCCGCATATTTTCACAATCGCTCAAAATAAGGCTCATGTCGATTGGTGCCAAAAATGCCCAAAGAATACAATCGTGGTGAGTCAAAAGCCGTATATAATATCTATACATGTGATAAATCCTGGATATATGCGTATAAACCCGAAAGTAAACAGCAGTCGACTGTATGGATCTTTCAAAATGAGCCAAACCTACAGTACACAACCATTTGTTTGCCAGATGACTTTGAAGAAATAAGAGAAAAACAACCAGCAAAGCAGGATCATACTTCACCATGATAATACGAATTCTCACACATTGGACCGAACTCAATATTTCACCGGTCAATACATCGAATTGAGGGGTCATCCGCCGTACAGTCCTGATTTGGCACCCAATGATTTATTTTTCTTAGAGATGTCCATGAGCATACGTGGTTAACGATTTTCGATGCCAGAAGAACCGGTTGATGGGTTCAAAATGCATGTTTTGGAGATATCTCAATCGGAATAGGAAAAGTGCTATGAAAACTGGTTCAAACATATGCAAAAGCATATCGATCATCGCGGAGAATATTTTGAGAAAGAATAAAACCATTTTCAATGATACATTACTAAAATTACTATACTACATAGGAAAATGACTTAAAAGGTTTTTCAATTTGAGTGGTTTTTGAATTCTTGAATAAAACACAGAATTTGCGTTAATTTCAAGAAACTTTCTATTGATAATTGAAGTATAGTTTATGACATTTAAATACGAAATACAATATCTGCCAAATGACCACCTCTTGCAGCTGTATAGATATCAGATGTCAAACTTTTGGATGACATTTTGGCTTTATCTCACCAATGACTCGAATAATTTCATCCTTTAGTTCAAGAATCGATTGTGGATTATTCTTATAGACCTGGCTTTTCACATAACCGCAAAGAAAATAGTCCAACGGTGATAAATCACGTGGTCTTGGTGGCCAATTAACATCACCGTTTCTTTCAATTATAACTGGTCCAGGAAATTTTTCTCTCAATAAATCAATTGTTTCATTAGCAGAGTAAGGTGTAGATTCAGCCCACAAAAATCCAGTTATCATCTCACGATCAATTATACCTCCTGATCATAATGCACATCAAACAGTGACTCGTTTAGGATGTAAAGATTTGTTTGAAAGACCCATTACTACTATGGCTTAAAAATTAGGGAGCTTTCCGTATCGATACAACCATTTGTTTTTAAGTTCGTATGACAATGCAGGAAATATCCTTTGATGATGCATTAAAATTGTCAAGAAACTGTTACGACGATAAAGCTTTTTTAAATAAAAATGTTTATAAATAGTACAATAAAAAAAAACATTAAAAAAATAAACAATACAAGACTTGTATTTGTTATCCTGGATTTAATATTAGATACATTGTAGAAATTTCTGGAATGTCATTTAGATCAATTCAATCAATATTGAAGTTGATCAAGATCAAAGATCAAGTCAATTTTTTGCTAAAAATCAAACAAATACTGTTCTACAAGCACCATATCCACCAGATATGGAACTATGTAACTTTTTCATGTTTCCTCGGTTAAAGAAACCACTTCGTGGACGTCGTTTTGAATCAGCAAGAACCATTCACGAGAGTTCACTGGCCCCTTTGAAAGAAATATCAGAAGTCGGATGTAAAACTGTTTCGAAGATTAGAAAAATAGATGAAGCAAGTGTATTGAAGTAACAAAGGATTATTTTAAAGGAGACAAAATGAATAAATAATAGTAACTCTTTTTACTGGCAATGTTATTATCTGTTGTGTGATATACCTTTCGAAGGTTTCTTTTGAAGAATATACGGATCTCTTAAAAAAACTGCTTTTGACACTCTATTGCAAAGGTTTAAGTTTGTTTTTCGAAACTTCAATCTCGACAATATTTGAAAATTATTATATCGTATTCGACTTAAATGGACCTACAAATAAAATTTTCAATTTTACAATTAAGAGATTATGCTTTATATAAACCAGTGTAAACCCTGTAAACCCTAAGTAAGACAGAGTTAACACAATAAAATAAACTATTATAAGGCACATTATTTCTTTTCTTATCATGGTAAATATATTTATTTACAAAGCATGTACCAAAATGGAGCAACTTTCAAAAACAGTTCATTTAACTTTTTTTTATTTTAATCCATAATTCCAACTTCCTGACATCGTTTTGGCATTGAGTCAATTAAGTTGTGGAGCACTGAAGAATTTATTGATCCCCACATTTTTTTCAAAGCATCGTACATATCGGTCCAATTTGTGTAACGCTGAATCCTAAATTTGTCGTCTATGATTTTCCATTAATTATCTATCGGATATAAATCCGGAGATTTGAGCTGGCCACTTGAATAATTCAATGTTCTGCTTTTTCAACCAACGTTTCACATGTTTTGAAGTATGTTTCGGTTCATTAACGTGCTGGTAAACCTATTTTAGAAGCATATTCCACTCGTCAAAGGGTAGCATAACGTTTTCTAAAATATCGGCATTAACAAATCTATCCATAATGCCGATCAATCTATGGATTGGGCCAATACCTCCATATGAGAAGCAGCATCATACTTTACCGTGCTTTACAGTCTTCACGACGTATTTAGAACGAATTTTTTTATTATCTGGACGTCAAACCTGTTTGATTCCATCGCTACTATTTAATGAAAACTTCGATTCGTCACTAAATAAAATGTTCCTCCACTTCTTCCAATGCACATGTTCCATGGCGAATTCCAATCAGGCTTTTCTATTACTTTTAGATAATAGTGTTTTTTTGGCTGCTATTCATTCAAGCAACCCTCCTTCACATAATATTTGTTGAATAGTTCTTGTAGAAACATTTACGCTATCCGAATCTGCTTTTATACAGCGCTCTTAAAAAGATCCGCATAATTTATATTAATGATTTTTTTATCTATTCATGTAGTTTTTCTCGGTTTTTCCAGTTTCGTTGGGTTTAGTACGATCCCACGACAAAATAAAATTGAATGGTTCGCGAAACTACCGACTTCGAGAGCATTAAACGTTTGGAAATGGAGCATTGTTTCTCACAACTTTTATAAGCTTGTACCACTCAATTTTCCACGATAGAGAAAGAGATCCACGGATATATCAACGCCACGAGCCATCTTGCAGCTTGTAATTGCAACTAATAAGAGATTTAAGAATGCGATAAAAGTTACTGGATAGTTTTTTAAGAACAATTTCTTGTCGAATTATTCAGAGATAAAATAAAATTAATAAAAGCATAAAAATGATCCTGTATTTCAGAAGTTGTTTACAATTATAGGATTTAATAAGGGAGTTGTATACAAATCAAATATTATCTTTCTCTCCACTTATATCCGATACTGTATGTATGGGTTCGATTTGTTTGAAGAAAATTTATTCTTAATGAGTATTTCAACTTATACACATTGATTTGTATCATCATTAACAGTAAAAATATTGTTACTAGAACTGCTAAAAGAACATTCAAATTTTACCGTATATATTAAAATCAATTGAGGGTTTAGCTGAACAATGAAGTTTAAACATTTTGTTTTTCCATGTTGTGGGATATTTTACGTATTTTAGAAAAAAGCTAAACAATATTCGTCTGATAAAAGTACTAGTTTGTGCCACGAGTTCGTATACCATGTCCTTTCGGGCAGTTATCCGATTTTGGAAATGATCGAGTTATTAATATGAAAGAAGCAGGTTTAAGTTTCCGTGAAATAGCGAGATGTTTGGAGATGATGATCAGAGTTATAGACGAGGTTTTTGGTCCATCTAGAAGTAGCCAAGCACGTAATGAACGGCATCTTTGCTTTAAGAAAGCGACACGAAAATATCCGACATATTCATGATGTTTTTGTTGCAACTACACATAGGACTGTTTTGCAGACTGCGTTGCTCAATGGAACTTTGTTTATTTTAATGATAAGTTCAGATTCTTTAGGTGATCATGATGGGTCACACGTATTTGGGGTGAAAGGCGAAATTTAATTACGCCATATAGCTATGTTCTAGGGAAGCAGATTACCTCTAGTGATCGTCAAAGGAAGAACTACCATGAATCACTTTGGCTGAATTTTTGAAGGAAATTAAAGAAAAATTTAAAAAATATGGCAATAATAATCAGTACTAACTCAATTTAAAATTGATATTAAATATTCAATTAGAAAACTCATAGAAAAATGTTTTGGGGCTTAGCTAAATACTCAAGATATTATATCATATTATGAGTTATTACAGGTCTATGGATTCGCCAGAATCTTATTATATAGTATATATAATAAAACTAAAACCATGTGTGGTATAATAACAAATATTATCAACAGCTGATTAAGTAACATCGAGGGTCAATGCTGATCAACTTTACTTACATTGAGATATTCCATTATCACAAAATAAAAACACACAGTGTCAATAATCTCGATATCACTTAAAATACTTGTCTCTAGTTGTAAAAAAATCGAACTGTTATTCCGTTTAACCAGTCGTCAAAGTCAAAATCGAACAAACAGAAATGTCACAAAGTAGTAAACAATACGACGAACGTCACTGGATCTCGGTATTATCGTAAGATTCGATCGACGTACGGCACTGGTTGCGTGTCGCACTGTGGCTCGCAATGGACTACAATCAGGCTCAAGAAGGACCACGAACAGAATTTAAGAGTGGTGGGGTGGGGGAAGGCAGTGGCGTGCCCACTATCCGCGATTGATGTCTTCATTAGGGGAACTGATATTGATGTTGCTGCTGACGGATACATTATATATAAATCAGACGTTTCGGTTTTCCGAATGTGAGAGAGAAAAACGACCCGTGGTCCATCTCGACGTGGTCGTTGAATGATGACATTTATCTGGAGTTATATGCAAATAATGGTTTGGATTTCTTTATTTTTTTGGCACCGGCAAAAAATTAATTCGGAAATTATGTTGATATCTTTCGTCGATCAGAATCGTACAATGTTAAAAACGTTTTCTTCGTAATAAATTATTATTTACCGTATTTTAATGATATGATTAATAAAATGTCTAGAGATTAATTTGAATAATACGAAAGTAACCGTAAATGAAAGAAATGGTAAAAAGAAAATGGAAAAACGATAATGAGAAACTTAACTTAAGCCCACCTATGGAAAAATGCTGAAGTGATTTTTCTTCTTAAGAAAGGAGCACAGGAAGATTTTAAAAAATACCACCCAATAAGCCTCTTAACAGTTCCTAAGACATTCCGGGTAACATGAAGGGTCACAACGTTTCGCTAAAATCTCACTTTGCATTTTCAAGTGTTGTTCGCTTCGAGTGAAGAGATTAACTGGATTCTCTAGTGAGGAGTTAGTAGTTGCTTCATATTTCTTGATAAAGTCGAAAAAAGCCTGAATAAACTTTATAATATCAAAAACACCAAAGATGTTGTGGTATTCATCAAGCAAATTTCATCAACAGATGTGCATCCGGAAAAAATATTATATATTATATATATATATATATATATATATATATATATATATATATATATATATATATATATATATATATATATATATATATATATATAATGAGTATTGGTTAGTTGCTTGATCGGGAGGAAGCCCCATTCAACCCTTACATTGGAGGGCACGTGTTTCGTTTGTTGATGGTTAGACTCATCAGGGTACCGACATATGCTGTCTCGCCAAGAATAAGAAGTTCCTCTCCACAATCAATCAACCCATATTTTCGCCGACTTCTCATCGGATGGCTTATACATGTAGTTTTTTCACTTCATTGGACTTCTTGGCGAGAGAGCATATGTCGGTACTCTGATGAGGCTAACCACTAACAGACGAAACATGTGTCCTCCAATGTAAGGGATGAGTGGGGCTTCCTCCCGGTCAAGCAACTAACCAATGCTCATTATGGCGGACACGCAGGTTGTTGTGCGTTCCACATGAGATTGTGGAACCCTACGGTCGGGGGTGAATAACTCCTGACTACTGTTATCTCATTGGACGCACTCCAAAGGAGTCAAAAAACTCCATATATATATATATATATATATATATATATATATATATATATATATATATATATATATATATATATATATATATATATACATATTTGGCAAATATCAATTTGTGATTACTTAACTAATAAATCACAAATACACTTTTTTATTTAATTAAGAACCATGTCCTACATTATCCAAAACCGATGTGACAATATCGCCACGATTAAAAATGAAATTTCAAAACAGCGACAAAAATCATTTCGTTGTATGTCAGTCCGTGTATTTAAGTTCCATTTAAAACCGAACATTATTCTGTACGTGAATATTACGATATGCTTCTTATTTACGGAGAAGCTCTCCAAAATTCCGAAGGGGCTAGGCGAATTTACGGGCAATGATACCTAAAAAGGCCGCTTCCAGCTCAGAAAACATGTGCCCTAGTTTCTATTCCAATACTCCAAAGATTGTTGAATACGGATAGTGTAGTTCCAAAATTTCTTGAACGTGAGCGGCAGTGAGGAATCGGTTCTGAAGTCGAATAAGAAATTTTATATTTTATTGAAGAAAATGTTATTAGAAGTACTCGACAAGTTAAAGTTTCCCATTATATGGTACATAAAATGCTAAAATAGCAATTACTCTACACTTATGTACATACTTACAAAATAAGATACCTAGTTTTGAAAAATCATAACTTCTTTAGTTTTTTGTAGTTTTTAATTTTTTTCCTTTTTATTTTACATAAATATCAGATAATTCAAATATGGAGAGATACACAATTGGTCAGCGAACCAGAATAGTCACCTTGTTTTTTGAAAATAATTGGTCAATAATTATAAGTAATTCTAAAATGAGGATGTGAGATGTAGGGCTATCTGAAGGAAACAGTATATGCCAACAACTCTCCATCTACCGAGGCCCTAAAGGGCATTATCCGGCATGATGTAACCACAATATCACCTTAAATGCTCAGAAAAGTCTTTGAAAACGCTGTGAGAACAGCACATGTTTGCGAGCGGAAGGGCGGCGGTATTTGGTAGATGTGATTTTTCAAGTGTAATAAAAAAATATCTAGAATAATACTTTCATTTGTTGTGTAAATGTTCAAATTTTACAGAGCGAACAAACTAGAAACCATATTTTGCGCCACCCTGTACAAAGGGTACCAGCACTTTTACCCACTGATGTTTCACACATGAAAAAATATTGTGAACAATTTATTGGTCAACAGCAAAGGAATCCAAGTTTTCTGTTCAATATTTTATCAAACGACGAAGTATCTTTCATGAGAAATGGGAATTCTAATTTTTCACAACTGGTAAAAAAATAACCAAAAAAAAAACCGTCAAGAATTTTCGGTTAATTTATGGACTGGAATTATGACAGATCAGCTTATTTGTTTACCCTAAAGATTATATTGGCAAGGATATTTATATATTTTAAGAAATCTGATTTATAAATCTAAAATAAGCGATGAAAATGATTTGCGACAACGTTTATTGCTGCTGGCGACCAGATTACAAATATTCTAGGACTTTTTCAATATGTTCGGGAAAACCGGTTAAAACTTGCATAGACTCAGATAATGGTCATTTTGAACATTTAATTTAATATACAATTTGTCATGTGTTTCTTGATATAACGCGAATCGTTTAAAATGTGTTATAGTATGAAAAATTAGTGCTAGTAATCTCAGCTTTGGCATTAAACGACGATAATGTGTAAGTTTTCCTTTTTTTTGTAATAAAGCAAACCAAATTTATGATAAAACGTATGGGATATATGTCTATGAATATATTACATTTTATTTTCAATAATAATGGGTGTCTCAGAATTTTTTTCGTTTTTGTTTTGACTATTACGCGTCAAACACTGATAGCGGGGGAAGGGGAGTGGTGTCAGACGCTTGACGAGCTTTTTAAGTTTAGTAGCGATGGATCGTTTCACGGAATCACAGCGCGCATTTAGTGTGCGAGCGTTTTATAAAAACATCGATTCCTACACTATTGTTCGACGTCTACACAAGACACATTTTAATTTAGCGACCATGTGTCAAGTACGAATTTAATCAAGCAGTTTGAAGAGATTGGAAACACAATGCCGGATAAATCAACTGGGCGCAAAAGGACATTAAGAACGAGCACAAATGTTGACCGTGTTCGCCAGACTGTTAAAGACGTTCCACAACATTCTCTACTACTATAAAAAAAATCGTTTTAGGAGTTTCAATAACATATGGTTTTTGTGGTGAATCGAATTTTTACATTAAATACTGTGTGAATAAACAACATTGCAGATATTGGGACAATATCCGCTGGAACTGCACCAAAAACCATTATACTCGCTTAAGGTTGTCGTTTGGGCTGCCAAATAAAGCGAAGGAAATATCGGCCCCTACTTTTAGAGGATAACAGTGGTCGCGCTCAGACTGTTAATTTCGATCGTTACTGCCATATAATCCGGATTTTTTTGGCTTCGGAAATGCAAAACTTGATTTGCTACAATCACAACACATTTTTCCAACAAGATGAAGCAACTTTCCACATCACGAAGATTCTTTAACAGCTCTTCACAATTTATTCCCTGAAAGAGTGTACCGAAGAAAGTAATTAGGTTAGGTTGGTGTCTAAGGCGTCAGCCTTACGTTACGGCAGCTAATGTGGAGCGGGTTCGAGTCCCGTACTAGGTAAAAAATTTTTGTGAATATTTCTAGGTAAGAGTGTAAAATCTGACAAGGAATTACCCCTCAGTCACGCCAGTTCAAGGCTGGGTAAGGCCGGATGCCTTCTGAGAGGTTTTCTACGTTGGTCACTCGCCAGGTTAGGAACCCACGTTAAGCTGTAGGTCCAATCGCTAAATAGTCTTCTCAGTTGCTGATGTGCCTCTAACTCCAAAACTTTACTTTAAGGTTTTCAACTCATTACCACCCAACTTAAATATTTTAAAGCAAAGAATAACATACGAAATCCACGCTAGTCCAGAAGAGTAAATAAAAATAGCATATAAAAATTCAAAAACTACTCTGTGATTTAACAACAATTAAACAATTTTTTAATTAATTCTGATGTTTTATTTTTTGAGCATTAAAAACGAAAAACATTCTGAGACACCCTTTACTTTAAGAGGCAAATAAAATAAAAAACTGAATTCCATTCGGTCGAAATAAACACGACGATGCAATGTTGTCTATTGTTAAGAAAATTTAAAATCTTCTGACCTTTTCTGCATAAAATTGTTACATTTTGGATGCACGTTTAAGAAACTTCTCGTTCAAAATGATCTGTAAAAAATCGTTGAATAAATTTATAAACATTAAAATAAATTTACTTTTTCTTATATCCTGTATAATGCGATTCAAGATATATCGCTGACCGAATGGCTGCAATAAACTGTTAACAACCCCTGTCGTAACGAAACCCGGCAAAGTGGTAAAAAACATAAACAGGGCCGGGCCTAATAAAAAAACTGGTAAAAAGATAAAATTAATTTTATATCTGGCTTAGTAGTTTCGAAATATTCGTTTAGTTCGCATTATTTTCTTAAACAGTGCAGTTCTATAATTTCGAACATACTTTTATTATTCCAAATGTGCTAAAAATGTGGCGTTCTTGGCAAGATAATGATCATTGTGCCTCCGGTAGTGCTAATTTTAAAAGAAAACAGTTATCGTACGGTGTTAATCAAATTGTTAAAAATGTGTATGTTTCTTTATTGAATAGGGGGCTTAATGTAAATGCAGCCGCAGCAGAAACGTCTTCATTAATGAAAACGCCGCTGTCTACAGTTAAAAATATTGTGACGAAGCCTATTAAAGCCAAAAAAGTTCGTGGTGATTTTGATAAAAGCAAATGTGTTGACGAAGGCGACAAAGACTTAATTCGAAGCAAAATTTATGCTGTGTATGAAGAGCAAACTGTGTCTACATTACATTCATTGCAACAGCGACCAAAGAAAGATGAAACCAACATTCTTTGCAGCAGAACTAGCTTCCGAAGAATATTATCTCTAATGGGTTTTGCATATAGGACCATTAATAAAGGACAAATTAATGGAATCAGAACGATTGCGACGATGCCGGTTTGACTACTTCAACTCTATAAAAAAATACAGACTAGAAAATCGTACCATTATCTACCTTAAAATAATTGCAATTTTACATGCTGGTTCCGAGGATTATATTAAACAATATTAAACATTAATCTTTGAACTACCATGATGACATCACAGGAGAACTATTTGAAGATTGGTTTATAAATAGCATTTTGCCCAATGTGCCTAAGGAAAGCGTAGCATTGTGACAATGCTAGTTATCAACCGCAAAAAAAAAAATAAAGTTCCTACTGCAAATAACACTAAATTGGAAATTTAGAAGTTTTGCTGTAGGCTATAAGACATATAGTTTTACGTCTTCCCCCGTATTATTGTATTTTTAATCAAATTGAACATATGTGGCATCAGGTAAAATCCAATGTTAGAGCAGAAAACTTTTATCCGACTCTAAGTGCAAGTGCTACAACATTGATTAGAAAGGTTGTAGATAGTATTCCTAAAGAAAGTTGGATAAATTCGATTAACCATGTTAAAACATAAGATATCTTTTTATCATTTACTAATAATATAGACACTTATTATTAATGTAGATCAATGTGACAGTGAGAGTGAAACCGAATTAAGCATATAATTAAATTTAAGTTATAATTTTTATTGTTCTAATAGGTAAATTTATTTATTTTGATTATACTAATAAATTCAAAATACACAAACCAATAAACAATGTTTTAGTCATACATGATAATAATAATAATAATAATTTAACAATTTTTCCAAAATTATTCAGTAATTACACCACTCCGATTCTGGCGCCTTTGAAGAAACTAGGAATATTTTTATTGAAATTTATTGGGGCAATAAACAATTTGCCGAAAGGCAACGAAATATTTTGAACCGGACTATATATCCTTGTAATAAACTGTCGAAATATCAAAACTAAAAAACGAAAAAAAAAACTGCACGATCAGGAGTTAAAGCAATCCCTAATATACAATTATGGTAAAGACGATTTACATAACAAAATAAGTGGTAACGAAAAAGTCAGTAGTCGATAGTTCGAAGGATATCGTGCAAAAAAGAATAAGAGATGGCAAAGGTTGCCTGTATCGAAACGTCCATGTTGGTCCGTTGGGCAATTTGGGCAAATTACAGTGGTTTGCGAGATAATGGCGACTTCAAACATCTGGTTAGGCATAAAACAGACATCGAGAGATGCCCTGATGGGTTTGTTGATCTGAAGAGAGAGGGATACAGTCTCTCGTACACTTAATGTGTTAATTTAGAACGGAGACATGCTCAAATATTCTCTCGAAAGACGTATTGCTTGCAACTTAAAATCGATTAACTCTAAGATTGCTTTTTGAAATTAACTTTTTTATTTTAGTCTCAGGAGAGTGGGAGTTTTACTGTTCTTCATTTAGATTTTACAGTAAACATTTAATACTTATACAGGAGTAATCTGAAAGTGCTTTAGCCAAAGAATGCATGAAAAATTAAATTATGTTATACCAATGTCATTCAAAAAGTTCAACGAGAAACAGAAATAGCACAAATATCGTTGTGTCAACTGTAAAGTATGGAATTTGAAAATCACTATTTTTCAGGAGACTCAATAAAACTGA
The DNA here is from genome assembly GCA_031761425.1 of Cosmopolites sordidus. Classification (NCBI taxonomy): domain Eukaryota; kingdom Metazoa; phylum Arthropoda; class Insecta; order Coleoptera; family Curculionidae; genus Cosmopolites; species Cosmopolites sordidus. The sequence goes on along the minus strand of JARFXV010000643.1, from coordinate 28,638 downwards.
TTTAAAGTTATCTACAAGATCAGCGTTTTGGCCTTTAATAACGGGCCTTTTAAATTGGCCGTTTTTTTTTTAATTCTTGAATAAAACACAAATGTGAATTTGCCTAGGTCTAGTCTCATTTCAGAAGTGTATTATAAGAATGGAGTAGTACACAATACAACAACCCGTTTAAATTGTTAACTTATTTTATGAACATGAGTGTTATGTGAAAAATTCATTTAGAAAATTCCGTGATATTTACAGTTTGCATAATCATTCATCCGAAACAAATATCAATCGAATTGTTCAAAAATTTCAAGAAACTGGTTCGGCGGAAGATAAATGAAGAACAATTTATAGTCGTAGTGTTCATTCATAGGAGCATATTGATTTGGTACTTGAAAGTGTTGCTGAAAACCCAGAAATTTCCATTAGTCGACGTTCACATCAATTTGGACTTTGATCTAGGCATATAAGGTTTAAATAACTGATGGTCTCAAAAGTCGTGGATTTGTCTATTGGATCAAAGAACAAACAGATGATTTTTGTCAAAAAATCATGTTTTTTAATCAAGCCCATTTTGAAATTGGTGGCTATATTAATAAACAAAATGGCTGTATTTGGGACGAGGAAATCCACGAATCCACGATTGATTCATGAGAAACCTTTACATTCTAAACGAGTCACTGTTTGGTGTATTAAGAAGAATAACAAATAACAATAAAATCATTCCGGGTCACCATCCGTTGATCCGTGACTCTTCACAGGATCAACGGATCGACACCCGGAATGACTTAAAAACATATATATACAACATATATATATATATATATATATATATATATATATATATATATATATATATATATATATATATATATATATATATATATACACACAATCCAAAGAAATCAAAAAACTGCAATTATAAGCCATCCGACAAGAAATCGGCGAAAGTGTGGGTTGTTTGATTGTGGAGAGGGACTCCCTATTCTCGACTAGAGAGCATATGTCGGTACCCTGATGAGTCTAACCACCAACAGACGAAATATGTGTCCTCTAATATGAGGGATGAGTGGGGCTTCCTTCCAGTCAAGCAACTAACGAATGTTTATATATATATATATATATATATATATATATATATATATATATATATATATATATATATATATATATATACATATATATATATATATATATATATGTATATATATATATATATATATATATATATATATATATATATATATATATATATATATATATATATATATAAATATATGTATATATATATATATATATATATATATATATATATATATATATATATATATATATATATATATATATATATGTATATATATGGTGAGGAAGTGTAATTGGGCCGTATTTCTTTCAGTTAGCTGTTGATGAAGCTGTAACTGTGAATGGTGTTCGATGTAATGAGATAATTTTATGGGCTGAATTAAATAATATTGATCTGGAGGATAGGTGGTTCTAACACGATAGCGCTATACATCACTATTGATTTAGTGACGCGTCACAATTGATTTATTGAAAGAAACATTTCCTATACGAGTTATTGCAAAGAACGGTGATGTTAATTGGCTACCAAGATCATGTGATTTGACAACGTTGGACTATTTTCTTTAGGGTTACGTGAAAAGCCAGGTCTATAAGAACAATCTGCAATCGATTCCTGAACTAAATAATGAATTTATTAGAGTGATTGGTGAGATCTGTGTGGAGTGATTGGTGATCACTGTTATACTAAAACGTTATCCAAAATTTTGATAAAAGAGTGGACATCTGTGGAGCTGCAAGAGATGATCATTTGCAAGATATTGTCTTTCGTGTTTAAATGCCATACATGATGCTATAATTATCAATAAAAAAATTTTGAAATCAACGCAAATTTTGTGTTTAAGATTAGAAAAAGAATAAAAAAAAAACGCTCAATTTGAAAGACCCTTTATTACAGTTTTTTCACTGATCTATTGTATTATTGATGTACTTTGAAAAACTGCTAATAAGATTTTATCAGTAAGTGTTTATTATTCAATAAAAATTTATTGAATATGATTGATTATTAGATTGTGTGATTCGCATTTTTTTCGAAAATGTTGTTTTGGTTTGGTCCTTTTTTATGTTTTCTACCCAATCGAAATAAATTCATCATCTTGATAATGCATTTAAAAATAAACGGTATTTTCACCTTTCCTATACCGAATACATACAAAGTTTTTGTAGCAACCTACTGTTTTGTCATTTCTTATAGTATTTTCCTTGTTTTGTTCTTCAGACATTTTTGGCAAACAGCGTTTATCAGTTACGAATTGTGATTTATCGCAATTAAAGTTAAGAAAATCATCATGGATCAGTGTTGTCGCGTTAAAGGGCTGTGTATAAGCACTTACCATTCTCATAACTTTTATGACTTAGTTATTAATTTTGGAATGAACCGAATCTGATACCATTCATCAATGGTTCGGCTATGAATGAAGTATGGCTGTGTGAAGGCACATAGCTAAAAATTGAAGTTTTTGTTATCCTCCACAACAGTCAAGAGGGGCCATCACGTACTTGAAAATACAACTGGAAATCCCTACACTTCCCCTCTTTCTTTTAGACTCGTTCTATGAGTAACAATAACGATCTGCATTACTCAAATTTTAGATCATTATGTTGTATATTGCAAGTTTCCTAACCTAAAAAAATGGTCCGGCGAGTATTTTGTCCTGTTCTAATACCGCTTTCTTATGATAATTTCTTCTTTTTCTTAACAATTCCTTTTTTTTCTACATGTATTTTGAATTATTCTTCCTTCAAAATCTTTTTATCATTTGGTCAGCTTTTATACTTGGTGCATCCTTTGCAAACATCCTTTTTAGGCTTACGGAACGTTGATTTAAATGTTTCGAATATTTGTTGGTAATACTAGTAGCTACAATGTGCTACCTTACATTCTTCCAAATATAACTTATACATAGTTTTAATACTGAGCTGAGAATCAAGGCGGAGAAAAATGATCGATTTTCTACAATAAGATGTGCTAAGATGCGTTAACTTTTTGATTATTATGACCGTAGATTTTATATTATTTTTGATTCTGTACTACAAAGATTGATATCAATAATCGTATTCCCCGAAAAAAAAACGAAATATTGAATATTATTTGTCAATAAATTTAAAAATCATGTTCAATTTAATTATAATCAAAAAATATATCGAAGAATTTTTAATACCAGGTTTAAGAAGGGCAAAGCATCGGTCGTATGGGTTTAGATTCACAGAATAATTCGTCTGTTGAGCATAATATTTGATTTGATGTGTCAAAGCGATCAATCTACAACATTCAGTACTGTAGAGGTGTATTTCGATGTATTAGAGAACAATGCAAAGTATCGAATGTGATAGATTCGTTTATAGTGCAATGAATACAAAAAGCAATCTCTGTTAAGGAAGTACGAACAAATCTATGGGAAAAACGTGTTTCCAAGTCTAAGACTTGAAATGTGGTAATTGTTACAAAGAATATGTAATTGAACTATGCTCAAAATTTTAAAATTATTCACCGTCTAGTTTTTTAGAAAAATGATATGAAAAATGACATTTTCAATCTTTCTTATACACAGTAATATGTGTATAGGAACAGCGAATAAAAATGAATGAATGGTAGACTGATTTCCGCCACGGATTTATTAATATTCTAATAACGATTACTAATAACAAAAATACTCGACCAAGGGTCTGGCAACGTCGTGCAACCAGCTGAGGAGAAAAAGATAGAGTTATAGCTAAAAAGAGAGATTACTACTACAAGAGATTTTTGAATTTGAGGTTAAAAATAGTTTTTTTCTTACAGAAATTACCTTTGGGTTTAGGATGCATTTTTTTTTAATATAAATTTTCTTGTAGCGTTAAAATTCTCATACATATACAATATATATATATATATATATATATATATATATATATATATATATATATATATATATATATATATATATATATAATGTTCGGAAAGGCTTCCGCGGTCAATAATATTAGAATTACTAGGTTTTCGGGTAGAACAGCGTTTTGATTTGTAAAATTTCGACGTTTCGGCTTCCACTTTGAAGCCATTTTCAACTGGTAACTGGTCCTACCAAGCAATCTACTAGAGAATTGTGCCAAAACCCCAAAGTTCTTCTGCCATACATCAAGGGAGTTACTAATAAAATTTGCCACGTATTTTTTACAACAGAAATAAATATATCCAGTTTTCTTAGACGGATAATATTCCACAAGAATCACATGGTCTCAATAAAATTCCTAGTTCTGGGTGCTTCCAATCGTATATCGTCCAAAATAATAGGCGTATCCAAAATCGCTTATACGAGCATTCTCTCGCCGTCCGAAAATCGGATCTCTCCTCGGCTTTAGCAGAACATCATATCCAAACGGGTCACAAAATAGACACAATTTCGACAAGGCCAAAGTAATCGCACCTATATATTCCTACAAACCCCGCATAATTCGCGATCAATTGAGATCGAAAAAAGTCCAGACTACTTAAACACGAGGGACGATGGTCTTAGAGTTCCAAATACATGGAAACCGCTTATTTTCAAATTGCCCATCCAAAACCCTTCCACTCAAGCGTACATCTCCCGTCTTATCCCCACCCCTCAACCGAGCCCCTCACCAATTAATACAGAGGTCGCGCCGTCCGTGAACTCTGGGGTGTGGGCAGATTGAGGCCTCGGAGTAAATCAACTAGATTCTTTTGAAAATGGCTTCAAAGTGGAAGCCAAAACGTCGAGATTTTAGAAACTTAATATGCGGTTCTACCCGAGAACCTAGCAATTCTAATATATATATATATATATATATATATATATATATATATATATATATATATATATATATATATATATATATATATATATATATATATATATATATATATATATATATATATATGGGCTCAACCCTCTCTCCTGCTGTGGCAAACCTATTCATGGTCTATTTTGAAAGGCAGGCCATTGAAAAGGCCTGTCTCAAACCAAAGCTCTGGTTAAGATATGTCGATGACATATTTGTCATATGGTCTTTCGAAAAAACGGAGCTCTACGACTTCCTAGAACATCTGAACTCCCAACACCCAAAAATACAGTTCACACTCGAAATTGAAGAACAAAACAAGCTACCGTTCCTGGACGTTCCAGTCACAAAAACAACAGAAGGGCGCCTACAACATATGGTATACAGAAAACCAACATACACAAACAGATATCTCAACGCACAGTCACACCACTACCCCAGTCAAATCCAGGTAGTAGCAAACACCCTAATCTCAAAATCCATCCGCCTTATGGACAACGATGCACAGCAAGCAGAACTCAACAACATAACAAACACTCTCAAACAAAACGGCTACTCAAAAAAGACAATCAACCGTGCAATACAACAACACCAAACACAAAAAACGACAGAACAAACCGAAGAGACATTCAACGTAATACTGCCATATATCAAAGGAACAACGGACAGTATCGGAAGACTTTAAAGAAAACACAAAATAAGGACAGCATAAAAACTTCATCGAACAATAGGCGCATCCTTGAGAAACCCGAAAGACAGGGTCAGACTAGAAAATCAAGGAGTTTACCGCATCCCATGTTCAGGCTGTAACAAAATCTACATCGGACAAACAAACCGAAAAATATCTGCCAGAATCGAGGAACACAAAACAAGCATGCTGAATAAGGAAACAACACCGGCATTATTCCAACACCAACTAGAAACAGGCTACAAAATTAACTTTGATGATTGTAACGAGATTGCCAACATAAACCATTTTCGGACACACCTGATCAGAGAAGCTGTAGAGATCGAATAGCAAGGAAGTCTAAACACGAGGGACGATGCTCTACGCTTGCCGCCAACGTGGAAAAGCGTTCTTAGACCAGCAGACCTGGACAGCACGACATCCAGATTTTTTTTTTCGCGTTTCGCGCCCTCCATCCACCTGAGATTATTTTCTAAAATAATCCCGAAACTTCACTGCTGGTTAGATGGGATAAGGTTTCCGTAGTCGTAACGCTACTCACAAAACCACTATCTTCTCTTCCATTGGTGTTTCCGCTGCTTGGCCGCCGGACGGGGTGGGCCAAGCGCTTCGCACCACTCCCCTCTGGGGGACATGTACCAGAGGGGGGTATAGTCTTAAGATATTATTTTATTTGCCGATGACACTGAAGGTGTTTCGGCGTAAATTATCTGTCTTACCTTTTACCTGTAAGAGAAAAGAAAACTTTCACTTCACATTTCACCAATTTCCTTTTTTTTCCCAAACCGGGACGTGGTGTCCCATCCCTCGATGTTGATCCCTCGTTGGGCAACAGTCAACCTAGTCCTCCAAAAGTTGGAGTTTCGGTCTTCTGTGCCGTCTGCCACCCAAAGCTGCGAAGTCTTCCGGACGATAGTCCGTTAACCTTCGCAGTTCTTTATTTGGGTGGTCACGCATCTTCAGGAAGGCTTTCTCTGCCTTTTCTTGCATGCACTGCCTAAAGGGAGTCCTCATCATCTCTCTGTGTATCTGCACATTGGAGATGTACCAGGAGGCATCGAGAGCTAGTCTCACTAGCTTATTCTCATAGCTTTCCAGTTTCTTGATGTAGGATTTTGCCGCGTAGCCCCACGCGATCGATCCGTACATCATGACGCTTCTCACTAATGATCTAATCATTAGGATCTTCAGCTTCACGTCTAATTTGCTGGTTCTGCAAATTAGCGGGTAAGCTATCTTCGCAACAGCCACGGCTTTACACCGTGCGTTCTTTGCATGTTGCCTCCATGACATCCTCTTGTCGAAGGTGACACCTAGATACTTTACAGTATCTTTCCATGTCATTCTTTCGTCTTCGATTTCCAGCTGGTGACCGGGTCTGCTCCTTCTCTGCGTGACGTAGGTAGCCTGTGTCTTGGCGATATTGGCCTTGATCTTCCAGGCTATCAACCATTCCATCAGATCGTCCAGGTGATCCTGCACGTATCTGACGGCCTGGTCCGGTCTCTTATGCCTCGCCATGATGGCCGTATCATCGGCATACAGGGCTACTCCAGTATTATTCCTCCTCGGAATATCACTAGTGTATATGTTGTAGAGATGGGGCGCTAGTACCGCTCCCTGCGGCACTCCTGCCTCCATCCATCTTCTGGCCTATTTGACTTTACCCATTTTCACAGAGAAACTTCGTTCTCTTAGGTATGAGTCAATCAGCTCAACAATCCACTCCGGGAATCCCATGTCAATCATCTTGTGGATCAGGCCATCGTACCATACCCTATCGAAAGCCCTTTCGACATCGAGTAGGACGATGGCCGTTCCGTGTCTCCTGTCCAGCGTCTCTGTTATGTATTCTGTGACACATAACAGTTGATCTTCGGCCGAGTGGTTTTTTCTAAACCCGAACTGTTCGGGCGGAAGGATGCTGTTTTCTTCGAGCACCTTCTCTAATCTCTTTAGAACCACTCTTTCTACGACCTTACTTATTGACGGCAATAAGCTTATCGGCCTGTAGTTTTGGGGAAATTTTTTTGTCTTTCCCTGGCTTCGATATCATTCTCACCATTGCGTATTTCCATCTATCCGGGAAATACCGCAGTCTAATGACTGCGTTTTCAATGGCGGTGATGGCGGCAATTCCTTTTCTCGGCAGCTTTTTCAGCATGCGATTGGTAACACCATCGCACCCTGGAGCTTTCTTGAGCCGAATCTTCTGGATTATACCCTTGACCTCCTTCGGAGTTGCAAACTCCGGAGGCGGCCTGGGCCCAATCCTCTCGCGGAAGTTCCTTACCGTCCTTTTGACTAACCTCTCGAGGTTTTCGTCATCGTCGTCGTAAGAGTTGATGACACACTCTCTTTCGAGCGCGTCCGCCATGGCTTCGGCCTTTTCTTCATCTGTGTAGACAAGTCAGTTCCTTCCATGGATCATCCTTACATCTGGATCTCTCTTGAGAGCCCTGTAGACTCCCCATAGTGTGACGTCCGCGTTATCCAACTCGGTCAAGCGGTCAGTCCACCTCTTTTCTGCGAGGTTCTTCAGTGCCTGTCTCAGGACATTGGTAGATCTGGTCAACTCCCTGGCCAGATCCGCCGTCCTATTGGCACGATATCTTCTCTTCAGCGCCCTACGCCTTCTAATCATCCTCCGAATAAACTGAGGAACAGGTCCGTAGGGGTGCTGGGTTTGCCTTTCTTCCATCCTCGTCGTGCATTCTTCTACTGCATCGACAATGGCCTTTTCCAATCTCTTCACTTCGTTTTCCAACTCTTCCGTTGTACCGATCTTCGGGATTTGGATTTTGGAGTGGAGTTTCTCCGGGAACAAGTCCCAGTTTACCCACCCCCTCACCGTAAACTCCCTTTGTCCGTCACCAGAACCCAATTTTAAAAAATTGGGTTTTGGTCGGAAGTCCCGTCGTACACGGTCTCAATGTCGATATCCACGGGGATATCCTTGATGACCGCGATGTCCAGTACGTCTGGTAAGCTGCCTGTTGGTTGATACGTGGGCTCTTGGGGAGCAATCACGATCAAAGCCTCCACGAATCTCTCCAGTCTTCTTCCGTTGGGGTTATACAACCTGCTATGCCAACCCGGTGACTTGCAGTTGAAATCCCCAATGAGTACTTTTTCTACATTTCCCTGTAGGAGTTCCTCAATATCTTCTCTTAGCAGCTGATCTGGCCTGCCAGGATGACAGACCGACTGCACCTCAATGGGTGCATGTGCCATCTCTACCTTGACTCCTATAGCTTCGATATATATATAGATTCCAGACATCGTTTAACCAGGATGGCTACGCCACCACCAACTGGATTCGGTCTGTCGAATCTGAATGTCCGGTAGTTCAGGAAATTAATCCTGTACCCGGACGGACATCTTGTTTCTTGCAGCGCAAGAATATCTGGCTCATAATCGGCTAGAAGTTGTTTTACTTCTATCTTCTTGCCTCTGATCCCGTTGACATTCCAGGATCCAATCATCAGCGTGTGCGGTTTGCTTCCTCTACTTGGCATTTTGTGCTGCAAGTATGGCGCGGACTGACTGCTCGACCGCTTGTCGGAATATTTCCTCTAGATCCGGTTTCTTGCTTGCGTCCTTTCGCGTTTGCGTAGTAGGCTCTTGCCTACACGACATTCAGAGCACGACTCGAAACAAAGACGTCAAGGGGCGGAGCTAGCGCCGACTAATCGTTACCGACTAAGACCGAGGCCAGAAGATATAAATATTACACGGCAAACCGATCTCTCTCAGACAGTCTTGAACCTGGTGACAGTAAGCACCGAAGATGCTTACTGTCACGTGTCACCGAAACGTCTGCAAGCTCCCGACAGGGACCAACTCAACAACCGGATGTAGTCCCAGAAAACAAACCAATACATGTTTTCCATCCGTGAAACAGTAGGCACAAACATTGACCAGTTGAACTGACCTGGCCCCGATTGTCTCTCCCAACTGCTTTCCTTGCGTTCGTCTGAAGCTCGGCTGATGACGGCTGAAAGACTTAAAACCGGTCCAGAGAGACACGTGACGTCGCATGGTGGACAGTTGAGCGAAGGCGATCGGTGGCACCACGTGGAGAAAGGATGAAATATTTCTGTAATATATATATATATATATATATATATATATATATATATATATATATATATATATATATATATATATATATATATATATATATATATATATCTTTGTTGTCGAATCGCATTGTTACGTTTTATAAATAAATGATAATTTATTAATAATTATAAAGTTTCTTTTAGTATTATAAATACAAATTGTGAATTTCTATAACTATTTTAAGTTTTAGGAAAACAAAAAATTTAATCATTATTTTGACTCATAAGTATCGCTCGTACTCCCTTAAAATAACAAATATGCAATATTCGTCATATTAAGCTGGATTCACACCAATAAAATTTTGCGTGTGTGTTAAATTTACTGGCACTGATATGGACCCAGTTTTCCAAAAAAAAAAAAAAAATGGAACGAGATGTCATGAAATAGTTCTTGTAAATTATTGATAGAAATTTTTCCATGATTTACTACTATCGCAGGGCATCACATTCAATTCATTGCGACTTAGAGCTTTCTAAAAGAAAACTCACATTCCCTTTTATGTCATTGTGCGTGTGCGTGCATCAAGTGATGAAAATGAAAAACTCATTTTTTTCATCTGATTACTCCTAATATACCCAAAAACCTTTACGACCGAGAAAATAGTCATAATTTTTTTTAACTCAGTTGAATTTTCAATCTGCGCTAAAGCAATAAGCAAATATTAAATTTTGGTTTAAGTAAATAAGTACATAAGTAATAGTTAAATACATAGATAGTTTGTTATTCTTCTCTAAACTAAAATAATCACTGTTTACTTCTGATCACAAAATAGATCACTTCGACTTCAGATGGGCAGCCATCGGATTTTTTAAAAAATCTTTAGTTTGTATGTAATAAAAATCTTTTAGTTTTTATGTATTAAACACTAAAAAATATAAAAGTAAGAGCTTAAAGTCCAAAGGCCATGCTTTGAAGATTTAGCAGAACTGGAGTTTGTTTTCCAATAGAACTCTCTAATCCACAAACTTGTTAAAAATTGGTTTCGAACAAAGACTATAGATGTTCTGGATTGATCATATTTGAAAATAAGAAAATAATGTTTGGGGTTTTCCATCAAGAAAGATTTTCAACAATTGTAAGCAGTTCCAAAGAAAAGAAGAGCTGAAAAGTGTAATTTTAACCGCCTGAGATATAACTGATCAAAAGCAGATCTAATCTTTGTTTTAAACGATTCCTAGAAGAATTTTTGTACCCGAAGTAATTCGGGTTAATGGTGAATATATATAACGGGTATTCCAATAAGAGGTTTCGAATGTTGGTAACGAATAAAATAAACGTTTCATAACATACCTGAAAGTTATTTATGGCAGTGCGAAGCTGGATAGTGTACAATTATACGTGGAATACAACATCTGTCAAATGACCGCCACGACTTCTCTGGCAGCTCACAATTCTTTTGTTGAAATTCTCGATTACTGCTGAACACATTTGCGGAGTTATGTCACGAATTATTCGCCTAATTTCTTCTTTCAAGTGTTAAACGGTTTGCGGATTATTTTCGTAAGCTTTGCTCTTCACATAGCCCCACAAAAATAGTCTAGCGGCGTCAAGTCGCATGACCTTGGTGGCCAATTTATGTCCCCATTCCGGGAGATCAGCCTCTCCTGTCCTTACAAAATTTAGCTAACACAGTAGCTAAAGCCAGCCGACCATGGGCAACGCCGTGCATTTGCCAATTGGATCCTACAGATGAAGGCAAATGACAATAATTTTTGCGATATAATCATTTTCAGTGAAGAGGCTCATTTCCACTTAAACAGTTACGTAAATAAACAAAATTGTCGCATCTGGGGCAATGAAAATCCTGGAGAAATCCACGAAATCCCGATGCATGCTCAACGTGTCACAGTTTGGTGCGGTTTTTGGGCTGAGGGTATCATTGGACCGTATTTTTTTGAAGATGAAGATGAACGAGCTGTTACAGTAAACGGAGAACGATACCGAACGATGATTGATGTTTTTTTATGGGATCAAATAATGGACATGGATGTAGAGAATATGTGGTTCCAACAAGATGGTGCGACATGTCATACAGCACGTGAAACATTGACTTTATTGCATACATAGTTTGGAGGGAGGCTGATCTCCCGGAATGGGGACGTAAATTGGCCACCAAGGTCATGCGACTTGACGCCATTAGACTAATTTTTGTGGGGCTATATGAAGAGCAAAGCTTACGAAAATAATCCGCAACCCGTTCAACAGTTGAAAGAAGAAATTAGGCGAATAATTCGTGACATAACTCCGCAAATGTGTTCAGCAGTAATAGAGAATTTCAACAAAAGAATTGTGAGCTACCAGAGAAGTCGTGGCGGTCATTTGACCGCCACATTTGACGCGCTGACATTTGAGCGCTGACATTTGAGTTGTATTCCACGTATAATTGTACACTATCCAGCTTCGCACTGCCATAAATAACTTCAGGTATGTTATGAAACGTTTCTTTTATCCGTTACCAACATTCGAAATCTCTTAATGGAATACCCTTATATATATATATATATATATATATATATATATATATATATATATATATATATATATATATATATATATATATATATATATATATATATAGTTTGATTACTTGACTGGGGATGGACGTGTGTGTATATGTATAACCCCGCTAAGCAAATAATTGGCCAAGTCTCAAAAGACAAAATATCTAAAGGAGCGAAGTTAAAATTAAGACCGTTATCCCCTAAAAGATAAAGCCAAAGATGATGATGATGATGATGAAGATGAAAAATGTATAAATGTATGAGTGTTGTTCTCTTTTAATTATTTTTAATGCCTCTATATTTTTATCGCAGTACGCAGTAACAAAAATTTTTAATCACTTCAAATCTAGGCAACAGTCGCTGGAATTATAGAATTCTCTTACGCTATCAACTCGTGTAATGAACAATTACTATAAAATAAATCTACTTGCCAAGTGAGGCGTTAATAATTCTTAATTTGTTCTTGAAAGAAGATACATTTTATTTTAAAGGAAGGTAAAAAATGGTTTATTCAAAGTATGCGTCATCGCTAGTTGCACATTTTTTTAAACCTCTCTGGCAGCTCGCAAAAAAACTCCATACATCTTTTGAGGTGGTCTACTCATCAAGCCATTTTTTGTCATTTCCGTAATTATGGAAGTGTTTCATGGAAAGTGCGTGAGACATCGATGAAAACAAGTGTAGTCAGAAGGGGCCATGTCTGGTAAGTACGGCGGGTGGGACAAAATTCCCCAGCCAAGTGCAGAAATAGCGTCTCTGGCCGCTTCTGCAGTGAGGGATGGAGCGCTGTCGTGCTTCAAAATCAATTTTCCGTGTCGCTTCTGGTCGCTTTTCGATCAACACATGGTTCAAATTGATCATTTGTTTACGGTAGCGAAAGGTATTAACTGTTTCACTTGGTTTTAGAAGCTCATGGTTCATGACACCCTTCTGATTGGGACCAGAAGGTGGCGGGCCAAATGCATAGAATTGTTTTCTTTCTAAAGCGATTCGGTCTTGCGGTCAATGTTGATGGTTGTCCTGGGTCAATCCATGATTTTCTGCGTTTTGGGTTCTCGAAATATATCCATTTTGCGTCTCCAGTCACGATCCGATGCAAAAAGTCTTTGTTTCATGCCGGAAAAGCAAAACTTCGCACACCGTTTTTCACTTTTCGACCTGGTTGCCGTTCAGCTGATATGGTCTGTCTTTTGGATCTTTCCCATCTTTTATGGCGTGCAGACGATCGCAAATGATTCGGCCACCAACGTTTAACCTACCAATCATTTGTTGTTGAGTTTGCATATCGTCTTCTTCCAATAATGCATGCAATTCGTCATCCTTTGAATTGTCTAAAGTAACGACCACAAGGATTTTGCGTTGGGACATTGTCACCGTAAGTTTCGATATAAGACGGCTTTACTCACGTTTTTCTTTTCATTTGTTGGAGATTGACAAGAGAAGCAGTACGTGTCGCAAATGCTCTTTGTTTGACTCGATACTCGACATGTGTACCATACGAAAAAAATGTGGCGCTAATCGTTTAAAGACCAGTGGCGTTTTGAAAGGTACAATCGTAGCATCAAAATAACATAATCAATTAACGCGATCAGCGCCATCTCTTAAACAAATTTAGAATTATTAACCACCACACCTGGTAAAACAAAATTGAGGACAGTTCTATCCAAAGAAATATATAAAACTCAAAGCTGTCAAAGCCTCTATCTTTTTGTCGGAGAACGTACTTCACAACATTATAAAAACAAAATATTTTAAACCGTGAAGAAAAAATCTTCATTTAAAGGCTTCTTAAATTAAATTCAGGTAAACTTCTCTAATAGGTAGACATATCAGTACCATTTCTATCGACCAAATAAGCAATATCAATTAATTTGGAATGTTTATCGGTTAAACTGTGACGGGTTATAATTATTATTCGTCTATAAATATCGGAAAAATCTTCGAATAGACCAACGCGTGGGTATTTTATGTACGAATCGACAACGTAGCCAGTCATCTCTTAATAGAGTCATTTGTCCATGGAATCAACGAAAAAGCTGCTCGGTTCAGGCCCAAGACTGTTGGAATTCGGGTCCCTTCACCTTCCCTCCCATTCCCCTACCGCCACTCTTCGCATTCGGTACTACCGAAAGACCATCTTCGGTTTTGATCGGCCATTATCGGACGCACAGATTGAGCTCCTACTCCTACGACGTGATTCTGGTTTTGCTTTAAATGATAAAAATAAATGAATGCCAGCGTCCGGCTCTTTAAATTGGTCCCCGAAATGAAACACAAAAAAAGGAAGAAGAAGAAATCGATATAAACGACACGAAAACGGTGGATGAAAAACCTGTTTAACGGTTACTTTATTCTGGATCGATACAAAATTAATATGTTAATCTCGAAATCGGGCCTTTTCTTAACGTTTTCATAGATGTTTACAGCGAGATTTTAGAAAAGACTATAGCAAAATGTTGCAGGGATATCATGCTTCGGGAAATTATTGAAATTTACACTGTAGCGATATATACACCAATATTGTTCATTTGAGTTTCATACAATATTATACAAGGGTCGATCCATCTGTCATTTCTCTCAGACTAGCGATATTTCCTTATTGATTTGATGATCTCCACGAAATTTGTCTTTGAGACCTACATTGAATAAACCAACAAATTTATTGCTTACCACCTCTACTTAATGGTTCTTTGTCGACACAAGTTGAATAAAAAGCTTCGTTACCTTGCTGTAGCAGGCCTAATGAAGCAGTTTGCAAAGGCTCTTGATAAGAATAGATTATGCTTTGCATATAATGGGGAAAAAATATCTCAGTTAAGTACAGAAAAAATTAAAACAGGAATATTTGACAGGCCACAAATAAGACAATTTATTAAGGATCCTGCCTTCGTAAATTGTTGGTGGAAATTTTTTTGGGCAAATGCAACTGGTAAATAAATGCTTAACAGTTTCAGATCCTTTGGATGTGACATGAGCATTAAAGAGCTCTACCCAACCAGAATCATCCCAGATCGATAAATCTTTTAAAGACATTTCCATCAGTTAGGCGAAACAGGTTCGTTTTATTACAATAATCCTGGTGGACGACCAAAACATATAACGATAGAACAAGAGGACATTTTGGTTAGTATCGCGGAAAATCCTGACCTAAGCACTAGGCGTTTGAAGGCATCTAGAGGAGTTAGCAAATCTACCGTTGCCATAGTTCTCCAGAAAGAAAAATTGTTTCCCTACCATTTTTAACTTATTCAAAATTATATATATATATATATATATATATATATATATATATATATATATATATATATATATATATATATATATATATGTGGAGTTTTTTGACTTCTTCCAGGAAGCCCCACCCATCCCTTACATTGGAGGGCACATGTTTCGTCTGTTGGTGGTTAGACTCATCAGGGTACCGACGTATTTTCTCTCGCCAAGAGGGGCTTCCTCCCGATCAAGCAAATAACCGTTGCTCATTATGGCGGAGAGGCAGGTTGTTGTGCGTTCCACATGAGATTGTGGAACATAATGGTCGGGGGGTGTATAACTCCTGACTACTATTGTCTTGTTGGACCATGTTTCTGAAAAAGATATTGTTTACTGACAAGGCAACTTTTACCAGATGCGAAATTTTGAGTTGGTAAAATAATCAATATTACGCCCTGGAAAATCCACACCCACCAAGAGAGCGACATTTCCAGTACGAATTTTAAATTAACCTTTGGTGCGGCATTATGGGCAATTTTTTAATTGGCCCATTTGAGTTTCCGCAAAGACTGAATGGAGATCAGTATATGCAGTTTTTAGAAAATGATTTAGTAAACCTTTTGAACGGTATTCCTGTAAACTTAAGACAAGACATGTGTTTCATACAAGATGGGGCGCCACCGCATTTTATAGTTGCAGCATTTGAATTTTATCGTAGCCCAGACATTAATCCGGTAACTTTTATTTGTGGGGTTATATGAAGTCTTTCAGTTAGTATGATGAAATCAATACACGAGACAAACTTTTACAAAAAAATCAACAAGCGGTCAATGTTATTTGAAATGAAGAAAATATCTTCTCAAATGTGAAGCGTCGCTTAACAAAGAGCCTGCGAAAGTGTATTGAGGTAAATGGTGGACACATTCAACACCTATTGGAGTAAATTTCAAAAAAATGTTATTTTAAATAAAGCCTATTATATTTTTGAGATCTTAATGTTTTTTTCCTCGTATTCAAATGGAACATTCGAATGGAATATTCGAACACGAATATCTCGCAAACGGTTTGAGATATTGACCAAGATATTGACCAAGGGTACGTGGGAATTATAACTTTTCTCTATTTTGATGTCAAAATATTCCAAGCTTTATAGGGTAAAAAATATGAGCGAGTTAATTCATCAAAAAGTAGATAGCAAGCGCTCTTTAGGAACTAAGCTCAAACTAGTATCAAATTCGGATTAGTCACCTTTGAAAACCCAATTACCCCGATTTTGAATCTGATATCTTCAGTCGTTTTTAAATTATTTCAATTTTCAGAAAATTTATTTTCACTTTCAACACCCTTTATCTTTTTAATAACTAACATTTTCCAACACAATGATTGACTAAATCGACTTATTTTGATCTCTATCACCAGTTGCTCTATGGCTGATAAGTTATAGGACGTATATAGCTATTTTCTCTTACTAAGTCATCAAAAACATGTATGATATACCGGGTGTGTAAATAACACTATCAGCTTGTTGGATTCAATTTTGGAGGGAAAGCAAATTAACATCTGATGCGTCTTCAGTATGAGTTTGAACTTTCTCAAATCCTGGTGGTCCTCATCAATTCTTTTCATGAACCGGATTTTTCGAATATGTTCTGAGAATAAGTAACGACAATTTCGAGAACGATGAGCAATCAAGTTTTGTTTCAGACTTGGGCTGTGTGACGGAAACTTATGTAAACTGTCAACAGACCAATGGAGACAGTGTTTTGTCAATGGCTCAAGATTTCATATGCTTTAAAGCAGAAAAATGACGCTTGCAGCAGAAGCCCTTGCTTCTGTTGCAAGCGTCATTTTTCAACTGCAATTTCAGCGTCAACTGCATTTTGCAGCGTCAACTGCAATTTCAATTGAATAAAAGAATTATAAAAAATAAGTCTTATTATTTTATTTATACACCTCGTATAAATAAAGGGATGCATATCGAAAATTATAATGGTATCATTTATTTTTACCCAAATAGTCTTCATAATGGTTGTCTTAAACTGTAGTAGGGGCACTGTGTGTACATCGATCCCACAATGATCCAATTAAGAACATTCGAGCCGTTCACGATAATGATGACTTAACAAAAGCGGTTTTCCATAACTGGCCCATCCTGGCGGCGTTTGAGAAGACACGACCCACAAAAAAGCCGATCGAAAGCTCTTCACCGAAGAAACACCGAATACCATCAACTAAGTAAAATTAATTATCGTACGCAGCGAGGCGAGCAGTCCTACTTGATTCCTACCGACATCGTCCACAATGGAGTTGTGCGCGATGAGGTTTTCACCGAGATTGACTCGATTTAGATCGTGTGGAACTAAATGGACGAATAGATCTATTTGGTAAATTAACAGCTTTTTTCTTCTTCCTCGGTTATGCCGTTGATGATTACGACGGAGAGCTATTGGAATTTCTTCTTCTCGGAGCGGGAGTATTTGCTTTTTTACCGATGTTTTGAAATCAGCGGACCATGAATAGATTAAAAAGAATGAGAAAAAGCCGATATATTTTCGGATGCTTTCGGTTATTAGTTTTTGATTATCGTCTTTTCGGTTTTCACGTTCATGGTTTAACGAACAGGAAGCGCCTGATCGATGTCTGTGTCTTTACCTTACCGGTTTGTCAGATTATTCAATCGGCCGAAACATGAATGAACTGTTAGATATTTCGACAGCAAATTCTCTATGTATTTTTTTCCTTTATTTGGGTTTTTCGCTACTACCTAAAACTCAAAAATTATTAAAAATACCTGTTCTTATGTAAAGAAAAAATCACTGGGTAAAAACAAAAAACCAAACGGAGACAAATTTCTCAGTGATTCTTTTCTGTAATAAATTTGCCTAACTAACAAAATTTTAAAGATATAAAAATGTTATAAAATATTTTACAAACTCTTAACGTTTACGTTTCGGAGGGTACTCGCTCCCCGTTTTCAAAACTAAACTAATAAATAAATTATATTAATTTATAATATATAAAGTAAGGAGTGAAAGTAAATATATATTGCCGGTCGCGTTGGTGCGGCGGTAAGTGCGCCTGCTTTGCCGAATCCGCGCTGGAGCGATAGCTGGTTCGATTC
Organism: Cosmopolites sordidus; assembly: GCA_031761425.1. Classification (NCBI taxonomy): domain Eukaryota; kingdom Metazoa; phylum Arthropoda; class Insecta; order Coleoptera; family Curculionidae; genus Cosmopolites; species Cosmopolites sordidus. The sequence goes on along the minus strand of JARFXV010000643.1, from coordinate 10,142 downwards.
CAGCGCTCGGATGGTTATTTTTCTTTCTTCTGTCCGTTTATCTTTCCTAAATGTTTGTGATTGTTTCTAGGCAAGAGTGTAAAATCCGACTACGAATTACCCCCCAGTCACGCCAGTTAAAGGCTGGGTAAGGCCGGATGCCTTCTGAGAAGTGTTCTACGTTGGTCACTCGCCAGTCGGTAGGTTTCCTGATAGACTTATGGGTAGGCACATAACCAAGGGTTTATAGCCCGAGGGGGGTGCTGGCCTGGGTTTGTCGGAAGCTGATGACCGTGGTTCGGAACCCACGTTAAGCTGTAGGTCCAGTCGCTAAATAGCCTAGTTGCTGATGCGCCTCTAACCCAAACACTTTACTTTACTTTAAATATATATTTCTTTGGATATGCCAACGATAATTACATTGACAACAATAGATTTCCATGACAGTAACATTACCTATATATATATATATATATATATATATATATATATATATATATATATATATATATATATATATATATATATATATATATATATATATAGGTAATGTTTACTGTGTGATTGTTTATTGTACTGATTGTGTATTCAAATATTTAAATGTGTTTAATTGTATTCTTAAAAATCGGGAACCATATTGAATTTAAATCTACCGAAGGCATAGCAATACAGTTATTTTTATTTAAATTAATTATAGAGGTTTCTTTTAATCTTCTGTATTTTGTTACCGATTCTTTTAATACCGTTTTGGAATTATTCCAATTGATTTTATGACCCGATTCCCATGCGTGTTGACAAATTCTAGATTTATTAAAATCGCCCTTTCTAAGAAGGTTTTTATGCTCTTCTACTCTAACATCGAACGGTCTAGATGTCTCACCTATATAGAATTTGCCACATTCGCAGGGAATTTTATAAACCACATTTTTGGTATTTTGTTGTATATTGTTTGGTTTAGTATTTGTTAATAGAGATCTAAGAGTATTTTTTGTTTTAAATGTCGTTCTTATATTGTATTTATTTCCTACTCTTTTAATTGTATCAGAAATACCGCGGATATAAGAAATTGTGAGGTTAATAGTTAGAGTTATTATTATTATTGTTATTAAGAACTTGTCTGTTTCGTCTAGTATCAAAATTTTTAAATGATTTATCTATAAAATTTTTTGGGTAATTGTTTTTTATTAAAATGTCTTTTCTGTAATTTGTTTCTTTTTGTAGTGTATCACTGTCGGTACAAACAAGTTTTGTTCTGTCATATAAACTTTTAATTACTCCTATTTTGACCGATTTTGAGTGATTTGAAAAGAAATTGAAATACCTATCTGTGTTTGTCGGTTTTCTGTAGTTTTTAATGTGTTGTTTTGTTTTAATATTAAAGTGTCGAGGAATGGCAATATATTCTCCTTCTCCATCTCTAAAGTAAACTTAATTGTAGGCTCTCGAGAATCTATATCTTTATAAAAATATTTAGATCGTCAATGCTATGTTGCCATATAGCAAAAAAAATTAAAAAGAAATTATTTTACATGTATACTTGGAAACACTGTGTTTGACCATTAGTATTAGTTCGAGCTACTCTTGAGAAAAGGTAAAACGTGTGTAGAGCAAAATCGGTAATAAACGTTCAAAATTTATGATTTGAACAAGATTTCAGCCAAATGGCAACCACGACCCTTTTTGCAGACATGGATCCACCCGCGCCTGTTTTCGATGACACTGGCGCACATTTCGGGTTCTATGGCGACGAATGTTAGTGTCCAAGTCGCCAATAGTCGCGGATTTATTGTTATACACCTGTGTTTATACTTAGCTATTAAATGTTGCTGGATTTTCTTGCGATTCGGGTGGGTTATGCCTGGAAAATGCGATGCATTGGGTTAATATTAGTCCCACGTCTTAGGAGACTATGATGCTAGCTATGTTTTTAACGTCGATGAACTTGAACTTTTTTTACAAGCTTGCTCCAGACCGTACAATGAGCTTTAAGGGGGAAATATGTATCGGGGGGAAAACTATCGAAATAATATTAACCATCCTGGCGTGCGCAAACAAGACCGAAATTGAAAAACGCAAACTTTTAGTTATTGGCAAATTTAACAAACCCAGATAACAAAACTGTTTTCGAAAGTGAATTAAGATTGTAAGACAAAGAACTGATAAGAGAAATTCGGCACATATTATTGCTTCTTGATAACAGCCTTCCTCATCCACAAAAATATTAAACTGGATTTTTTCGCACCAAATTTTATATTCGTTCTTCAACCAATGGATCAAGGTGTTATTCACAGTTTGAAAGTTTATTATCGACGATAGCTTATGATTAATAATCTTAAGCGCATTGGATTATTAAACGCACCCAACGCACCAAATTATTAAACAAGATTAGGAGGATGAGGACAAACTGCCTTTAAGTGGCTGGTTTACTAATAATAATTTTAACTTTGAAAATGAAACTTCACTACAATAGACGCTTTCGTTGATAACGATCCTGCAACAACAAGTATGCCTATAGACTAGGAGATTACGGCAAAGATTGGTGTAGCTGAACAGCATGTGATAAAGAAGATGAAGAAGTACCGTTAATAGAAATGCTGACAATTTTTCATGATGCCGTAACAGGGATAAAAAACGTAGAACGATTTTTAGAAAGTAGAAGTACTAGAGAAGAATGGTATTTTGAGCGTAGCGCTTGAAATTGAAATGTATTTACAACAAAATATTCTTGTAAATCACCATAAGTAATCTCATATTACCAGCTTTTTTACAGAGCTTACAGCTTTTAGTTTTAAGTTTTTTTTTGTGTATTTTAGAGTAGATTTTAAATTTTAAAAATGAAATTTTCTATTATTTTGTTCTTGTAGCTATTTGATTTAGTGATTTAATAAGTTTATATTTAATTTCGCGGGCACCCTTAGGATTTTGAACCTTCTTGGAATATACTTTCCTGCAAGTGTTGGAAAGTATCGTTGGTTAAATTGTGTACGCATAAAAAATTGATTATGTTGAAGAACACGAAATAACACTTTTAATAAGTTTAATAAGTGTAATTTTATAAGTGTAATCTTAATAAGTTTCATAATCTTATTAGATCAGTTCTGATACTTTTTAATACAAATAAATTTGAAGTTGTTTGGTCTTTTTTAAATTATTTAGATACTTTCCCTCTATTGAATTAACTTATTTTGTGCAATTGCAATTACCCCACGGTCATTAGTGCCAATTCCGTCGACCATTAACAGAGCCATCTCGCCCATAAAAGGGACTTTACACAAGAAATAAATCAATTTCCTTTGGGTGTATTTGAGACTGAGATGCGCGCGATTACGGCTCTTTTCTCGGGCCCGTCTCGACAACTTTATCTCGGTCCAAGGTCAGCCCTCGCCCCTCTTTTCGTTCGCCCAGACCACGCTTCGGACTTTCTGGTTTGGGCCTCGCCAGACGGCCACAAATCAATTCCGCAATGTTTAATACAACCATCAACCGGTAAGCATTGCGTTAACCATTACTTTTTTTTTATTTGAATTTTCAAGACCTTACTTAGTGATAGATTTGCAAATACTTTAATAGGTGTTTCGGTTAATAATGTCGATTTTTTCAAAAAATTTGAGCATTTATTTCCATAAGAAAATAAATTACCTTAATAATCAAAGTATTGGCCATCGTTACTTATTACTTTTTCCCATCTTTTTGTCAAATAATGGATTTCGCACCACAAGAACTTATAGTGTTTTGAGGCCAACTATTTACCAAGTGAAATTTTCACTTTTTCGTAAGAATGTAAGTTTTTTTCTGAAAGTACGTACAGGTAGTCCGAAGGAGTTAAGTCTGGTAAATACTACGACAGGAGGGGGGGGGGGGCTAAGACATCCCATTTAAAGTTTTCCAAATTGTTTTTAACACATTTTGTAACATGGGGTCGAACAATGTCTTGTTAAAAAATGACTTTATCGTGTCTTTGAGCGTATTCGAGTTGTTTTTCCTTTAATGTTGGTTCAATTTTATCAATTGTTGTCGCTATTGATTGCCAGTAATCGTTTCATCAGGTTTTAGCAGTTGCTAATACACATCACCTTCACTATCCCACCAAATACGGAGCAAAGCCCTCTTTCCGTGTATATTGGGCACTGGTTCTGATGTTCAAGACTGGCCTCGGTCTACCCATCATTTTTTCTGCTTTGGATTGTCAAAATAGGTCCACTTTTAATCACCTGTCACAACGCAATGCAAAAAATCTTTTGGCAAACAAAATTGCATAAGTGGACACATTTTCCTTCGTTCCGGATCTATGATCTCCAATGCTTCTGCAAATTGTTTCAACATATGAGTTGAGCCTTTATCCAGTAATGTTTGCATATCTGCATCTTCAAATTTTTTCGGCTGTCCTGGACGCTCCTTGTCTTTCATAAAAAAATTATTACTTTTAAAGCATCTAAATCATTGTTCACGCGTTTTTTGGGTTAGAGCATGTTCACCATAAGTTTCAACCAACAATCAATAACTTTCAGCAGACGTGTCCTTCAAATAAAAGAAGGTTATGGAACTTTTCCACAAAACGTCTTTTTCTGGTATTTAATTCGGTATATTATTCAAAGCTATGAAAACCTATGTTTTTTGCACATTGACAATTAATAACAAACGGGCTTTTCATGGCGTACGTTTATCTTCCAAAACACCATAGACATCATTAGTCTGTACCAGGGGTCTCCAAACTTTACAGCCTTAGGGCCATACTGATTACTCCAGTAAGTTCCAATGACTAAAACCGTTTTAATTTTCCTGCCATTATCTATAATTTCTAAATTAATCGCCAAGTATGCGCATTAATCGAGCATACACTTGCTAAATTCGCTGGATGGATGACACTGGCAGGCCGGATTTGGCCTTTGGGCCATAGTTTGGAGACCCCTGGTCTATACCAACAAACGTATTTTCCATGCCATACATTGAAATGCCATCTTATGCCATATTGCCGGTAGGCTCGTATGTTAATGCACCTAATTATAAGTTGTGTAAAGAATTAAGTCATACGCTACCTAAATTCATCAATTTTCAGTCACGATATGCAATTAAAAATTCATTACAATTTATACAAAAACCTAAATACATTACATTAACGAATAATGCAAAATTAGTCTCTTTTAATGTAAAAAGCCTCTTTACTTTTATATGTATAATTAATATTATAATATATAATTATAATTATTATATATAATTATAATATTATATATAATTATTATAATATTATAATAATAATATTATATAATATTATAATAATAATGTTATATAATATTATAATAATATATTATTATAATAGTACATATTTTATAATTATAATATTAAGGCTTTATAATATAAAGGCCGTGCAACCAGCTGAGAAAAAAATATAGCTAGAAAAGAGTTATAGCTCCATATATAGCTAAAAAGAAAGATTCCTACGTACTACATTTCTGAATATGAGGCTAAAAAAGTTATTTTTCTTACAAAATTTACCTTTATCTCTAGAATGCATATTTTTTAATATAAATTTTCTATCTTGCAGCGTCGAAATTCTCATATATATATATATATATATATATATATATATATATATATATATATATATATATATATATATATATATATATATATATATATATATATATATATATATGTATATATATATATATATATATATATATATATATATATATATATATTTATATATATATAATCATCATCATCATCATCATCATCATCATCAGCCTGTATCGATCCACTGCAGGATGAAGGCCTCTTCAGCATGCTTCCAACTTTCACGGTTCTGGGCTTTTCTCTGCCACTCGGGTCCAATATACTTAACGATGTCATCAATGCATCGTGCTTTCGGTCTTCTTCGCGGACGTTTACGATCAAGCGGAATCCACTCCAGGATTGCCTTGGTCCATCTGTCGTCCCATCGCCTCGCTATATGGCCTGCCCATCTCCATTTCAATTGCTTTACTTTTCCAATGATGTCATAGATTTTCGTTTGTTCCCTGATCCATGCGCAGGACTTTCTGTCTCGTCTTGTAATGCCAAACATACATCTTTCCATTCCCCTCTGTGCAACCCGAGGTTTTTGAACTGATTGCGATGTGAGTGTCCAGGTTTCACTTCCGTATGTCATAACGGGTAGAACGCACTGATCGAAGACTTTTCTTTTCAGGCAAAGTGGAAGTCTGCTCTTAAACACTATGTTGAGCCTACCAAATGCCTGCCAGCCACATTTAACACGCCGTTCCACCTTCCGGGCGGTATTCCCGTCCATTGAAATCCTCTGCCCAAGATATATAAAGCTACCCACAATCTCTAAATAAAATGAATGAATAAAAAAATGAATAAAATAATGAATGAATAAAAAAATGAAATTCTTCTGTCCTGAGCGAAGTTATTGAACATAACCTGACTCTTTTTCAGGTTTATTTTCAAGCCAAATGGTTCGCCAGCCGCAGTTCGCCAGGTTTGCAGTTCTAGTATGCGTCTTTGCAGCTCCTCTGGGTCTTGTGAAATGAGAATAACCTCATATGCAAATCTAAGGATCTAAGGTGGTTTAAGTTTGCACCATTGATCTTTACACCATCCTATTCCCAATCCAGTTTAAGGAATACTTCTTCAAGGCCAGCCGAGAAAAGAATAGGCGATATTGCCGTACACCTCGTTTTATATTAATTCCCACATCAAGATCATCAAGGTGAATTGTGGCTGTAGCTCCATCATATATCGATTTTAATAGGTTTACATAGGCTCTCTCTACACATTGGCTAAGCAGTGCATCCATTATCGCATGCTTTGAGATGGAATCAAATACTTTTTTGTAGTCGATAAAAGCCAAGCACAGTGGCATGGTGTATTCGTTGTGCCTTTCTCTGACCTGCTGTACAACCTGGATGTGATCCATTGTACTGAACCCACTTCTGAATCCTGCTTGTTCTCTTGGTTGTGCGTCATTCAGTTTTTTGAATATCTTTTAGAAATTATCTTAGTGAAAACTTTGTACATTACTGATAGGAGGCTTATTGGACGGTAGTTGTTTAAATCTTCCTGTGCTCCTTTTTTTATGTAAAAGGTTCACTTCTGCATTTTTCCATAAGTCAAGTACTTTTTGTTCTTTGAGGCATTTTGAGTATAATTTTGCCAATGTTTTATGTAACGTCCGACCTCCAGCTTTTAGCATTTCGACAGAAAAGACAGTGTTTCCTGGGGCCTTGCCGTTTTTCATCGATTCTATAGCATTTGTTACTTCCTCCACTAGGATATCTGACATTTGTTCTCCGTGGGTATTGTTGTCTTTGATTGGTTCTGATCTTCATATAACTGGGAATAAAATTTTCTGACAATCTCTAACATTTGGGTACGCGCTCTGCACACTGTGCCATCCTCGCGCTTTAAAGCATATATTTGCGTTCTTTTGTTTCTCAGCTTCTGTTTGTTAATTCCTTTGTTTTCTTCCAGGGTTTTTGCACTAGCTGCATATTGAATCGGCGCGTGTCCTCTCTGATACGTTTTCTTATAGTTTTGCAGAGCTCAGTGTACTCGACCCTACCAAAAGGGACTACCTGCATTTCTCATTGCTCGCCGTTTCTTCATTAAAATCAATGGTCTCACTGGAGATTTTTGTTTGTTTGAGACATTTTTCTTCTGGTGCAATTGAAGCAGCCGTTTGAAGTACATTCTTGGCGATTTCTTCATATTGAACTGATATTTCCACCTCATCTGGATCTTGTAACGCAGCAAACCGGTTTGACAAAGCAATCTCAAAATCGCTTTCTCTATCCAGCAGTTTTCCAGAATCCACTTTGCCCTTCTTTGATCTTACCATTCTTTCGCGCTCTTTTCGACAATCAATCCGAATCCTTGCTCGTACCATTCGGTGGTCACTTCCAACATTAAAATTGTTAAGGACAGTACAATTGGTAAATATTGTTTTATCGTTGGTCATGATGTAGTCAATTTCGCCTGTGAGCCCAGATGGACTTTTCCATGTCTACTTTCTGCTCATATTTTTCTTTTAGAATGAATTCATAATATATAGTTGTTATCCTTCAGCAAAATCAACCAATCTGTCACCTCTATTGTCTCGCTCACCAGTTTCATATGGGCCAGTTGCATTTTCGTCTGTTCGTGTTGTTCCAATTCTGGCATTAAAATCACCCATCAGGATTTTGTATCTACATTTCTCCTTGTATAAAAGCTGGGCCACATCATCATAAAATTCCTCAATTTCCTCATCCCTATGGCTTCTTGTTGGTGCATAAGCTTGGACGATTTGAAACCTAAACTTTTTATTCAGCTGAATGACGCATTGGGCAAGTCGGTCGGATGTACTTTCAAATTTTACCACACTGTCCTTCAGCTTCCGATTGATGAGGAATCCAATTCCGCCACATCGGCCATTTTCCGTACCTCGAGTGAAGAGTACGTATCCAGTTGGTTCCAGTTTGATTAACAGTTCTTGCAATCGGGCCTCTGTTTCCATATATATATATATATATATATATATATATATATATATATATATATATATATATATATATATATATATATATATAAATATATATATATATATATATATATAATATATATATATATATATATATATATATATATATATTATATATATATATATATAGGCAAAACCTGAAATTATTTTATATATCGGGAGTTTGCCTACTGTGTAGTACGGCAATCTTAGGTTTGTCAAATGTGTAGCAGGCAAAGTCCGAAACAATTCCAAGTCATTGTTCTAATTCGTTCGTACGAGTTATGACTTGTTATAAAAACGATGCAGGCGCATTTATACTGTTTACGTTACAATAAGCAGTATTAGTCTGGCTGTCTAGCTTATATTAGTTTTGCGCGAGTTATTGATTTCAAGTGAATTATATAAAAAAATGAGTGAAAGTGAAGTCATCGGTCTAACTAATGAAACTGTGAGTGATGGTGAAATGAGAATTAAATTTATGGAAAAACTAGCAGGCGTTAAGAAACAAATTAATTCATTTTATATTGAATCACAGGAGCGATATGGAGAAATAATTAAAGTGGAAAATGCTAAAAAGGCTACCAAGAAATTAACACTACAATATAGACGTCTTAGGCGCTACGATCTAGTTCGAGTTGGGGATGTTAAGAAGTTAATTACTCCACTGACTGAGGAAGCGAGTGATGAAGATACTTTGTTTCAGACGAAAAGTTGTTTGGAATAATACACAGAGTACATAACGAATGTGGTCATGCCGGGAGGGACGTTATGATTAAAGCATTAGGTGAGAAATATGCAAATGTGACTCGAGAAAGTATAGTATTTTATTTAGAATTTTGTGAGGCTTGTCACAAGAAAAAGAAACATCTGAAAAGGGAATAACCGGAAAACCTCTACTATTTAGAGAAGTGAATTCGCGAGGACAAGTCGACCTTATCAATATGCAGACCTGTCATAATGGGGACTTCAAATACATCCTCAATTATCAAGATCATCTCTCTAAATACCTTATTCTACGACCACATACACTTTATCGACATATATATATATATATATATATATATATAATATATATATATATATATATATATATATATATATATATATATATATATATATATACTTTAATAGATATTTTATTTTTTGTATTTTGGGAACCCCATCACTGCTACAATTTGATAATGGACGTATTATGGCCGCAGTTGTCTATTGTTCATGGTAAACCGAGGCACTCCCAAAGTCAAGGAACTGTTGAGCGGTCAAATCAGGATGTTTAAAATATATTATTCTCTTGGATGAAAGATAATAAAACCAAACGCTGGAGTGAGGACCTATGTTTCTACCAGTTGCAAAAAAAACAATGCAACACTCAGCGGGATACGACAAACTCTTTTTGAGGCAATGTTCGGTAAGCATATTTTAATGTTTAAAAAGACGTAGCTGTACCGTTTGTTGTTAATTTTTAATTATATATATATATATAGTATATATATAATATATATATATATATTATATAATTATATATATATATATATATATATATATATATATAATATATATATATATATATATATATATATATATATTATATATATATATATATATATATATATATATATATATATATATATAATATATATATATATATATATATATATAA